>JAMZAV010000032.1:0-600000 GCA_024449915.1 Sweltsa coloradensis | reverse complement strand
CATCCTTGGATCGAGGCTGTTTGCAGTGTAATAATTTATTTTGATCACTCCAGTTATTTAGTTTGGTTTTATCAGTGTATCAATAACAATAAATATTGTTATAATAGGGACACGACTAATCAATAACGTTATCAAATATAGTATCTGTTATAAAATTTAATTTTTCTTGTGTCGATAAGTACTATATTTCACGTTGGCAATGTACGTAGCACAGATAAATGCTTCTGAGATAAGAGTGTGAAATAATACTATGAAAAGTGAAAATAAAATAGTGTGAAATAGTATCTAGTTAAATCTGCCTAGTTCTTTCAGTCAGCATGCACGAGTCTTGCCTTCTCACAGTCAAGTAGGCCAGGCAACAAACATACACCCTCACTCTCTCGTGGAGTCTAGGCTTCCTAACTTGATCACTCCCGTAGTTTCCTAAGCCACCAGCCGTGCAGTATTATACAACTTCTAACGTCGGAACGAACTCTCCAAGAAGAACTAACTCTATTACAGACCTGAGTGGGTCAGTCGTGGAACGTAGGTGCCTCCACGTGCATGTCAAACCGAACGAAGAGGCCAGCTTTGCATGATTCCTCGCAGATTTGAAATGAGTATTTTCTCCTCTATACATACTATACAACAAAACTATGCATATACTATTCCATTATTTTTATTATGCCATTATTATATTGTAATCGCCCCAATTGTAGAGCAAGCACGGTTGCAATACACGATTCAATGAACTATTTTTCTTCAAAATAGCGAGGTTAATTAAATAAATTCAGTATTAATAAATGCATTGGAATTCGAGAACATTATACTCCGAATTTTAGTCTGAATACAAGGAGTATAAAATCCCAATAGCAGGGAGGCTGCAAACCGATTCTGGATGCTGCTCTTGGCTTTCCAAGCAATCGAATAGTAATTTGGCTTCATTTATAAAAGTCTCTTTAACTCAACCGGGCTGTAAAGCGAATCCAAAGGGATCTTATATTATTTTCTGCTTGAAAACCCTTACTTTAAAAAACGTACACCCTTGCATGGATGGAGCAAAGACGTGCATAGTTCGGGACGCCAGCGACATAGCGTACTATGCTACATCCAACCTTCCTTCACCTCTCTGAAAAAC
Source organism: Sweltsa coloradensis (assembly GCA_024449915.1). Lineage (NCBI taxonomy): Eukaryota > Metazoa > Arthropoda > Insecta > Plecoptera > Chloroperlidae > Sweltsa > Sweltsa coloradensis. The sequence continues at coordinate 598,883 of JAMZAV010000032.1, read as the reverse complement.
ACTTCGTTTTTTTGCAAACTTTCTCGGAGGAAATTTGATTTTGGTCGCCAGTCACCCATCCCCTGTTCTTGGATAAATGAAATTTTGTAGCAAGCAGAGCGGGAAGAAAAGGATGGAATAATGCTCCGGAAGAGTAAGTAAGATGAACACAGAAGAAATGTAGAAATAGCATCGATCGGTAGACGGAAGGGTGATGGAAAAGATGGAAATAAAATATGTGAATAGATTGACGCAATATGTGGAAGGAGATATATTATATGTGTACGCTGCTAGCTGTTCGCAAAGAAAAGCGATTTCAGAGCCGTCTCCGTCTCCGTGACAACCATTCGATTTGAAAACCTTTCCCTCATTTCTCTATAGACAAGTAGATTGCACTTATGTTTATATACAGCCTTCATTTCCCGCTCGTATAGGGCGCGCTTTGACCTTTTAGCTCGGGTTCATTACACAATAAAGTAGCCACAGCGCACATCATACTGGCTGATTACGTGCTTCGAACATGCGCATATCAATTTCATCCTCTCGTCCAATAAATCTTTATACTGCTATTAAAGTCTAGAGTCTGGTATACCCATTATATTATCATGATTGATGTTTTATTGTGCTCTAAGTAAGAAGGTCCATGGCCTACTTGGCCAAGTTTTTCTTCTATGTGGTTAGAGGTAGCAATATACGTAGGGCCTACTCGAAGCAGGCAGTTTCGTGCGTTGTATATCCGCCTTCGCACATCTGTTCGCCAGGACGTAAACCTTCTGTACCACAGGGTACACGTTACGCCCCTACAATTTCCCTCCCAAACTCGTGGAATAAACGAGCGGGCTATAGTAACCAACACAACACACGCCCTATCCCTCCTACCCGGGTAACCTACCATAACCACCCCTAAAAGATTCCCTTTCTCCTCGTTCGATCTCCGCAGAATCGCTAATGTACCCCATAACTCGTGGTCGGAGGTGGCGGAGCTGGCCCGTACGGGTGGGGGGAGGAGAAGGGCAAATAGCGCAGCCGAGATTCAATTCCGAACCTGCTAAGTAAAACCAATTTGTGTAGGAAGGACAAGTTAGTTACCGATGTGTCAGAAAGATTCGTCTGTGCTGTGGAACAAAGAGAATATGAAATGATGAAAGACATTGCATTTCTTTGTTAGCGTAGAACCCATTATTGTAGCAACACATTTACTAACTGATTGATGGGCGCGAAGCCAGTAATGCATTGTTGCGTGCCTAGAGCCACCCGTGATAATTTAATATAAAATTATATGAAAACCCGTGATCTATACATGTCGGAAATCACTAAATCATTATAGAGCGTAACAACAAGCTAGTAAGCAAACAGGCAAAACACGAACGTGATAAATAAAAGTCACTTTACCAAAGCAGAATACGTGGGTCACATGAGAAAATTATAACTTCTTAATTTTCAATGTTTGACTCTGCATAGGCTAAATAATTGATTATAATATGTGAATACTTGTAGCCTTGTATAGAATAATGTGGATTGTACATCTCAGAAATTAACTTATGCTTCGCTCCCTAGTGTGGGACGTCCCGTCCCGTGATTGTTTCGTTGCTTTCTTTTGCGCTTGTTTCAATATCTTCAATCAACTTCAATCACCAGATTATACTTTAATCTATGGAAAATAGTATAATAACATTGCATGTGACATAAATATAAAACTTTGTAACAACTTCCATCGTCTCTTGATGACAACTGTTTCGAAAGAATAAAACGAATTATTCTTTGAAAGGAATCTGTGATTTAGGAATGATCGTTGATAACAAATCTAAACAAGGCACCTTTGTCACGTATAAAAACATTTACATCATTGTTGAAAGCGCGCTGAGCATAAATACGCAAAGTTGATGTAAATCTCTTTAATAGTCCATTTCACACGCACTGTGTCGAAAATAATGCCAGGCCGCGATCGCGTTTAGCCTCTTTATTACATCTTTTGTGAGATCAACAGTAGATTAAAGCAGTTTCCCAGTGTCAGCAGTTTTCATTTGTTTGTAAATTCAAGCTGTATGCCTTAAGGCACGATTCTCGACTCAAAATTTCACCCGCAGTTTGGGTGATAGCAAAACAAAAGCAAAATAGAAAGAGCACCCAACAAAGTCTTCACGCTTAACTTGCCGGTAAAGTGGAGAGTTTTTTTTAAGTTGTTGAGTTCAGTTCAAGCTAAGTCTCTGCACACTAAGCGAAAGTTTTGCTCTTTTTAAAATTCTTCCAAAACAAGTAACTTCAGATTGTTTGATACAGGAAGTCGACTGGAGATAACAGTAAGTCAGAAAGTTTCATTATTTTTTTAAACGCTCACTTTGTAACAGACGGTTGAATGTTTTTTAAAAGATATTTTAATTAAAACAGTATTAAATTATATATCATAGACATAATACATTTTGTGAACCATTTCACGGTGTTAATTAATTTATAAAATCCGGTCTTTTCAATACGGCTGTTAATGTCAACATATGAGGCAGACAAAAGTCCTCAAAATGTTATTATCTTGTATAGGTACAATTTTTATGTTCGCTTACGTCAACAAAAGTATCGTCCTGATAAATAAATATCTCGTTATGTAAACTAATCATTGTTATTTTGTGACGATCTATAACTTAGTATTAAATTATTTTTAATTTAAATACATAATAATATATCAGTGGAAATACGCATTACGCTTAACGATAGTAGTTAATTAATGCCATGTTTGACACTTTGAATATATGGTGACATTAAAATATTTTTGGAATCTGTGTTTATAATAAGTTATAAGTAATATTTATTTTGTAAAATTCTTCTGTCAACGAACACGTGATACTGCAATAGTGTTCAGGAAACAAAGCCCCCACTTTCTGTTTGTCTGTCCGTCCGTCCGTCCGTCCGACCGTATGAGCATGTAATGGTCGGTATGTGTGTGTGTGCGTAGCGATAAAACCCGAGCAGGCGAGCACGACCTCAAATGGACCTAAACGGTATATTTGTGTGTACTAAGCACCTCCACCAGAGATTTAAATGCTTGATTCGATTGTATTTGTGTGCTTGTGTTCCAAGTAGCTTCACTTCCTATTTTGGGTTCACTCGTACCCGAGCTTGTTAAAACAATGCACAAATGCCAAATTACATCACACTCGTCCACCATCAAACAATGTTTGAAAATGTGTATAAACAAGTACATCAACAATTCAATACATACCTACGCCGAGCTCGGGCCAACTTTATTTACAATGTTAAATGCCCGTTTAAAAATACGTTTGCTCGTCAAATCCAGCTTATTTCTCATACAGTCTCGACCGATTTATACCTTATATGTTTCATACAAAAAAGCTGCATTTTGGGAGGTTGTTCAGAAAGGATAAGCGCATGTCTTTATCCGAGGAAATTTTTGACATATCAAATAATTGTCTCTTACAACAAAATTGGGAAATTTCTACCAATTAACTGTTTGGGGACATATTTACGGTCAGAATAAGAAAAGTAAGCAATATTTTTAAAATGTGCTTTAATTCCGTATCTTACACATTCTCCCATGTAATTTTGGTGTAAACCACAACCCGATAGGACAAACAATAGAGCTTCGAAGTGATCCAGACTTTATTGCTGCGTTCTGTTTAAAAACTTGGTTTTCTAGAGCTCGGCCAACAGTCTTAACACTTACGCTTATACTTACGAGTGACCTTTTCACGCATGAAGAGTCAGTTAATTAAGGCCGCACGAGGGTAGTAGTTATAAAATGTTATATACATATTGTATAAAAGCAATGCTATATCGAGGATAACGGGCAGGAACAGAATATTTACGAAACCCAACTTTCTTTCATACTGCGAACTATACTATACATACATGAACTATAAGGCCAACCTTTTATGTTAGTTTTAAACTTTGCATTATAAAGGTAAAAAGTAAGTCACTATACTGAAAAACAGCTACTTGTTTTACTCTGTGGCTTTAATGTTTCCCAGTGAAGAAAATGCGACCTATTCCAGAATCATGTTGAAGTAAATGTCAGTGATAATGAAACAAAATGTTGGAAACTCGACACTGACAAGGAAGATATTGTGAGCTTATTTGTTTAATTATTCGAAAACGGTGATACGTTTTTGCAATTGATTCGAATACCGGAAACAGTTTATATCAATTTGGATTCATCTATATCACACATTTCCCCAAAAAAACTCGCTTAAATCTTCTTTGTAGTGATGGTATTATTTTTCCCACGTTTAAAAGTCTATTTCTCTGCACTTTAATGTACTTACATAAGACAATAATATCACAAAGAAAATTAACATTCCCAAGAATCAGAACAATCAAGTGAAAAGTCGGCTTGCAATACGATGCTTCACTGCTTCCCATGGCTCGCTCATGCTCATTAAGGCTATTTGTATTTAAAGTGACATTACCAGGTGGATAATTTTAGTAGAAATTGTTTTCGACGAGGGTTCTAATAACAACGGAGGAGATCGTGCGACTAGACTAAATAATCATCACTAATTGCATCCGTTATTTGCGAAAGCAGCGTCCGTGCTCGATTATTCCGATGGCTATGGTGACCGCCGTCCGCCTTCACACTCACCTAGGGGAAAATAGCCAATATTCTCGACGATCCACAACCTCTAAACATTCAAATCAACGCACACAATCTACAACCATATACATTCAAATAAACTTCCACTTACATTTATCTTCACAACAACTAACATTCAAATCATCACATAATCTATAACCACTTACATTAAAATCAATACCTCACAATCTACAACCACTTACCTACATTCCAAGAAAACACTGTGGGGATGTCATTGGTTCGAAACCTGCTACCGTCAGTTCTAACTCAAAACATTTCCATAGTCAAAAAACTTGTATTGTGTCATACTAATAGCCCTTCAACTTTTCTTTCTATCAGAAAACCCTAGTTGCCCAGTGTATCACCTTGAGAGAATCAACACAGATATACAGCGACCATCCCAAGGAAAAATGTTGTTACCTCAAGATTTAACTGTATTAATGATTTTTTTTGTGAATGATCGTAATGTATAGTATCGAAAAATATTTAACTATATCGGCATACTTTTGTTACATCAAAATGTGTTTAAAGCAGCGGTGAGGTATAATTAATCAATACCAATTTAACCACTCAACGCCAAGCTATGGACCTATTTACATTTGAATTTGAAGATTACCAATTTCAAAACATTAAACTGAGTAGGTAATTAAATATTTTAATATCGTGATCGAGCTTGCCATAATTTAAAGTGAAACAATCGATCCTTGATATTTCCAGTTGCATCGAATTGTATCATACCGAAGAAGAATTAACGCCCTTAAATTGACAAACAACACTTCTGCTACTTGCAAAATGAATTTTCGATCACGATGATAATTTCCACTCCAATACCCAACGTGGCCAAAGTTGTTTGGCAAAAGCTTTGTGAATGAAATCCCATTACATTTTATAATCCACTTATGCAAGAAATTAGCGATTCGGTTGAGCGCGCAGTTACAAAAACAACACACAAGTGTTCAAGCAATATTTTGATGCGGACAGCTCAAATCATTCGCATAATGAACCTATTTTTTACTAACGGTGCTGTCTTAATCTGGGAAAATCCTTTTATCTTCTCTTTTGTGGTTTGAGAGCTTTACACAGATTTTATCCTAAGGGCCTCCTTGAAAAACATTCAAAGGCAAGGATTCAAAAGATTTAAAAACACGATAATTTTCCTTTTTATTATTTTTACATTTGCATCACGTCATTCGGGAATATAATATCGAAACATTCAGTAGATGTAACACCATCTTCTTTACAATATAAAAGATTCACCCGCTGGGGTTTCCATATTTTAGCTTTCTCGCTGAAGGAAAGCATTTCGCACAAATCTTAACTAATGCTAGAAGTTTTTTTGAATTGAGACGATTCATAACACAAATATTATAAACATTTTAGTCTAAACAAGAGAGAAAAGAGGAAAAGGGTTGCTACGATAGTACACGTATCAAATTAACGTTACCTTAATATCGTATAGTTATCAGAAGAGGTAATGTACAATCAAGAGGATAAAATAATTCCCTTCGATTCACAATTCGTTTCAGTTAACATTAATGCCATTGACCTTCACAATTTCACAGGTCACAGTAAAATAAAATAAAAGTGAATTACCCGAACGCGGAAATTAAAAAAAAATATCGTCGATGGGCGAGTTCGTGTTCGTTTTTCATGATTTACAGCCTCACAAGTTGTCGTGTTGATTGCGTAGCAGCAAATCAAATATTAACGTTGTAATTAGCCGCATGCATTCTATTGCAGAGCGCGCCACCCGCCACTCCTAAGCTTTTTTTATCGTCCAATGTCATAATTGATCACCACGCGAGGTCGATGTGTAAGGGGGCGGGGTTATTGGGGGCGGGGGTGGGGGGGTGAGTGTTACTTCCCTTTGACCCCCGTGCCCTCTTGTGTAGTCTGTAACAAAGCACTCGCAAGTCACACCAAACACCGGACACCATGTTGTTTGTGGTGGTCTCTTAAATGTAAGCTATCTGGTACTTTGCTTTTTCTCCCTCTCCACATCGCGGCTATGAGTGGAGCCACTTTTTGCCCCGTCCTTCCTCTGTGATATTTTTTATTAGATTTCCACGTTTTTCTTACTCTTCCTTTATCTTTGTTTGTTGCCCAGTTTTCTAGTCTCTCTCCTTTTTATGGCGAACCTTACATCGTTCGTATTTGTTTCTCGTTGTCGAGGAAAGACGGAACTCTGGAATTTCTCTTGCGCTCTGCAAATTCTCGTATAAATTCCGCTCTCTTCCCCCTCTTCCCAGCTGGGTCCGCTCATGGCCTCTCTCTCTCTCTCTCTCCTTCTTCGGCCGGGACAACAGGCGGGCGCTCATTAATTGTACCAGCAACCAGGGGCAAAAACAATTGAGATACGAGATTAGTCGCCCGGTGCTCTACTCGCTTCTCTGTACGGACGTCGCCATTGACTGGATTAAAATACAAATTAATTAAACATGACAGAGCGTCATGTTTAGACTGGTATTCATTGAACACGGTATTTGTGTTGGGAGACGATAATTTATAGAGGACTAACGAAACGAGCAAAGGTAACTACGTATGACACATTGTATGTGAGATGAAACGTTTTATCTCTCTCCGTATATTAATCTTTTGTTTAATGAAATACAATTTAACCATGTCTTTCTAGAAACATCATTATTAATATTCAGGTTGTGAGGTGTGGGTCTAGCCCTATGTGTAAACTGAATCTACCGTCGTCGGAAATGCGTAGTAATTGATATTGAGACATTCACTCATTTGATTAAAAATCTATCACGTTTATTAAGCTCCTACTTAAAGATAAAGAGAGAATTGTAGATAGTTCTACCGCATTCTAACACTGCCCGGCACAATCGTGTAAAACTACAGGATTACATAAACAAAAGTTTATCTCTATCAAACATAGTTTTATATAAACCATATATAAGAACCTCTATTATATTTCAGTATTTTGTATGCGAGCTGACGAAAATAGTTCCACATTATTCAATAAGTTATGAAACTCCCTCAAAACAGGAGACGGTTAGATGAGCAAACAGTGTTGCAACATGATGCACGTTCTATCAAAATAATTGACATTTATCAAATATGATGGATGTTCTAAAATAAAGTTAGCGAGTTGTCACAACAAACTAGGCTTTTCGAAAACATAATGAACATTTCACGGACATGAGAAAATAGGCATTATTTCATCGTCATGAATAAGCAAGACACATCATAGCTATTAATGAAATTATTATTATGTTGTCTAATTCCAAAGTTGTATGAAGGTTTAAAGTTTAAGCAATAATAATATTTCTGAATTTGGTTAGTCGGGAAACACTACCGTAGGTGGAATTGTTAATATTTAATGCAATTCAGAAGTTGGTGGGTGGATTTTTTAACTTCTGAATTTAATAAAAATACGTCAGTCATGGAAATCATTAGAGTTGTGCAAGCCTGGATTTTTCTTAAATATTCAAACCGACCTCCAACTTTTGAAACTTATAAAAAATTAAGAAACGTGCAGGCAAAGTGGTCAGTCTGGACCGGCACCTCCACCAAGAAAATATGTAAATTCTGGGTCGGGCCCACAACCTTGCTTTTTTTCTATTTCTACCTGTAAATCGAGAACCTTGTTTTGATTATCGCGTAAGCTCCAAATTCTCTAACCGACACGAAATTGTGGGTATCCACACATCAATACAAATTAGTAAAAAAAAAACTTGTTTTCATGTTCGAAACATTTATTTTTCTCGAACTGAGGTAGAACTTTTATTAAGTTTGAGTTTAAGCCTGATAATTGAGCCTAATAAGTCATGTCATGCAGCATTACTCAACACCCATCAGAATATCCTAATAATATATAATAGTTTAATCTAGACTCTATAGAGTACAGTATCTGCACGTGCATGATTTTGATATTCCAATACAAGTTACACACACTTCATTTCATTGCTACAAGAAGACAACAATTTTTTACGATTGAATAGCGAACATTTTATTCGGACTTAAAAATAGATGGAGCGACCTTCCTCCCGTCTCGCATCGCCCCGTGAAGGACGCGTAACCAACCGCTTCAATAGATGATGGAGATGTGCGAATGAATCTCCCGACACAGATCGCCGCAATGCAGATGTAGCCGCGATGTAACAAATGTGTTTCTTCTTATTTCAGGCTCGTTATGCACGTGATTATCAGGACCTTTTCTTTGAAATACTCGACTCCAACAACGTTAACATGGCACCCATTAATTAAAACAAGCACGGGTGCGAGAGTAACCAAAAGAGGGAGCGAAGCTACTTTTTTTTTATTTATTTTATTTATTTATTTAACGTCTATCCTATTCAGTTATAAAAACTGATTTACAAAGGAGGACAACTAAATAAATCTAATTACATAGATGCAGACACAACAATCATCACAATCAACAGATCGTTGGAGAATACAAAAATAAAATTGTTCGCCGTTCGTTGATCATTTTGGTAGTGGCGCCGGGCAGGCTTAGCACTAAAAATAGGTTCGTTGCCTGTTTAAAGTTTTTAAGTATAAAGTAAAAATTTACTTCCATTATAAATAACGTTATATACCATTGTAACAACAATTAATTGTTTGTTTGAGATATGGACATAGTTACTTTGTCCTAAACAAACGATCTTTTTACGATCTGTTAATGACAACGTTCCAACCTAAAAGTAAGCTTAAAAATGAACGCCGCGTTTTAAGGGTGACGACTTTTATAAAAAAAAAGCACAAACTCTCCCTCCCTTATCCTGGGAGACGATAATTCCCTAGGCGTCCTTCTTCCAATAACCATCACGTCCTGGAGAGATTTACTTCGAGTTTAAGACGTATTTACTCTAAATCAGCATCATTAAAGCTAAACCCGCTTTATAGTGAATTGAAAGAGTGGTGTTTGGTGCTCCCATCCCCGTGTAGCTGTTTACTGATTATAGCAAATCGTTTACCGTGGACTTAGCGATGTTTGTTTACGATCATCACGAGTGAAAGCAAACGCTCTCGGGCAAATGTTTACTCTGTCTGTGATTATTGCGCGTCTAGCGGACGGGCCAGTAACTATGTTGCCCGGGGCCGAGGCTCGGCCGGCCAGGCAGTCGCATGCACACAGCGGCCAGCGAGCCAGCGAGCGAGCGCGGGATTACACAAGTTGATAGCTTTCAATAAATCATTTTACTCCCTGGAAACTTCTGCAGATATTTCCCTAAAAACTGCCACGGCGTGTTGGTTTCGGCAATTTGTCATGGAACGTGGGATATGATCCTACTTAGTTAGTCTACACAACAATTCTTTCGCTGGTTGCTACTGCTGGTCGACAAGAGAGGTGGAAATGTAGCTAATTACACTTTTGAGAGGTGCGTTGGAAAATTCTGTCACATTTTAAACTTGTCTTTGACACACGGTTCTACGTCCTTAAATACACCACGTTTCAACTGGATAGATGTTCATAAAAATTAATTGCTTTAAAAAAGAGTTTTGTTAATTAACGGCTGGATAAAGCCTGCATGTTCTGTATTTATGAAAAGAGTTACAATTTATTTTCACATTACCAAATAAAATGCAAAGCTCTGTCATTCACAATAATATTGGTGAATTTGATTTTGACTAAAAATACCACACATTATTTTAGAATAACTAGAAAGTTCACTTAATGAGAAGGAATACAAATAATCATACTCTCAGATTCGAGTTTTTTAACCCAGTTAAAAAAAAGTTGTCTCTAACTTCTTCCTGTTTTTAACATGCGTACATTTAATTGAAATATTTTTGCTTCAAATTTAACTACCCTGCAACCTCTCGTTTTATGAACCGTTTATTTATTATGTTTTATCACGTCGATTTTGCACACTTTACCTTGGCTACATAATAACATAAGGTGCATAATTTCCAACAACACCAAACAATTCAGGATACAAAAAATATTTGATTTGTAGTTCTACTAGCTGTATCCAGTTCAAAGTGTGCGCTTCACTTTGAGACCTATTAGAATGTTGCCAAAAGTATATTTTCCTGTTTCCCTCATCTAGATGAGGATTGACACGGTATCTAGTGTGGCCTAGAAAATACGTGTCTGGATGCCCATGAGAACATATATTCCTGTCAAATAAGAATTTTTGGAGGAAAAAATTGCGATGTCGCTGAATTTTTGCAGAGACCTTCCTTAAAGAATACTTATCAACATACTAAAACTCCCCTACAATCGGACTGGAGCTTCGGCCGCCATATTGGAAAATGGCGGCTAAAAACTGTTTGTTATCGAATATCTCCAAATTTGTTTGAGATAGACAAAATATCTCAATGGCAAAAATATTCCCCATTTAATTCCCTACAAAACAGGTGTCTTCTATAGTTTTGGTAGGGGCAAAGGTTACGTCACAAAATCGTGGTTTATATGTTGCTTATTGGAATACGAGCTAATTTCCAAATTTTCACGCCCAGCATCAAACAATGCCCGGTAAATCCGTAAGAAATCGATTTAAATACAAAAGGACTTTTGTACGGGGTTCATGAAAGCTTCCATTAGTATTTAAAAAAATCAGTTCTGCGAAATCGGATTTTGCATTTACCCAGAATTTGGGTTTTTCCATTGTTGGCATTTCCTAAAAAATGCCATATTTTATTGTCCATTATTAAGCACCAAATAGCATTGAAGGAAAAATTATTTCTACGCACATTGAAATGACTTAAATTTTAAATCCAATATGGCTGCTAATTCCTAATATTCACAATATGAATACTGTTTTCGTGCTTTTTTTTACACTCTTTTAGTTACATAATTCACTTTGATGCTGTGGATATTAGGAATTAGCAGCCATATTGGATTTAAACTTTGGTTGTAATCGGATCATTATTTGAGTCATTTCAATGACTAAAAAAAAAAATAAAATAAAAAAAATAAAATAAAAAAATCAAAAAATAAAAATAAATCGATATTAGGTTTGACGAGCGAACACAAAAATAACTAATGGCAATTATATTCTACTCTTAATTTTTTCTTCTTCTTTTTAATTTAAACCCAAAACAAGAAGTAATATTTTCAAGAAACTGAGCTATCATAAAAATTAAAATAAGTTTTAAAAATTAGCTCATACAGTATAATTTAGTTGTATGCTGCACATGGCACACAATCATTTCAGCTACATAAAGAAAAAATATAAACAGAATAAACAATCTAACATTTTAGGCACTTTCAGACAAAAACGCTAAAAATATGGATAGCACGTCGTCAAATTAAATTTAAATTCGTTCAAATTCAATTAAAATTGAAAATTACTATATTTCAAAAGTTATTTTCAAGACTTTACGTACTGTCTAGAGTACATATCTTACTTATATAAATGACGTAAACGTCAGGTACCATCTATTATTTCCGCTATCGAAGTGCTTTGTGTGTGGCGATATTGTTAGGCGTCCCATTACTTGATACATTATGTTAATGATGCGACACAGACATGCCTCTTCTTTACCTAAAGCAACCTTAGTGTGATGCAATATATAATATGCTCTTGAAAGCAATATTACATGAAAGACATTCCACCCTTGAGAGTTTCCTTATAACATGGTACACAGTTATTTACTCGTATGACATGGAAGGAAATATGCAATGGTTCTAATTATAAAACATACCATCATCGCTCAACTTTTTTTTTATTTTTTTTATATTTTTTTTTTTAATATTTTGCATTAATTTTTTTCCCATATCATTTAACATAACATGCCATTTTATAAAAGAAAATAGTTGAATGCAACACTGAGAGAAAAATTCTCAAAACTTTTGCTAGAATAGACTAAATTCAAGTGTTTGCAGACAAACAGAATGCTCGAAATGGCATAATATAACATTCTGTTAGAAAGTCAAAACACGTTTTGTCTTCTACAGCTCACCAGTTATTCTGTACAATCATGACAATCAGCTAATATTTCGTGATGTTATTGTGAACTTTGCAGAACATACAATTATAAATCAGCTGAACGAATCCAAATTCTTAGCACATTAAGAGCCTACATACTGAGAATATTCTGCTGACTCCACAATTGTTTTGCTGAGTTTACACTTGTTCTACAGAATTATTTAAGTATTTACCTAAGTAGTCAAAACAGTTATGCTGGTTATACAACCTATTTTGCTATACTTTAAAAATGCTTTACTGATATCATAGATGAGTCTGCTAAATTAGTAAAATTGTTTTCTAGTAAACCAAATCATATTGCTACTTCAGTAAAACAGTTTTTCTTTCCTACCAATTTAGTTTTCCTTTTGAGTAAAATGGTTTCAGTAATACATCAAACTAATGTGCTACACTAGTAAACTAGTTTTACAGGTATTACAAATAATTCTACTGAATCAGTGAAAGGATTGGGCTGTAGAAAGGTGTAGATTTCTAAAATAAAAATCAGAAAATAAGGACAAATATTTATTAAACATATCAAATACACATTTATTATTATTATGACATGAGTGAAAAGGCCAATTGGCTATGTAACTGGTCTTCTTCTTTGGTCTCAGTACGGTAGGCCTACGCGTTTAACAGGCACTTTCAGATTGCACCCGTCACCCCTATGAAAATGTTGTATACATTTTGTATACAATTGTATACAACAAGCCTGTATTTAACCTGTATTCAGTTCGTATACAATTTGTATACAGGATTTGGTCAAAAATGGTTGTATTCAAATTGTATACATAATACAAATTGTATACAATCTGTATTAAATATACAATTTGTATACAACCTGTATATTATATACAATCATTCTGTTCATACAAATTATGTACAACTTGTATGTAAAAGTATACAAAATGTATACAATTTGTGTTTGGTTAGTATACAAAATGTAGTCAGTTTGTATACAAAACGTATTCACATTGTATGCAAATTTACAGTCAACAGTTGTTAAGATGTTGCAGGTTGGGAAAGGAAAGGTACCGGTAAAAAAATCATTAAAAAATTAAGACCTAGTTTTTATTAGTGGTGTAAAATGAACTAGGGTTGAACGAGAGTTACTTACTTGGGTTTTAATTTTACTTTGATCGTCATTAGTAGGCCCTAAAAGCTTTCACCGTAACACATGGCAACGGAACTAGGCCTATAAAGACCAAACTTATTGATGTTACTTGAGCACCGTAACTCGGGAGTTATTACGCGAGTTGAAATTTCAACTAGGCCTAGCTTTGTAAGTTGTAACTCGTTGCGTCTATGAAAATTAACCGCCTGTTTTTACAAATCCGCATAATAAAAACAAGGTCTAATTGCCTAGGCCTACAGCAAACAATTAATACCAGTTGCATTTAAATGCTTTGTATTTATTGTATAGTGTGACTCAAAGTACAAGTCAAATCAAAAGCAAGAGGCCTAAAAATAGCAATTAAAGGTAGGGCCTTGGCCAAAATAAAAGTTCTGGATGCATCAATTTGCATTGTAGGTTAAAAGTATTTGTTTCTTTGTGGGGTCATTGGGGTTGACTGAAGGCATTCTCTCGAAGAACTGGTATAAACCTCCTGGATGGCATCTGAAAATAAGCAGTTCATTGGAGATTAATTTTATTTATTGTAGGCCAATTGTTTTGCATAAGAGCCAGGCCCAATTTCAATTTTACACTTGTAGGCCCTAGACCTATCCAAGCCCAGCAGCCCTATTTTAAGTTAGGCCTAGGCCTACCTTAAGCTTACTCAGCTATTTGCCTGAATCATTTACCCTAGGCCTAGGCCCCTACCTATTGGAGCAAACACATGTATACATTTACATTGTGTAGGGCTAGGCCCCAAACATAACCCTACTCTCCCCCCACCTGGCCCTTGCTGACCAATGGATAATGAGCTAAGTCTAGGCCTAGCCTTACACTTAGATTCACTGTTGCTTACTCAGCAATTTGCCTGAATCATTTACCCTAGGCCTAGGCCCCTACCTATTAGAGCAAACACATTTATATATTTACATTGTGTAGGGCTAGGCCCCAAACATAACCCTACTCTCCCCCCACCTGGCCCTTGCTGATCAAGAGGAAACTAAGTCTAGGACTAGCCTTACATTTAGATTCACTGTTTAATATTCTCTCGTTATCAGGACATTAAAGAAAGGCCTAGAGCTAATAAGACATTCTAGTAAACTTTGGTCAAGGACTAGGCGCCTAGGGCCTAGCCGGCACTTCTTTACCTGGGGGGGTCCAACTTTTCAACAACGATTTTTTGCTGTTAAATTAACAAAAAAAACTTCAAAACCTTTAACGTCGCTATTTTAAACGAAAGTCCTTTGTCGTTTAAAGGACTTCATATTTAAAATAGCAACGTTAAAGGTTTAGTAGGTAGAGTATTTTTTGAAAACGTTGCAAAAAATCGTTGTTGAAAAGTTGGACCCCCCCAGGTAAAGAAGTGCCGCCTAGCCTAGGCTAGCTAGGATGCTAATGAACCAAGCCCCTAGCATTACACTCCTACCTACAAAGATCCCCACCTTCCCAATTATAGAGCGTAGTTTTGTGCGTAAAACAATTATTTAACACTTAAATAATGTAAAAAATTACTTACCTATTTAGGCCAATGCGTATGGAAGACGACGGAAAGGTTTTCTATTTTAGAGAACACATGGCAGGCAGGTCTTGTTGGTGTTGGCAGCCATCTTGTCGGATCTACTACTTTAGTCATGCAAGTCTTATCTACTTTATAATTGTGGTAAAATTTTACGAAATTGCATACATTAGTTTTTGTAAGCATCAGATAAAATTATAAATTTAAATTAAAAACATCAGAAATTATTTATAAAGTTAAATAAAACTTGCAGTTTTTCTTTTGACTAGTAAGAATTTATTTGTATTAACATTGTATACAAAATGTATTAAACCATCTTGTATACACGGTATACAAATTATATACATTTAACATCCATTCAGATATTGTATACAATTTTAATACTGGTTGTATACAAATTGTACTTCCTGTATACAACTTGTATACAGGTTGTATACAACATTTCCATGGGGGCAGTCCCTGTTCAGCTCACTTGAAAAGTTGGGCTAGGGTTGACCGACCATCCAGCTGGGTTCGGCTTACTACAAATGGCATGTAGACTAATTAACTTTCTTCCGTAGGCCTATAACAAGGACACAATATTGTTTTCCTTTACTAGGTTGATAGAATTCTTTGTTCCTATAGCTTTAAGCTTCTTAGAAATGTGTAGGTAGGGCTACTTTAAAGGTGGGGGTCCTAAGGCCTAGGCCCTACTTGACCTGTGGCCAAATCCTATGCACAAGCGTCAATTAAAGTTCCATCTAAGCCTTGGCCCTACACATTGGCCTAGGCCTAGGCCTAGTTGAGCCAAAAAGTTCGTAGGCTAGGCCTAGGCTAGGAAAAGCGGATTCCTTTTGGCACGGGATTGAGATTCAAATTGGTAACTTAACCTAACTTTGTTGAACTTTTTTGCTTTGGAGGGGTCCAAATCTAATTTCAGAAATGAGGTGGCCTACCGTAGGTACTGTAGGGGGTTAGTGTAGGTGTTTAACTAGGCCTATTACGTATGTCCATTGCCTTCTGGTATTTTAGGCCGCGCGAATCTCAATCTCGTGCCGAAAAAAGCCCGGTCTAGGCCTATAGGCTAGCAAGGACAGGGATAGTTTTACTAGGCTAGTTTTTGAAGTAATTTCAAGCACAGAATCTAACATCTTTATCTTAGCAGGTAGATCACAACAGAACTTGATGATTAATACTTAAGTATAAGATTCTTACCTTTGAACTTGCTAATTACATCCTCTCCAAAGCCCCAGGAGCCAAGTGTCAACTCAACAAACGAGTCGGCCATGATGCACAAGCACAACAGAGCTCTGCTGCCGCTGGTCGGTTTGGTTATTTCCGCGAGCTGCAATTGTACCCCAGTGGAATGGTTCTGCTGTTTTACGCGCGAGTGACTATTTGGGTTTTGCAGCAAAATGCTTTGACATAATTTAGCGGTATAATTTTTCAGTGTTTTGTTCCCATTTTGGAGCGGAACGTCGTCCAAGCACTTCTACTATTTACAACTACGAATCTTTTTGCTAATTTCTCGAACGGTTCTGCTAATTGTGAAACCGTGGTCGTAGCAAAACACGTTTTGAGATTTGAGCAAAGTAGTTTTCCGAATAGCTAGGAATTTTTGCTATAAAGGCCTATAATATGTCAGCAAGACTCGTTTTGTGAATATTTTTCTCAGTGAAGAGCAACAGAAAGAGCATTTGCCCCGTAGTACTTTCGTACCTGTTACCCTTGGTACACAATATCCCCAATTACAAAAGACGTCGTATCATGTTAAATTGTACATATCAAATAAACACAACATAATATTAATAAAATACATTAAAAACAATTCCACATCAACAAAAAATCTAAAAACAAATTGCTAATTAAAAACCTCTTAATACCCATGTTGAAACATCTATCACTTTTTAAATCACTTGGTAGAAGATTCCACAACGAAACAGATCGATTAAAAAAGCCATTCTGGTACGCCGATGTTCTGGCCCTAGGTGGTATTAAGGGAACACCCGTGTTGTTTCTAGGGAGTTGTCGTTCACTTATGGATATTCTGTGGTAAGGATCGACATCAACTTGTCTTGTTAACATTCCTCTCAACAATCTCACATCAGCTTGATTACAAAAATTTCCAATGGAAGGAACTTTACAGATACTACGCTGTGAACTAGCACTAGGATTGAAATTACCTTTCCCTAAAATCAATTTGGTGGCCCTATTCTGAATTCTTTCTAGCTTGATCATATTTTGCTGAGTTGTAGGATGCCACGCAGGAATACCGTAAGTTAAAATGAAATGAAAATTAAGATATAATTAAAATAAAATATTGAAGGTATCAATAATCTTAATAGCATTATGCATAAACCCTTTACTAGATAATAACTTTACCTACAAATTATATATATTATCAACAGATTATCAAAGAAAAACACAAATAAAATCTTATCGTGCATGGAAATTCTTAGTGGAGGTGTCGAGTACGAAAAAATGACAATTAAAAAATGTAGGTCCGTCCCCTTGACCTCAAGTCAAGGGCCATAAAAAAGTGAAATGTGACACACACACACGTACAGACAGACGGAAGAACGGACAGAAAACTAATGCTTGCTTATAGGAGGACTTCGTTTCTTTTAATGTGGTGATAATTATAAAAATAATGCTAGCACAGGAATGAAGTTTTAGATAACTTCTTCGTTTAGTGACCACAAAATGTATAAGTACAGAAATGGATGGTCAGCATTCAATATAATCACAAACCAGCGACGTAAACACCTATGGAATATGCTTTGACACAGTCAACTATATTCTAAATTAAACACAAATTAAGTAACCCGTGTTTATTAACACTACATGAGACTTTGCTTACATTTGTATTCATATTCTTCCCATAATGTGTTTCAAATCAATTTCGGTTATTATTGCTCCTGATATTATTGTGAACTTGAGTTCGTGGATTTAAATTTGGAAATGGCACAATAGTTTACCGATAGTATTTGCATATGATCTTCTTAGTCGTATTTGAAGTTTAAATGCAGATCAGTCAAGTAAAGCTGTTCCAATGTCTATCGTCAATATAGCACAATCCAATATCGCAATATTGACAGAAACTTCATGGTTGGAACAATTCCTCGATATAATATCAACAAAATCTCGCAGATATTATTTTGTACAGTATCGCCGAACAAGCCTAATAACAATATAAGGCATAGCCGTAAGGCATCACTAAATCCACTGCACAGAATGTGATGTCATTATTTGAAAGCACTCACACACATACGTCGGAACTCGTGACATCAAAGAAGTCCGGATTTGGTTCGTTCCGTCCTATTATTTCGAGCTATAGGATTCGCGTATTACAAGCCAGCCAGAGTAAGAGACACGCGTTTTCCACTCTCGTAGACATCGCCGTAATCGCTTTTGTTTGAAAGTTGTTGAGAACCTATAATCTTGTGAGTGTCTTAATCAGAGCCACACTGCACGGCGCGCCACATGCACACAGGTGCCGATAAGTGTCTTGCAACTTGCTTACATCCGAGTACAAAGTATAACTACACAGATAACATGGGGAACTTTAACAATTATTCGGGAGTGTAAATAAGAATGTATCAAAAATTCCGAATTCGGTGTAAATAATGGTTTCAATTGGAATATGGGCGTATATTGATCACCCAAATAAGAGTCCCCTGTCTTTAGTTTCCCTTGAGAAACGTCGTATGTGGCACTTCCATTTTGTCATCTTGAACAGAATACATTCTCATAAAGCAGAAGATACGTAGTTTACCTCTTAAAAGCCTCCTTTCAACTATTTTGCTCATTACCATTATATCGATTGCATGTGTTGTATTCACCATCTTTATTTCGAAATATTCTCAATTGGTAGGCTAGAATCTTGTGAATACCACGTCGTATTGCCTAGGTTATCGCACTTGAAGACTATCAACAATATGTCTAGGTATTATGGTTGTGAAGTATCATAGTATATCAGTTTTCCAAAAGTTAAAAACTAAAATTTGTTCCAAAAGTGGCCACGGCCCTCAAATCCGTAAGTTATTGATCAGTAAATCAATAATTGAAAAATGTAAAGTTACTTAATAACTGCCGTGTCAACTCGCATGTAAATAGAAATGTTAATCGAATGTTAAACTATATTTTACTTTTTTCAAGATAGTAGCCTATCAACAATTAGTCATGGACGTAACATTACTAATGAGTTAGTATATTTTTACTATTATGGTTCAAAATCAATAATTAATATTATTATAATTCATGTTATACCAAAGATACAATTCCCAATGCACATGGCACTCACATTACATTACATCGAAGGTGTGCATTTTACTGAAGTATTAACATACAATTCACAATTTATAACCAATTTATTAAAACTCCCAAAGTTCGCTCTCGCTGCAATTCATGAGACACGCTCAAGCAACTCACAATGGTATTCTGTAAGTCGCTGGCGTAACTGCGTATCGCGCTGTTGAAAAGAAACTCCCCGAGGATGATTTGGTATGTAAATTACAAAGTTTCAGACGATGATGAGTTCTTAAATCAATTTCAATTCAATTTATGAAAATGTGAACAAGGATTGAATAATATCAAGGACATTATTCTGTGGCTTGACTTACTCCAGTTCCCAAACGTATATATGCCACCGTATACCTTATAACCGCGTGCATAATGATATTTTTCTTTAACGCTACTTCTGTAATATTCCCTACGTTAAACACGACGCTCGTGCAAAACGAAGATGCACAAATGAGAGCTTCATGTTTCATTGACCGGTTTAAAAATGTAAATTGGACGAGTTTTTTTTAACCAGATGAACATCAAATATGGGTCATGCTTCTTTATGACTGGAAAATGTGTACTATGTACAATAAAACAACAGCTATTTTGCATTTCCCACTCATCACTATTCAAATGTCGCCGGGCAAGAGTAGATTTCTTACGTTGTAACGTCTATAGTTAAACGCTCCGGCAAATATTGAAAGAGACCATCAACAAGTCGAAACGATAATTCTAAAGGCCATATTTTGTTAGGGGGTTCGAGACCTCGTGAAACGATAAATCCATAAAAACAGTAAGGTATTTTAATTAAGCTGTCTTTTATTGCTCCAGAATCAACTGTCATTTTCGTTTTAGCATTACATTACAAGTATTATATATCAACATAATTATTGGTGAAGTTCAGCTGACACATATTAATGAAGTGAAGTTAATTAAATTGGCATTAATAAGCACACATTATTTATTAATATGAAATGAGTGCATCAACATTTTTTAAAAGGTATTTGTTTCCGAATCACACTTGATGGACAGTTAAAGGTAACATTTTATGGAAATCAATCCAGAAATTACCAAATTCATCTCAGCGGGGTATCGAACTCCGGTCTCCCAATTGCCGGTCGGTTGCTTTTACCCCTAAGCTACAGTCATAACATCTGAATTGTTGGTGCATTGTAGATCTGAATATAGTATTAAATCAATTCCACCTTCGGGAGTGTTTCCCGATCATTGAAATTGAGAAAAGGTAACATGTCTGTCTACTCTCCAAATTTACAATTATTATAAAATTTTCCTTTGAATATGGAACCTGGTAGATTTCATTTGTGTATGCATAAATTATCAGCTTTAGTATAAGAATTCCGAATAAAATCTTGGGGTCAGATCCTTGATCCGTGTTTGCATTGACAAGTGACATTCAGACCACAATCTGCGTCCGCCGCCATCCCTCCTAAACCTGCCTCAAACCCCCTCCTAGCAAACAACATTCACGACGGCTTATCGCAACGGCGTAACACGCGCTCAATAGTTCAGAAATTGACCACAAACTTTGACCACTACTCAGCAAACAATCAGCTCGATCATAGCTTAAACTTTAAGTAGGGACCCATTTAACCAGTGCCAGTTCTCGATCAAGCTTATGGATGCATCTAGCTATACATTCTATCGTACACCGTTTTTTAAACCTACACACAAATTAATTGTTACTATAGCAATATTGGTACGTTTTGTAAAAGACAAAGCTCAATACACCGAAAAATAGCTACTTGTTTATTAACAGGCGGTTTAAAAGTTAATTTCGGAAAAATATGTTTGTTATTACCGTTGCTAAGCAATCTACGCAATCTAATCTACAAAAGCTGATAACAGTGTCTAAAACGCGTGTTTGGGTTCCTTGATATTAAAATAACACTTTTATGGCTAGTGTTCCAATTATTTTAAAACGCGAAACACATCCGTAATAAGCCTTGTGAAGTACAAAGTTGTCAACGAATTGTTATAATTCAGTATAGTTGTTTCGGTGCCAACTTTGCACAGCCCGCCTCGTATTCATCATGTCGTCGTCAGCCAACTTGAAGCACTCGGGGCAGCCAGCAATGCATTCTAGACGGAAACTTTTCAAGTGCGGTACAACAGGGAGCAGTTCATAGTGAACTCTGTGCTACTCGAATAGTGAATATGGTCCTGATCACCATAGTGCTCATTATTGAAATGTTACAATTAAAATCGGAAACTGAACTTATCAATCTCTAATAGTTAAATCGGTGTATTAAATATAATATACTGTAAACAAAAATAAATAATGATATAAATATGTATATAATATAATAACTAAACTAATCAGCGTCAGTTCTCATGAATATGTTACCCACAGAGGTATAACGAAACGTCGAGGTATACGTACAATGGTTACTCGCGACGTGGCGAAATAACCCGAAACTTTTACACCTTCGATTCAAAATTAACAGGCCGTGAAAGTTTATCATGTAAATTAATAATAATATCAATAATATTAATAAAAATAACTAATTTCGATTCATTTATTAGGACCAAATTTTCAGATGAGAAGTGAAAAAGCATTCTAAAATATGAGTTTATGTTTGTTTTTTTTACAAATTCATTGGATTGGATATTGCTTAACGTCTCATATTTATGCAACTTGGCTAATCGAGACGAAGGGAGGGACGTAAGGGATGACGCGGGGGGACAATGGGTGGACAGGCCTGTGCTGGTCAGAACCAGCCACAAGCGTATGGGGAGGGCAGAGGTTCCCCCACGTCGTGGTCGTCTCCGTCTGTGTCGTCATCCGTCCGTGTTGTCATTGTCGTCGCCGTCGGGAAGGTATAGTCAAAGGGAAGAGGAAAGTTCCCCGACGACGACCCAGAGCTCGCAATTAGTTTCAGGGAGAAAAACTCCCCTATAATCACGGGCCAAACCACGAGAAGGTTGGGAGTTGGAATTTGATGGCCCTGAATTACAAATTCATGTTTAAAATTAAGTAACAATATTCATAAAAATCAATTCAAGTTTACATTGTATATTAAAAATAATAACGAAATTTCAAAGACAAAAAGTGTGAAATGTGTATTCATTTGACGTCTTTACTCAATGCAAAATGACAAAAATGTGACATCTGTGGCATGTCACTAACCTGTATTCGTTTGACAAGGGGGTTTAAGGCATCGGACAGTCATACACGCTAGTGCAACATAATATCATTTTTGGGAAAGAATGTTAGTTACGGTACCAACACTCAGTCTAAGGTCACGTCTAGTGGCAACTATGCGTCTACACCTACATATTTTCAGAGATGAAATCTGGCGGAACTGAAAGTGCTGATGCAGAGTATAGTGGTCCTGATCGCTTTGAAGATATCTATATGTAAAAGTAAAACATATCGATAACGGTTCAAATATTTGGATTGTATCGTGTCGTTTATGTAAAAGCTCATCTTAGTCATCCTCCCACATCAATCATTAAAGAACGGTATACGGTAAAATCACAAAACCAATTAGCATATTTGTTTTTCATTAATTGAAATATGTTCACATACCGCACTGCTGAAATCATATTTTCCGTTGAAGTAGCATTAATTGTTTACAGTAATTAATATTTTAAGAAATACTACGTCAGTAGAACCCTGCTAGACGCAAAATTGATCATCCATTGGTTGTTTGAAGGGTAGGTTGTTCTGCTCTATTACTGTAGTCTGTAGTTAGTGCTGTGTGCTTCCGTTCATGTCTTAGCATAAACTCGTCGAACTCCAAAGACTTGAATCAAGTTGCAAACCACAACACATCATCATGCAAACCTTGTGACATTAAATATTAATGAAGACTCGTCTACACATTACCTAGTTGACAGAAAGTTAAACACTGAGGTTTCGCCACGCTTATGTAATGAAGACACGGGAACTATAGCAAACTAGGTTGTTCGTCTCACACCATCTCACCTATCAACATTGCACGACTCAATTTACAAACCGCACAAGATGAACGTAGCATAAAGGATAATAGTGAATATAATAACATGTAAAGAAAAGAAAATGAAAATGTGCGGGGCTCTTTGGTATTTTCCTGCTGTAAATGCAGGAGGTCCCGTGTTTTAATTGCTGATCAGGCCCCTTTTTTCGTAAAACTTATAAAATTGTCTTTAAACCATCACTGTATGTCTGTTACAATAGTTTCAACAGCGCCCTATAGCAACGAAACACGTTACGATATAAGTGGCCCCCAGCAACGAACAAAACTGTTATTGTAACAGAAAGGTTGGACTCAAAATACAATCTGATGTAATTATTTATAAAGTGATAAGGGAAATATTATTCATACATTTCATAGTAGGGCCTATAGTTACAAAAATACAGTCTAGAGCGAACAATATAATTAATTTAAAACAAATATGCTTTTCAAAGTATAGTTGCGATTACTACTGGAACTTGATAACTTCTATTGAGATATCTAGACAGGTTTTGGTGTCGATATGTGGGCGAATCAATCATACATTAAACAAAGACCAATGATAAGGTTCGCATTTAAAACAACTGTTGTATAAGCCACGTATAGTATGTCTAGGGGTCGTCTATGCATTGAACTCCGTATTCCCGCATTGTGTTTGTAGCTTCATTTGTACCGCAAACAACGACCTATAGTTTCTAGTCACGATCAGATATTCATTAGAACATGCAGCTCAAAGAGTCATATTTGCAATTATACTATAAGTTCTTGTTCTAAAAACAGTATCAACAAGGGCTGAATAACAATGCCTATCTTTGTAAATCAGATTTATAATTCAATAGGATACGTAAAATAAACAAAAAAATTATCATGCAGGAATTGATTAAAAACATCAACATTATTGTTAGATTAAAATTAGCTTTTGAACTGGAGTAGATGTCGTTTCGTTTTGTTAATTACCAAGGGTTATAAACTTTGATAGTATTTGATCGCTCAATTTAAAAGCACGACTCCTGAAATTGCCCTTCTAAAGTTATCAGTGCTATCTCGTCAGCTTAGCTGTAAGGGTCGACTTCTTCGCACAATTTTCAATTGTAATTTTCCAAAGTAATGGCATCCATAATGGGACTGATGAGACACCCCCAACATGACATTTATCCGGCCAGCTTTCCTTGTTCTACGACCTTCCCCCAGTTATAGACCCACTGGGGCACTAATAGCCACGCTTTGCTCCCCCAATCGATACGTAATAGACCAACTAAATAGATTTACGCAGCCAGGAGCTATAAAAATGGTATGTCACAGACTAAGTGGTTGTACATTCAAACCGACACAAAACTTGGGTACTCTTCTCTTCCCGTGCATTCGTATTTTCACATCGAGTTCTCCGTATACACTTGTTGACTTTTTATTAGCGTAGTAATGAAAGCTGAACATTGGCGTCCCATGCCCCGTCGTGTGTTTCCCAAAGAGTTGAAATTGTTTTTTGAAAGCAGCAAGTTTTATTGAGAGATCCACATTACTTCTACATGAATGGCATTATTTTAATTTATTTCGTCAGTGTTTACAAAATAAAAAAGTAAAAACTTTACGAGGAAAAGTTAAACAATTTTACTTTGCCCAACGTTGTGACTTATATTGATGGCGTTGAGTTAGGGTCCATTAAAATAAACTTCACCTTTTATTCTTTTGACTTAACTGAAAAATTAATATAGTCGACGATATTGCTAACCTTTGTTGATGCGATCAAAGAAAATATAGTTGAATCGGTTTCATGTCTGGGTGGATGGTTCTTTATTAAACAAGGTAAGGCCTATAACATAGGGAAATTACGTAATTCACAATTATATAATTCTCAGGTGAAAAATTGTAAACACGTAATTGTGTAAGCGAGGAAGTCGAGTGTTGTGTGTGTTTTGTGTTGTGTTTCTAGTAACAGTATAGTGAACGTCTGGACGAAGTTCGAAATCTCAATCAAATAAGCACGGGAAAGCAATTCGAGCCAAACATGTGCGTTCGTACTTTTCTATCTATACCAACATTTTTCTATCGAATAATTTGTTTCGTGTAAACTTAAAAAGATGATACCATTCCTCGTATATGGCTTCTTATTTAAAAAAAAAAATGTTGCCTTTTTTAGTCGAACAATAATTTTCTTAATATCGACAAAACATTGCATTTTTTTTTCTAGAATTTGAGGTCTCGAAATATGAAACATAAATTTTTAAAAAGGGTAATGCACGACAAACAACTATTTAGTTATCTGTCTGAGGAAAAGAGCATAACAATAAAATGTTGATTTCCCTTCATGAAATCCGAAAATCCGAAAGACGATAAGCGTCCGCACCCAAGCGAAAAAATCAACTGAGTTGGTTTGTAAACGACGCATTTTGACATGGCGACAGGTGCTGGTATTGAACCCTAGTCCTTCTGAAGCAGAGCAGAGTGGTGTTTATCTCACGTGTGTGCGTCGACGATGTAAGGTGAGATTGTGCCTCGGGGCGATACTTTTGGCGGATGCAAGTATCCTTGCCTTTGCATAGTGGAATTGGCAATGGTTATGAGCTGTTCGTGCTTGCCAGAAGGCTAGAAGAGGCTAATTTAATTTGCCCCAACACTGCACTACGTGCGAGGGTGTGATGGATTTGTGAAGGGTGCAGGCAAGGTCCAAAGGACGGAGGCGGGGGGCGAGGGGAGGGATCATTTGCCTCGTTTATATTCTAAAAGCAACTTGCAAAACTATGGAGGTTCCTCCCCTTATGTTTCTTGATAAGCTCTTTTGGAATGCTAAACCACGTGTTTGTGTGGCATACGGTCTCACGTGATGGCGACTTCTGGGGTCAAGGATGACCTCGATGGTTATGTAGAGGGCAGACGATTTCAATCATCTCTTGTTTACAAACTTTTACACGAAGCTCTGCTATGACTGTTGTGTTTATCAAACCCTTCATTTAACCCAAAGCGGGTCTCCAACAAGTTTTGTGACATAATTGTATTCAAAAACAATGTTTTGCTTAATTAAAAACGATAATATGTACTTAGTGATATGAAAATTGAGAGGAAATGAGCAATGTGAAATTAAAGCAATGCAATAGATATAAATTTACACTGTCTATTTGTTTAAAGGAGAATGATAAATTGAGTAATAACCTCCAACAAATAATACTCGAGAATTAAATAACCATCATTCTTAAAATGTGAGTTACATCGTTCGGTAGTATAATCAGTAGAACAAGTTATTTATGAGTTATTTATTTGCGCGGTCATGTAAAATATTTTTCAATACATAATTGTTGTCGCATTTTGTACCCATGTTTTATTTTCGATGCTAGTTGAGACGGCTCTCAGTTATCATAACGCGAAGATTTTCATTTATATTTTGTTATAGATGCAATAATCATTAAACATTATTTTGGTCAATGTGTTACAACACGCCAATCTTGTTGTTCACTTAAATACAATCCAGAAATATCTGTGTTGATTTACTTTTCTAATTTTAGACAATTTCTTCAATAAATTGGGTATTGCTGCTATGCCTACAGTGGTTTTGAAGTTCCGGATTGTATAGAACCAAAAGGTGTGGGTTGAAATCGCGTTTATGGCACGGAGTAATCACGAACATAATCGATATTTATAACACAGACGTAACTTTAAGGCATAAAAAGTGAGTATCAAACATGTGTTTAATAATGGTCATACTTTTTGTCGACAAAGTAAACAAAATAAAAAAAACATGAAGGTACGAGTAGCGTTGTTTTTTTATGTAAAATTGAAATTAAAACATGAATGGGTGTGAATATTTTCGCGTTATTGTTGAGCTTATAAAAAAGTTGTGCGCGTTTAGTGGTGCATGTTTTTTTTGATGAAGCGAATAATATAAAAACAATGTAAATGCTTTGTTTTGTATAGTAAAAGCAAATTTTCCGTTTGAGTAAAGACAAATTAGTGTAATGTTATTGTAATTATATTATTGCAATAATTGAAGACACAAAAACAGGAGTTAATGTTTAAATAGTGGTTTTGTCTTTTTTAAACTGATACTTGGTTCAACGATGGAGTTTAATTTTGTTTCATAATCACCCATTTGAGCTTGTTTCTCGGTTACAGTGCATCCTGGCTAATGTCCAGGGTTGTCGTGATAAGTATCCGAGCTTGCTGCATTGTTGTTAGTTGACATAGTGCGCCCGCGCGCGCCCTGCACCATGCCAGAATACGAACGAAATAGAGCGGAAGAGCTTGGTAATCGCTGCGACGACGCTTCCTAACAAAATACACGCTTACGATGAGATTAGTGAATTACAAAACCGTCCATTTCGCCAACAAAGTTGAAAAGTTCGAGTTTAGACTGTAAGTTTTAACGAAGAAAAACACTTAAGAGCTTCTCGGGATTCCATAACGAAGTTGATCACAATGGGAATAGGACTTGTTTACGGTGTTAAAACTTTTCTCAACGGATAAATAACGGGAATATAACGTTAAAAAGGCTTATTGTACTTCGAAGCTTCCAATAGGCAAGTCTTTGCTGGAGGTGGAAAGTTTAATTCAAACATTTTTCTGTTTGACAAAGCGACGCTCTCGATTGTTCATGGCGTATACGAACAAATCCACGGGGTTTTGACAAAACGGTTGTTAAAAAGACGAACTCAGACTATTGGTGTCTCGCTTCGTTTAAACTTTTCGTCCCCCTACGATACCGAAGACCCGTATATATTGTATTGTGTTTATATGATTGCCGCCACAATATTATTTTCATACTATTCTAGTATAAATCACAGAATTAAACAATTTAAGGTAAGGTCAAACACGTTTTTAAAGAGAGCCAGGAGTTTAGTTTGTATGTTTTAGCATTAGTAATTTAATTTTGCTAATGTCAGTAACTTGAGTTTAGAGTCTACTGCGTCTTATGATAACTAGGCACGTAATAGTAACCTAATGAACTTTATTAAATACCATTTGTTGTACCTCAATTAATAGACACACAATAGGCATTAATGTGAAAGTTAAGTTTAAGGTCACATAAAGTATAATTAGCTATCCATTGCATCTTAAACCCCGATTGTAAATTCCTCCAGACGCGCGCTTGTAAATAGTTTTGCACGTGCCTCTCAAGATCTGGGTCATGTATAGAAGCCTAAAACATGATACTGTATTCTCTTCGTTGAATACACGCACGGTAAAGTAACGGTTTTAAGAGGCTTATTAATTAAAGCTCTTGTGCAGTGGTTTTATTTGTATAGACTTGATTGAAACGGTACAAGTACTTTGAGCAAGATCGAGTTGATACTTACCAATCAATAATACAAAGTTGATTGCCTCTTCGCATCGTACTGTTATAATTAAATGACAAATTATTGAACCTCACTCAGTTATTTAAGATTTAATGTAGTTTGTGGTACACACTGGTGTCTCATGATTCCTTTTGTAACGATCATCAATATAATTAGTATGTTCTTTCTTCTTACACTACTGATACAAGAAACAGCATTGTTCATATTCATGAAACTCGAAGTGGTAGTCACAATAGAAACACTTGTGGACAGCCTGGTATTGTAACCCTTGCGACATTTAACAGTTTCTGTTCAACCATTTTACTCTAAGCTCTCTGACGAGGCGATTGTTTCCCGGCAGCTTTAAGGGCAAACAGTACAGCCCTACTAGAAACACCTATACTTTAGTGTCGGCGGCTCATTCTGAGTGACTTATAGGGGGAGGAACAATGAAATTGTTATGAACATAACCAACCCTTACTTATAATCTTATACCTGTAATTTGCGTTGGAACGGTCAAAGCTTCCCTCAATATAAACCTGGATGGCTGCTACGTCGTCTACAACTATACGCGTGTGTATAGCCATCGCGTGTCGAACCAAGACCTTGCGTGATTCTATCATCACGCGTAGAGATTGGTCAGCCGAATAACCACGACTAGATTTGTGTTCATGTCGTTTGATTTTTAAGGGCGAAAATAGTCTCACTTAATGCCCTAATGATGTGGTGATAAAGGTTTATCCGAAATGCTGGAAATGAGAATTTAAGTGCGCACCCAAAGGCGAGGTTTACGGGGATAATGCCTAGTTTCCGACATTTTTACGCAGTGTATACTTCTGGACATGTAAAGAGTCAACAAACATTTCCAAAACTTAGAAGTTCAATCCTAATAAATATTTAGCAACCGACTGTACCATATCGGGCTTCCAATTCACAAAGTAAGTAATCATTTCTGAATATTTGTGGATGAAAATTTGGTGGTGACGTCAGATTTTAGATGAAACTTAAGCAAGATCTTGTATGCATGTTGTCAAAAATAAAAATAAATATTCCCATATCTACCCACTTAACATGATTTTGAATCATTCGCAACATCATTAGTTACTTTATAAATGAATTCTTGTTTATTGGCACAAATATTTTGTGTTACGTTGCGTACTTCTCACATAATATACAATAATGTGAATTAGTTGTTATACAGTTTAAAAAACACGAGAACGATGGTGAGGTTTCTCAAGGACGAAAAATGTGTAAAATAACCAAGTTTTTTTGTCCACCCAATCCCCCAATATTTTATTTTGAGAAATATTACGTAAGTCCCTGAAGTCGACAATATCTCTATGATCCGTTGCGTAAGATTCCAAACTCTCGCAAACTCTCAAATGTCCCATTTTCATGAAATATTTCCGAGAAATTCCCCGGGGTCCTCATAAAGTGGAATAGGAGACCAAATGTAATTGTGTCTAGGGTTTCCAAACCAGCCAATATTCTTTTTCCTTTCAAGGGCGGTGAATAGCCAGCTGTAATCATGAATGTTGCTCCAACTAATGATCCCCACTGACGTTGTAAACCTCTTGTCTCCAAGTTATTTGCAGGGCAACTCGTTAACGTTGTGTTTAACTGTGGATTAGACCTGGCTGATGAAAACTTTCATGACTAGGACGAGGAAAAGTCAATCCCCTGGCTAACCCTTACTAATGCTGAGTCGTCTAAAGGATTTATAGGGGATCAAATCGTGAACTTGGAATGGGGTCTCAAATTACAGGGGAGATTTAATGATCAAAACGTGACGTCACTTGTTGAAACGTAAAATGGTTTTCGTCCGTGGCGGCTCGCGGCTCGGTCGGCCTAGATAATACCAGTAAAACAAAGCAAAGTCAAATCGTTTTAAAGGATTATTTTACATGAACGCTAAATGATCAACGTTTGTTCGTCACGTAGACTACGGTGAGAGGCCGCAGGATCCGATGTGAAGAGAGTGACTCAACCGAATGGGTAAACAGGCTTTGGGTTCACTCTGCTTTCAGTAGTAAAACAATAGTTAAAAGTGGAAAATTATTCGCCTCAGATATCTATTAAGCCAGTTAAAATACGAAAAATGAACATAAAGCACAATAAGTTATTGAATTTTACCTGAAGCACAAGTTCAATATCATGTATATAATATAGTTGTCCGCGATGACACAATTAGGTCGCTGCTCCGAAGTGTATGGATCTAGAAGAACGTGGGTTCGAATCCCGCATCGGGGTTGGGTTTTTGTAATCGTCCTTCGTCGTCATCTATCACTGCGTTTATCACAGACATTTAGTTCGATTTTACTAAAACGGTTCCCGTAATACGATACGTTTATCACGGAAATTTAAACTGAACTATATATGGCTGTGGGCTAAAGTTAAACCGTTTTAACTATTTCGCAGTTTTTGTCAATGCCATTAGTTCGAACTAACTCTTAATTCGAATTAGTTGAAACGTTTTAACTCGTGTGATAAACGCACTGATTGTCCACTTATCGTCTCTAATAGCCTTAGTGCATTAATAGAGATGTTAAGCAACAAAAATCATCATCATTAATTTCATCATCATGTATTACATTGCCAAGGTCAACATATTATGTAAAGCAACTAAACGTGAACTCTTTGCTTTGCCACATACGGATTATTTGTAGTCATACATTAACATTACATGAATTCTATAACAATTGGAAACTATACTGTCATCAAATGTGATTTAAAACTTATCCAACCTTAGTGAACTTAGGGAATGTGCGATTAAATTCGCTACCTTTGAAGATATGACTTTTCTACAGAAGTTATTAAAATTCAATAATGCCAATTCCAATTTCGTTTTTTGCAACCACTACTGTAACTAGTTCCACGTGCAATGCTTGAAACAAACTAAAATTTTAATAAGATAACAAATTCATTCGGTGAACGCTGAACGGAAATCTTTATGCAATTTAGTTCATTACATTGCATTCATTAGAATCATCTTTTACTTGTATTATTAAGCCAAGTCGAAGAGGGTGAGTCCTTCCCGTCAGCTTGGTAAGTTAATAAGTGCATAACATAATAATTTAAATTCGTTTAAAGGATTATTAGTTAATTCTTACGTTGATTAATAGGTGTTGATAACACTGCCAAATATTTTTTTGTAACTGGCAATAAAACTGCAATAACCAAAAATTCGTCGATTCTGCGGTAGAAAGTAGCGTGCACGCCTGATTTGTAGCCAATTAAAGTTTCGGGTTCTGAGGTTGAGAACCCTGCGCAGTAGCAAACCGCAGAAGTAGGCGCAACTTTGGGAAATGATGTAAGAAATGAGCGATGGGATGTCCCACGCAAGGAGACGATTCGCAAATGAGCACGAAGGGGAGTCAAAGTATCAATTTAAACGTACAGATTCATTTCAAATTTCCTGTCGGCTGGAAATGCGAATGTGATGCAAGGCAAGAAATGTTTAAAAACTTTGCACGTGATAGAAAACACTAACTTTCAAAATATCCTATAACTGGCCTAGTATTACTCCTTTATTCGCTGAAACATAAAACTCTTTGTCCCTGGTTTTAACCGGAAGTATAAACTGTTTGGTATGTTCTAAGATTTTCATTTTCGTCTGTATAGCGTCGTTCTTCGAGCACAAGTTAATCCATAAAGTTGGTGTATCAATTTAATGATTGGTCATTCAGACCAACCAACGTATTAAAAAGTTTCACCATATAAAATATTATTTTTATTCTCTGTTTGTACTTCTTATGAAATAGGCTATAATGGCTCGTTTATTGATTGAACCCTAGTTTTATGCATTAGCAGAAATCATACATAGGCCTACGCTGCAATCGCGTCACTTGGATTCTTTATAAGTTGGTGGCGGACATACAAAAGTTTACTATTGTTTCTCTCTTTTGCTAGTTCCATATAAAACAAGACATAGGAGTATTGCTAGATTGAGCTTATTGAATCAATATTACACATATTAAAAACTTCGTTGGTGTAAATAAGAGAACAATCACTTAATATTGAAACGTTAGTTTAATAGTTACTGCAAAATGTTGGTGGCACTCTAACCCAAATTTGTTTAAAACACCCGCGTTCTAAATATTATATTCGAGTTAATAACCAAAATTTATGGTATACTTACATGGTATGCAATTCTTTAGATATTATCCATCTTTTCACCCTAAACGATTTCCGAAAGATATTTGTTCCTATGGTGATTGCATTTATCTTAGAATAGAAATACACCCCAATTCGTGCCCCTCACACCCCGATACCAGATAGTGCGCGATTACACTTGTTTTGTGTTGGGAGGCAATGGAAACAATAAGTGACCCTCATCACGACATTTCATTGATTTGGGGTGACATTTTCATCAAAAATAAATGTGCAGCAGCCCTCCCTCCTTCCCCTCCCACCATCGCTCTTCACCCGCGGACGAAGTAACAGCTAATCAGCTTCGATGACGTCACATACTGTCAGGGAGCGTGAGTACTATAATAGAAGTCACGTCTGGCAAATATATCAAAACTAAGCATACTACATAACATTTTAAACCACTCAACTGAACTTTAACCTGGGTTACTTACTACTTAGGTTGTTGTGTTGTTGTGATAATTTTTAAATACTACATAATATTTTAATTTATTTGTAGTACATTAGTTACATTGTTAAGTATATTAAGTGGCATTTTAAAATTTAAAGGCTTACACCGTACATATTTTTTAAAATTGTCATCTATAATCTATATATGAACCAAAGCTATCACTTAGCAAAAAAGACACGAAATTGTTCGAAACAAAATCCTTATGCAACATATTTCATTGATCAGTTTCATTTGACGAATCAGTTATCTAATTATCACCACATTATCATCAGATTATCAGACCATCCATCGGCGATGTTTTTTTTTATTTTTGGATTGATTTCCATATCATCACTACTATAATATTATAACAATAATAAATGTAACAATTTTACAATTTATATTAAATACAGATACACATTTTAGAGAGTTTGTTTTCAAAATCCGTGTTTCAAATCAATTGAGGAAAGTAACACATAAAAAAACAAAAAAAACAGTAGTTCGTAATTAAGCTAACGAGTACACAAAACTCTTTGAACATTGTGAAAAAAAATATATGCAGTAGTACGAATTACCGTTAACAAACACTATCACATACTTAATAATGCAATCGTAGAAACCAAACGAATGGTTGCCCGTTACAATTTTAAACAAGGGTTTACTTTTTTAGTTCTCACTTTAATTAATGTGAGTACGACCGCCACCATGTACTCTTGTTAAATAATTCACAAGAGGACAGGGGTTACACAGTAGCGCATTAGTAATGTTATGTGACGCTTTGGGTGCTACATGCGTGCACGACTCTGCTTTGCCACCACACATACAGATTATTGAGCGAGCACGCTTTAATTCCCTATAGTGCACTGAGTGGCCAAATGTGTTTCATTCATTCTTAGCAAGTCAAACTACAGTACACAGCAATATAACAATACAATGTTTTGTTAGTATAAGTTGCGAACAGTTTGATTGAGGTGTGATTGTCAAAACAAGATATTAATGTATAGGTGAGCAGCACCCGAAATTGGGAATTTTATACATGGCTGATGTTTTAAAAATTTTGTAAGAAAACTAAAACAGATTTGAAATCGTGTTTAGAATGTGTACTTGAAATTTAATTATATTGTGTTACAAATTACTAAACTGAGGAACTGTTTATTTCGAATTGGTTCTAATATATTTATTTAACAAGTAATTTATTTATTTAACGTCTTTCATACCAAGGAGGACAATACTGATATGTCTTCATAATGTTTTCCTCTAACCTTCTGTAATTATCCTTTCTTCCAACCTTCGTTAGCAATAATTTATAGATGTGTCCTATCTCCTTGCCCATAATTTGTTAAATATCATTTACTTTACTAATTTTGGAAATATTCTTGAAAAATGTCGAATGTGACAGTAACCAATAACTTTATATTATTTATATTGAACATTTACTGAATTGATTCATATTTAATAGAATCTTAAATTTTATAAAGAAAGTAAATTGTTTCGATGTTGTATAAGGTTGTGTCTAGAAAGTTAATTTTAAATAATTTTGTAGCAATTGGTATGCGCAGTAACTTTTAAACTATAAAGTTAATGAGAAAACCCATAGACGCAATACCAAGAACAGAGGATGATTGAACTAATAGAATCGTTCCTCTAGAGCTGTAACTTGAAAAGATTAAAATAGTTTATTTGAATATTAGTAACACGAGGCGTTGTTTAATGACTGTAATTGAATTTCTAATCAACAAGATAACGCAAATAATGTATAGTTGACCTATTTATTCTGTACCTACCGAGTAAAATATTTAGTAATATCCATTTTATATGGACACATAACGAAATAAAAAATAAAAAATAAAATTTTCAATCATAGTTCCGTTCATAGTGTACTGTATTGTGTTAGAATAGCAAACAAACGTGGAAGTTGTGTAACTTTTCTCTTGTAATAACTGTGCGCAAATCAGCCAGGCGTAGTTACTTTATTATGGATGTAAAATGAATGGACCGTGCCCACATTATTCTACACACTACACATTAAAATGTTATGAAGTCGAGTGTGTTTTACACCCCAGTGTTTTGAAATTAATGTGATTCCGTGCATTTACATCCAAACGTGCATGCATCTCTAAAAATATATTTTGTAATTGCATTGTGGTTATTTTACGAGGTAATAACACATTATTTTAAGTTTAGTACCAACAAACAATTAACGTTCTTCCATCCAATATTATTTTATAATGATCAAGTGGATTATAATCTTTATGTTTTCCTTTTTAATTGTTGTGTCTTTTGTTCTTTTTCTGTGTGTGGCTCGTTGTTCCAGTGGTCCCCGTTTCCAATTTAGAAGCTTTCGGGTTCGAATCCACTAGCACTTAGGCCTAAGTTCATCAGTTCTTGGCTTGGGAATGTGTTAATTGTTTCTTTGGAACTATCCAATATTAACAAGGCATATCATCAATTATTCTAAGGTTGTTCCGAATTAGCCTTGTTGATTCTGCTTTCATCTGCGAGTGGAATCATGTCCAACCTGTTTAGTCGGTGTCTCTTAATAAAAAATATTGCTCTTTTGACCATTGTTCCCTCGTCGATGGCGTCGGCGCCGACAGGGTTGGAAAGATATGATTTACAAATAAAGTCGTCCACTGAAAATCAGTTGTGTTTTATAGCTAGAAAAGTCTTATCTTACTTTTCCCGATATTATTTGCATATTATTTGAATCGTGTTGTATATTTCTATAATTTTATCATCACAAAACGTATGTTGTTGATTAGTGCTCCACTGTGACACATTTCTGTCTGTGAAGATCTGTTAAACAGTAGCTCTTAACCCAGTTTATCCGGGGCGCTTTCCTAGTGAAATGCAATAGCTTACAGGAGATTTACGGCGTTTAATAGTACCACGTTGAGGAGCCAAAACTCTTTCTTGTCTCAGACGGTAAAACGTATTTTATTTAAAGACTTCTCAATAAAGGAAGATACCGTGGAAGTTAATGGTGTGAAAATCGTAATTGAACGCAGATAAGAGAAAAGAAAGCAGAGAGGAAGAGGAAGAGGCGCTGGTTTTTCCTATTTAAAGTGAATGCATTGAGGTTTGCTTGTGTGAGATGACCGAAGCTATATCCCGAGGTGCAGTTCATAGATTCAATTTCGATACATTGGAACCCGGCGGGTAGTAAAATGAAGGCAGGAAGGGGCGATAGACTTAACGTCAGTTGAAGCGCGCTGATACGCCGAATGAAAAGTGCTGTTCGAGCCAGGTTCCTCAATCTAAAGTGACCCCTATTGGGAATATTTTACCAACTTAGTTTTTATTTTATTTTCAATATCTCTCTTGGACTTGCTTTGAAACTGAATTATTATTCATCTGGAAAAACTTTCCCAAGCCGAGAAGCGTAGTAGGGCCTACAATTATTATAATATACACTTGGGTAACATATTTTTACCCTATTGCTTCTACTGTATTTTGGTGTCTTAACAGATTCGATTCGATTCGATTTTATTTTTTGTTTTTTCTTCACACTTACTTTAAATCACCACGAAGATATATAATGAGAATGAAAAGTCGTAATTCACTATAGGTTCACGTTATTTCAATAATAGTCACAGCAATGAACCTGTCAATATGACACATAAAAAAAAACAATTGAGTAGAAATTACAGTTAAACAAGCCACAAATATAACAAAATACAAAATATGGAAACTTGTTGCAACGCACGTGTATAATAAATACCTTGTAACAATATGCTCCAAGTGATTTTAAACTCGATATTAAAATCCAATGCATGCGGAAACCAAAAGTTTTTTTTAGAAAAGCTCTTTAACGTCAAATCAGCTACAAGGCTACGTTTGTGCATTAGCTTTAGCTTCTAGAAAGTTTAGGCAAGCTGGGGATTTACATAGTTTATGTTACAATAATTATTTCTTCGCGTGTTTAGCTGAAAGAATATAAGGCTAAGTTTACCACTCATCAAACAATTTACTTTATGGCTAAATTAGTACTAGAGATCAAAAACAGATACGAAGTTCTCGCCTTGGGTCTCGTAGATAGCAGAACATTCTCCAAACGGTAAAATTTCGCTTATAAATACAACAATGCTCCCCCTACCCCGCGATTTCCATTTACATCTTACAACAGGTAAAAATATGGATTGTAAGTTTATTTTCATTCAAAATCTGAGAGATTAAGTCGACTAGTATACTATCAAATCATCCTATCTTTACGTATTGGGCAGGTGTGAGATAATTAAGTGACCTACAAGATGTTACCTAAAATGTCCCCCATTCGGAACAAGGGGAATCGAACCGTTGACTTTAGAGAAAAGTTTTTCAAACGAACACTTCTTGAAATGGTGTGTTCTACGGGGGCGAGTTTAAATCCGTCGGCGTGACCGTAGATGCCCCTTGTGGACCTTCTATACTTGGCACCTAGTGCAGACCTATTCCTATTGATTCTAAAAATAAAGCAAGTTAGTAGGTAAACGAATAAAA
Source organism: Sweltsa coloradensis (assembly GCA_024449915.1). Lineage (NCBI taxonomy): Eukaryota > Metazoa > Arthropoda > Insecta > Plecoptera > Chloroperlidae > Sweltsa > Sweltsa coloradensis. The sequence continues at coordinate 561,277 of JAMZAV010000032.1, read as the reverse complement.
GAACAAGAAGTTATTACTCCTTCTAATTGAATTGAATTCGTTTAAAATTCACTGATCACGCACGCGTTTCGTAAGACATGAAGAATGACATTGTATCCGGTGTGCGAGTTTAAAGGAGAAAGTCATCCGGGATTCGATCCCAGATCGATGATTGGATCTTCCCACATATTCATTTGTTGTGAGTTTATTTCCTTCATGTGTTCCTTGTTGTGTTTCACCCACTGAAGAAGGTTCCACGTACGGTCCACATTAATTGTCACCCACTCTGGAAGCTTCCACGTTCAGTCCACATTAATTATCACCCAACTGAGAAAACTTCCATGTACGGTCCACATTAATTGTCACCCACTCTGGAAGCTTCCACGTTCAGTCCACATTAATTATCACCCAACTGAGAAAACTTCCACGTACGGTCCACATTAATTATCACCCAACTGAGAAAACTTCCACGTACGGTCCACATTAATTGTCACCCACTCTGGAAGCTTCCACGTTCGGTCCACATTAAGTGAGCATCTTTCATGCATAGAATGGCCGACAAGAAAAATAATGTTCATAGAATGCGCATTTTAGCCAGGAGGATTTAAACAAGGTTCTTTATTTTCTCAATACTCGAAGCTTAATTACGTAACCGATTTGTATAGAAAGTTAACTGGGGCAAGAACTGATTCCTTGAAAATTATTCTACAGCCCCAGGCTACTATTACCCCATATAAACTCAATACACTAACATGCAAGGATTTACTTATGACGTACGTCGTCACAAGGTTTTACAAATACGCTTCTGAAAAAAGGTGTCTTTATTGAATCTAATGTAACAATAGTATTGAAACTGTATTACTACTACAGCTGTTAATTAACTCAACATTTAACTACGATAACTGTACAATGCGTTGTCGGTGTCATTGAAGTACGCTTGGTAAAGCGTAAATAAATCGGATTGACATTTATATTGCATTTGTGATATTCATGGCATGCCTGAAGTAGAGCCTCAGTACGATATAGCCACTTGAAAACACAATATCTGTACCTGCTCACATCCCACGTGTAAAGTAACAGAGGTGAGGTTGCCACTCAGTCATCTGATTCTGTTGACCTACTCATCTCAAGGAGTCTAGGTACTTCAGTCTCCGTACAATACAATATTGTATTCCCTCAGACTGTGCACTAAAGTCTATCTATCCATGAAGTCCAACGAGACCATCGACGGACGCGTCGGGTATGGGTATGAGGCAGCTGCTAAGGGTTGTTGCGTGTAGTCGTAAAATAGACCATCCTAGAAGCTGAGGGTTTTATACCTGCTGTATTAATTTATTTATTGATATTTTTTGTTTAATTGCAAATATCTAATAACGTTGTTGAAATATTAAGCGTGCGTCTTGAATTTCATTTTTTTGGACGAAATTCTACGATAAAAACTGACTGAGTTACGGATAATGCTTCTATAACATATTTTGAAAATAATATAATAATATTTATGTATTTCAGTCATCAGTCAGTTTTTTGAAATATTTGCAATTATAAAAAAAATATTTTGCTGAATAAATTATTTTCATCACAATAGATTTGAAATGGGCGAAGGCAGGTAGAGACAATCCCAAGTTCAGTCACGCCAAAAAAGGTGGATAGGGAAAAATGCAGACAATAGACGGGACGACCGATCCCGGTCTCGTCCGCCGATGGTCACTTTGTACCTCAAAGATGGATAGACTTTAGCTAGCTGCCAGCCCACTCACAGCTTACCGGGAGAGTTTCCCCTGCCCCACACAGTTCGCCACTCTCCCGCCGCCCGTCGAGCGCCATAGTCCCATGCTGGTAATTGCTCTAATTTAATCAGCTAGAACTCACGTTCTTGAACTTTTAAAAAATGATCAATTTAAATTTTAGATAGCCCACCTTCTTATGCTTTAAAACACCCATCAGAAAGTTTTTGGACCCGCAGAGTGCTGATTCGTGTCACATCCACAATCAATCTCTATCACGGGGCCAATTACTAAAGTTCTTTCACAATAACAAACCGTTACCATTTATTGAGTTAATTGCTATTTGTTTTGTGTTTCAATTTAACAACTTTATAATTTAATTTAATTTCTAGTGAGTTGTGGCTAAAATCAAACTTCTTGATTACTTTTATTTATATAATGGAGATTTATATTACATTTGCTTCTTCATTTCTCACTCTTGACACCTCTTTAAATTCTGATGAACGTCAAGAAAAAACAAAATAAAACAACTCTCAGACAAAACAAAACTTAATTACTACAACAACTCAACAAAATTCGGTTATTGTTATACCTTAACAATTTTGAAACTATTTTATTAGAACACATTTTACTAGCAAACACATATACAGGGCATTGTTTGTAAGATGTAGTAGACGGCAGAATATTCTACTTTAATAAAAAAATGTATTTAGCCAGGGAGATATAAAAATCATGTTTTCATTTTTTAAATACTGACATAATATTAAAAACAAGTATCGAAACAACTGAACACTGAATCATAGGTGCGTTCAAGCTATTTTCACAGACGGTTTATTATTAATACTTAACGCAAGAATTTCATCAAATATCACAAAAATAAAATATTAATTCCTGGCAATATAATATGATATCCCCATATTTTAGATCCTTGAAAAACCAAAGAGTCCCCCCCCCCTAAAAAAAAAAAAATACGAATAAGTAAATTTGTATTGTATGTGTAAATTACTTGGTGAACTGTATCAAACCACTATTAACGTTGTTATAAATACAGGGGGTAAGTTTGAAAACCGCTAATCAAGAAGTTAAATTGTTTGCCTAAGTTGAGTCTAGCGGTTGTGCGCCTTGACAAGGGAGCATTCCAATCCAATAAGTCATATTTTTATCTCTCTCTAACATGTGTGTTATTATAACCTATGTTATCTCTAAATTATAGATATTCGACAGTATATACAAATCGAAATTTAGTTCCAACACAATATAAAAATTAAAAAACAATATAAATCAAATTTATATGATTTCGAATAATAAAAATGATATCGAAGTATGATTTTTGTGGCTTAACGTCTCATAATTATGCACTAAGATTATTCGATTCGATGAGTGGTGATAGATGTCGATAATGTAAGATTACAAAAAAACATGCCTTATGAGGGACTCGAACCCACGTCCTCGTAGAGCCATACGCTTCGGACCAGCGCCCAATAGTATGTGCCACCGTGGACGGCTAATACCGCAAAATAATCAGAATTAAATGTCACAAAAGTGACATTTATTTACCTAAAGTGTCGCGACTCTCTAGAACTGAGGTAATTAGAGAAATCACACGGCCGTATGACGTCAGCTGAAAACTAGGCCATCGATTCGTCTAATCGCAGAGCACTAAAACTTCAATCTTTCAAGCACAATCATTACGAATCAAACCTTTGGGGAGTTCGGAGCTAGAGATGAATAAGGGAAAGATAAACAACTACTCAGGATATTGAAGTAATGTAATGTATACGCAATACGATGAAATCGAGAGAGGAAGTAGCCATCATAGAATCGGGGTAAGGTTTACTCTCTTATATGTCCCTTGTTCTCTGGTTTAGTTTTGCCATTCATATATGTATTTGGGGTAATGCAAACATATGTGTTCTGTAGGCCTATGCACTTTATAAAATATGCTCACAGTTATGTTACTTTTCATGTCGAGAAGGTGTTTAAACGTATAATGCATTGCCATATAATACATAATAAGTTTGATAGTTTTATTTAGTGGAAATCACATCCTAATTATTGTTGTGGTTAAATTAAACAATGTTTGCACTTGGAACATCAGAATGTCATATTGGAATAAGTTCGTTTACAATTTTAATATATTATGTCTAGGTTTGACAGAAGGCCATTTTTGTTTGTTTGTATGGTAGACAGTATTTGACAGTATTTTGCTATAGCTCTGAATTGTTCCTCCGTTGTTTCGTAGAAACTCCAAGGTTATACCCTGATTAAGAAACATTTTAACAATCTGCAATGCCCAATTAAGTTTTTTGACGCTTTTAAAAAAATATTATTATTCCACATATAGTGGAAAAATCACAGAATTATACAGTAAAGCTCCATTGTGGCCGCATTGTAGTCTTATCATTTAATTCTGCTTATATCAAACATTCAACCCGCTCATAGAAGTTTGCCGAGGCCTTGTTTTCTCTAACCTATACAAAACCCGACTTCCAAAATAACGTGAATAAAATATCAGCTTCCCCTCCCACATACGCGTTTGTTTGCAAAATAATGATTCTCATGAAGGGTTCAATTTCATGATATTGTTCCAGAGGTTTCGTTTCCATTGAAACCTGGTCTACAAAACACGTATAATTAGCTTGCGCATAATTTGTCTTCATTACACCATCTACGGTCGAGCTGACGGCGAGTTTTGGGTTGGGGGGGGGGGGGGGGGGGGGGGTAATTTGATGCCATAGGCCTGAATTATTTTTTGAGCTTTCGCTCAGAAAGGCTATGCGCGATATGACTTTCCGGGTTTCTAGTATAAAATAGTAACAAAGTTTTCTTCGTTTGGTATATATTTTCTAAGCGGCTTCTGGAATCGTGAATGGTCTGAGAGCAAACTTTTCGAGGACGGGTTCATTGCCTTAAGCTTTGTGTTCTCCGCTTACTTGCCATACGATCTCGCATAATAGTCTTCGCCGTGCTGGTCCATAGGAGAAGCTAGCGAAGTACGCAAGTAAAAGCCTCTTTAGGGAGTCGTAGCGAAGCGCGAGGGAGATGAATAGGGCGACTATATTTAGACGGAAAGAGAGAAACTCACTTTAAAGATTCTAGGACTATATTCGAAATAGGTGATACTGTGAGGCATGACCAATTCTAGCGTGGAGAAAAAGTTACTTCGGTCTTTCTGAGACTAGCTGGTATCAAAGTGGACACGGACAAGTCATTCAGGTGGAAAACTTAACCGACTTGAGCCGATCTTGCATGCAGGCTGTGGATCCGACGTGCTTGAGGAAATCTGTATGCGTTGAGCTAAATTGAAATAACTTAAGAATATTTCAAATATTTCGTCGTTATTCTTAACTAAAACAATTTTGTTGACAAAAATCTAGTTAAAAACAACGTTTCCTCTCGTCTTCAGGTAATAAATTAGAAGAAAAAATGAATCAGAAACATATCAAAACAAAAAGAGATAATAGACACGTTAGATAAACATTAACATCACGGTGCGTTTCTAAGGATGATTTATCAAGTTGAGATCAATAATGGTGTGTATTTATTTAGTTGTGTGTATTTAGGATGTATCTGGCTCTGATAATGTCATCATAGCCGCCTCTGTCAATTTCCTTTTTCCCTCAACGTAGTTCATTAAGTAAACGACGTAGTGTTCGAAATAAAATCTACGTATTTTGTCCCAAGCATGTCTACCAGTTTGTCGACAACCGTCCGGCTTCTCGATGTTTTTCTTATGCTCGTTAACTCGAACATAGCACACATAATGTGATGAAATGCAAAGTTACAACTTTTGGGTATCAGTCGAAAAAGAAGCTTGCGTTTGATAGAAGTTTCTCGTGTCCCCGATCGTCAAAGAGCTTATATTCTTTTCAACTCTAACTGCTCGAGCTAAGTGCAAGAGCGCAGACATTCTCTAGTACTAGTCGTATAATCACTTAGTTCGGATCAGAGTGCAGAAAGAGCAGCCGAGATCAAAGCAACGTTGGGTTGGGTGTTAGTCCCTTCGGGAAGTGTTATCAACAAGAAATGGGTTCCACTGTGAAGTGACGTCACGTATATTACACAAATTGACCCTACTATCCTAGACTCTTATTGTGATTTCAAGGTTAGTCTATAAGAAAATCTATTAAGTATATATGAACGTTTTGCAATTTTATATAAATATATATTTACTGAACTGTGTTGTCAAAGTCTCACGTTAAGTAAACAGAGAAGAATATTCGATATTAATATACAAATATTACTGTGGCAATTACTAGGGCTAGGATCTTTAGGACCTTTGAAAGAGGTAAAAAGGTACCTTGAATATAAGGTAAAGATAGGGTTAAGGTACTTCAAAATAGTACCTTCAAAACACCAAAAAATAACGTTAAAAACGAAAAAAGGACCTATATCAAATGTGTGTGTTTAAGTTATTACTTCTGAGATTCGTTAAATCCCGGCATCCCCCGCGGTCGCAGTATTTGAGAACTGCACCGGGGGCTAAGGGATAGATCGAAAGTGAGAGGGGCAAACAAATCTTTTTCAAATAATATTCTCATCTCGAGTGTAGCAATTTTATTCTCCTCATATTTAGAATTGAATCTGCTCGACATTGCGCTCAAACTCGAGCGTTCTGTATGTATACCAAATTATATCAAAATAGTGTAAAAGTACCATTAAAATGTAAAAAAAAATAAAAAGTGTAAAAAAAGACACTTTGAAACCAATTAGAGCATGAATTTTTTGGCATCAATAACACATGAAACGTTAGCTTACTCAAAAAACTATTTTGTAGGCATGTATTTACCACTAGGAAAACGCTAAAGTCCCGCCGCGTTGATGGATGAGCGTTTTTGTAAGTTTTTAGTTTGCGTGGGACCACTTTTCCTTTGCAAGTGCTTTGTGAATGCATTGTAGGTGATTGTTGTCGAGTTTCAAATGTTACTTGTTAATGGTTATTATAAACCTCAAAAAAACTCATATCAAAACCTTTATTCTATGAATTCTGGCTCACTTTTTCAACTTTTTCTTTCAAAAGGTACTACATCACCATAAACTTAATGTTCATGTGAAATATGAATGTTGTAGCCCCACCCGTTTGGTCAGAATCGGCCCAAATGTCACGAAAATATCGCACTAAAAATCGAAAAAAATCGTAAAAGTACGTTTATTTTATGGGTTCTGGTTACCTTTTTCAACTTTTTTTTTCACAAGGTACTACATCACCATAACCTTAATGTCCATGTAAAATATGAACTTTGTAGCCCCACCCATTTGGTCAGAATCGGCCCAAATGTCACGAAAATATCGCACTAAAAATCGAAAAAAAACGTAAAAGTGCGATATTCATGAGAAATATTTCTTCGATTGTACCCAAAAACGTGGCATGTCTAAGTTCAGAGATTTCGAAGGTCCTGTCAAATTTTCATCAAGATCGCTTATGCCGTTTGCCCGGAATCGTGCGAACAAACAGACAAAAAAAAACAAAAAAAAACAAAAAAAACAAACACACACACAAAACATTGGAGCTTAATTTTTTGAGGGGTCAGTGAAATTGAAGTTTTCGCTTCGCTCGCTACGCTCGCTACGCTCATCCAAATAGACAAAATAAGAGATGTCAGGAACATCCTAGCCATAGTAATTGCATTGATATTTTTATACTTCCATCAATTAATTACAATTTGATGGAGGGTGGTTGAAAACCATTAGGTTTGTACATCATATGCATATGCATAATTTAAATCAAATCATTAAATCATTATTGGAAAAATTTCAAACCGTTAATTACAAATATTTTGTAAGTTTCACAAACACGGACACATTTTGATGAATTCATTAAATTGTGGTCTGCAGGCAAATTAGTTATTAAGCTCACTTTTGTTTACAAAAACAAATTTCAAGCTGGTGAATAATAATACGGCATTTCAGTAAAAACAACATAATTGTAACAAAATGGGTGATTCCGTTATCCGTTTTTATGTTTTCTTCGTTTTTCTTCAACTCCAACAACTCTCTACTCTTCATGCATTTGATACAAAATCGAGACAAAAGTAAAAAACACTTTAATGGTAAACAATACAATCTTACATTCATCTTGCATCCCCTACTGCGTACGTTGTCAGTAAACGAAAGTAGACAAAATGTTGGAGGTTGCACAAAGTGAATTCAAATTCAATAAATTGGTGTGTTTTTTGGGGGAAATTCGAATGAATTTTTTCGATACAGTAAAATAAAAAAAATAAAAAAATGTTTGTGTGCATCGTTATTTGGTACATTTTTCTCCAACACTGAATATTAAGGTCATCAATGTTTAAATATAAACTAGGAAAACGCTAAAGTTCCCGCCGCGTTGATGGATGAGCTTTTTAAAGTTTTTAGTTTGCGTGGGATATCTTTATTTTTGCAAGTGCTTTGCTTTGCTGCCTATGCATTGTAGGTGATTGTTGTCAAGTTTCTATTGTTTCTTGTCACTTTGATTATTTACCGTAAAAAACTTATATTTAAAGCTTTATTTCTATGGATTCTGGCTAACTTTTTCAACTTTTTCTTTCAAAAGGTACTACATCACCATAACCTTAATGTCCATGTATAATATGAACGTTGTAGCCCCACCCGTTTGGTCAGAATTGGCCCAAACGGCACGAAAATATCGCACAAAAAATCAAAAAACTTATATTAAAAGCTTTATTTCTATAGATTCTGGCTAACTTTTTCAACTTTTTCTTTCAAAATGTACTACATCACCATAACCTTAATGTTCATGTGTAATATGAACGTTGTAGCCTAACCCGTTTGTTCAGAATTGGCCCAAATGGCACGAAAATATCGCACAAAAAATCGAAAAAAATCGTAAAAGTACGATATTCATGAGAAATATTTCTTCGATTGTACCCAAAAACGTGGCAAGTCTAAGTTCAGAGATTTCGAAGGTCCTGTCAAATTTTCATCAAGATCGCACATGCCGTTTGCCCGGTAGAGAGCGAACAAACAGACGGAAAAACAAACAAACAAAAAAAAAAAAAAAACACCCGAGCTAAATTTTTTGGGGGTCAGTGAAATTGAAGTCTTCGCTTCACTCGCTTCGCTCGCTACGCTCATCCAAATATAATTTCACAATTTCATACTTGCAATATTCTTGGCAATTTCCTCTAACAACTCTTTATTATCTAGACGCTGCCAACTCATTCAAATAACGCATCTCATTCTATTTTGGGAAATTGTTGCGCATGTGACTACTAACTAACAGCTGGTGAGATTCTCATCATTGAGAGAAAAACGACCAAGAAGACAAAGTCTGTATTCTACAAATAACTTATAAAAATGAAAATTCTACTCTGATTAATAAATCAAAAAACTACCTCGAAATTCCAATATAAAAGTACGCAACTATTTATTTTGCAGTAACAACAGGGGGCATTATAATACTATACTCACATCGAAAATCCCAAAAATGTAGATTTAAAATCCACCTGGTTGCATGTTTGAGGTTAAGTAGTAGGCTAATTAATTTAAACATTCTTTCGCGTTCATTAACAAAGAATTAATAGTAGCGTTGTTCAATAATCCTCATCCGCAATTTCAAGCTAATCAATGGGATCCAACTCGGACAGGAGCGTTCATGAATATTGCATCACATCGCAGACCTTTCCGATGTCCAATATGCCATTATCTAATTGATTGCGGACATATCCCCTTGTCCTCGAACAAAAAACCCGACGCGGGTTTACATTTTTGATGACGCAATTCCAGACAGTTCGTGTTTGAGATTAAATCTCGTCCAATATGGGTGGGTCGTTTAGAAATGCAGTAAACTAACTTAGTGGTTTATTCTTTATTAATTTATATGACTGATATTATTCACATACTGGCATAGCTTTCTACACATCTTCTCAACCCAAAATTTGTTCTGTAAACTGGAATTGTATATAGCATATGAATAATTATATTGCTTCTTGCTAAGTTTATGAGGGCTTGAACTTTGCATGCAAATTAGAGCAGAGTGTACCAAGTTAAATGTACGCTTAAGATTAATAAGTGGTGTTCATATGTAGATAATAGTACTTCATAAGCTTAGCAGGTTATACGTACTAAGGAATTGTAGGCTATACAAATTTATATTTGGATACAAATGTCTGAGTTGTATAGAGGTAAAATTAATATAAAAGTCTTATTTTTATTAAAACATGAAGTTCAGAGTAGAGTTCTATAAGATAACTTACACATTCGTTAGGGTTGCTAAGTCATTGTCAACTCTTAAATTCACTTTTTATTTCTACTCGACAAATACGAAATTATACACACAATTCTACGTATATGCTTTGTACGAAAAACTACAACACTTGCCTTTTAACAATGTATTAACATTTTAAATATCTCTAGAACGATTAAAGTGTAATTTATGCAATTCTTGTGTAATTGATTTAAAATGTCGTCTACCTCGATTGCGCAGAAAACCAGTAAAATTTTTGTTTACTGTCCGAGACAAAAACGGTGCCTCTGTAGGCTCTACAAACTAGTTTTAAAGAAAAGAGAAGTAAAGCAAAAATGCATTAAACTTATCTAATTACACGGGTCGTTAGCCCGAGTTTACAGTGAAACTAAATGAAGAAAAAATCTTCTGAAATCTTAACCTTACTCACTATACTTATACTCAACAAACCACTGCTGAATTTCACAGGTGCATGCCGAGAATAAGGCAATAAGTAGTTTGCATGGCTACTTTACCCACAGCACGTTGTAAAATAGTGGCACTATAATTCTATCTTTCGTGCCCGTTCTCTATTTATGCACGTCGCGCTACACGTAATGCATAATAATATTGTATTACCAGGGCTATTTAAAGCAAATTTTGATGTCAGCGTCCTTTCGCTTAGACTCGTGTAGTAATGAATATTACACTGTCAATCACACCAAGACAATAAGGCATTCGTATCAAATGAAACAGGAATATTATTTTCAAATAATTAAGTATACCTACTTTTGAGTTATTTGTCTAGTAAAACTCTCAGAATTAATATGTAATTAAAAATAATGTATATAGTTGTATCCTTCGCAATAATGATTTCATTTTTTTCTCGAACCCCGACCGGGATGGATTTTGTAACTTCTGAATTGTATTAAATAATAACAATTTAATTTTTGTTTAAACAGCAAGATTGTTACTATGTGCTTTAATGTTTCCAATGAATTAAGTTGTCAATTTATCAAGTACCATAATGGCAAACAAGCCACAATTAGCATTTACATCAAGTCCAAAATATCAAACCTAGTACACAATATTGAGATGGAGTTTCAAACCCCCCAGTTCTAACCCTCAATTATACCAATATAGATATACATAAGGAAATCTCTCGAATTCCGGACGATGATAACAACTTTAATGGAGGGGATTGTTTGCAACAAAGTTTGTCCTGGGATCCAACAGACCCTAGAAGACCGGTCACAAACAGGCAAACATTCTTCATAATCTTCAACCCTCCACTCCAGCAGACTACGGAGGCAGCGTGCTGTCGTCCTCCAATACAATAACCGCAAACATCACGTCAGTCTTTCGATAACGCCGCCCACAGTGACGGCGAAACGTCAAGTCAATAACACGTAGGGCGTGATTTATCTATCTTTATTTCAAGAAACGCAATGTCTAGAAACACACGCTGCTTAAATACGAAAGCCCTTGAGCATTATCTGAGGAACAATGCAACAATTATTCATGAAATTGAGCTATCCCGCCATCCCCTCATCATCCCATCCCGTGTAAGCCTACTTTAATTGTTGTGCACTTATCTTACTTTCTCATCACTCACAAAATAGTTTAAATAAACGTTTTTCTTTTGACGGTGAATGTGATACTTTGCCTGGTATTTAAGTTTAAATTCTTATTTTCCAACTAAACACACTGAAAAAGTTAAGTAAAACTACGTTAAATATTTACCTCTTCTAATGAAATTATTTTTTAAATACTCACACACACAGATGTGCATACACACTCTTGTATTTATTTATTTATTATTTATTTAACGTCTATCCTATTCAGTTATAAAAACTGATTTACAAAGGAGGACAACTAAATAAATCTAATTACATAGATGCAGAAACAACAATAAACTACATTTTCGTAAATATTGGAAATAGTAGCATTACAACAACAATGCATTTAACACAACAATTTTGGTAACAAACAAAAATGATATTATATGCATTTAATGAATGAATCAAATATAAAACAGGGTGGAGAATGAAAAGAAAAGAAAAAAGAAAAAAAAAATTGTACTCTTTGTAGCTGTTCGTTCAGAACCTTTTTCTGAACCAAATCTTGGGCCTATACTAACAATCAGCGAGACGCCTTCTATATTTCGTCAACCTTTCCCGAGACAAATCCATAGCTTAGGCAAGATCATACTATTGTACAACTAACTCTTCTATTCAACTTGACAGACAGAGATGGTACACACTGGAATGGTAACGACACATAAGAAAATTACAATATAATTATGATATTGTTCGGAGAAGGTTGTAATTACAACTAATTAAACAAACCCATTAAACTTAAGCTTTAATCATGTCTGTCAATTATTGTTTCCCTCCAATAGATGAGTTAGTATCTTTAAATTCAGTTCCATCAGATTTTCTTGTTTAGAACAATGCCAATAAACCACGTTACAGTGCTAAAGCCTGCGTCATGCAGACGAATCTAGTGTGATTTAACTTGTTTTTATTATCTGAGATAAAATTTTGAATGAATTGCCGTTTATTTATCTTGTGATCCCATATTATGAGATGCTACTAACGGTTGCGCTATTTACGTCCAAAGAAATAAACATGGATCTATTTCGAAGTTTGCTATAAAAATGAGACCTGTTACTTTGTGGATCAGAGTTTAGACGTTTTCAGATTGCGAAGGGATGGAAGGGAAAGTTTTTCTAAATGATTTATATGGAACATTCAAGAATATAATGGTTTCGAGGTTAAAGAAGAGTGGAGTGAGGGCAAGGGGTGATGTAGACGAAGAGATAGACTGACGTGCCTCTGCCTTGGGAGAAAGGGGAGAAAGAGGGGGTGGGGGACACTGACGTAGCTTGCGGGCAGACTGGAGCCTTTTTCTACCATGATTACAATTCATGTTTTTTAAAAAAAATACATAATTCAATGATTGTTTACCATATGTTTTGTCACTTTTTTAAACACATTAATTGTGTTTTATAATGCGTATTATGGATATGCGTTTTTTTAAGCGTGTGGAGTATTTAATTTCTTACCTTGATAATAGTTATTGTGTTTATAAAAAATAAAATAAATAATTTCACCTCATTCAGACAATAACTTTGCAATATAATGTAATTTGTATTATTATAGTAAATGGTTTTAAGGCGGGCATTGCCAAGTCCTCCACACAAGAGAGAATGCAGCGTCTCTAATCACCATCCCTGTAATTAACTCTCCTGTGAACCTGAGGTCGTGTTAGGCCATGACATTAGTATGGGTGTCTGGTCAGTTCAAAGGCAGCACTACAGCTGTGTAAGCAGGTCAATCTCCATACTGATGTTAGGTCGGTGACCTGGGCTGCATCCGCATAGTAATCAGGGTGAGAAGACACGGGTTCGAGCCTAGATCGGTGCCAGAGTGCTTGCTTACCTGCTCTCTACTCGACAATGTTTTGACCAATCATGAGAGTGGGAAATAAAGGGCGAAAAGTGGAAAGTACTAGGGTGTTCTCAACAGGAGTTGAAAATAATGCATCCTCTCCCCTCGACTCTAAAAACATTACACGCGCCTGCGGGGAGGTGCTCCCTGGACTTGTAACCGGACATCAACAGGACGGCAACTTCTCTAGATAGTATTGTGTTAAGATTTGAAACTAACAGAAAGCCAGACGCGGACAGTTCGCCATGGGGGCCAAGTAAATCATCACGCGATTTTCTTCTTCTTTTTCTACTTTTCTTGAGTCGTGTCACGCATTTTAAGGCAGTTGTGAAACAAACATTTCACGCTATTTTCACATCTAAAAATACCAAGAAAACGAAGTTTTAACAAGTCCAGACAAGTTTTTGATATCCAGTTCATATTCATTTTCTATAATTTACATAGCATGTCTTCCTGCGAAATAAATATTAAAGTTAGGCCTTATAATCACATTTCAATATCGAGGAATTATAACTAAACAGACTGACTCAAACGTCCTTAATTTAAAATCTGTGTTATGTTGTGAGTTGGAAGACCTAACACATTATCCATTACTCAAGCGTTTAGGAAAGGACTACCCTCGTTCCATTTCAAACTGTTAGTTTTGTTCACTGCGTTAATTAAATCGCAAACGATCAATCGATTAATTGGTGGTGATTTCGAATTTAAGTGTAGAGTAATTTTTCACGCTTATCTGCGATTGCATCATTACAAATAAAAAGATAGTCAATCAAGTATAACACTTGTGTCATCGTCCTGCAATTATACATTAATTAAATGATGAATGTTCACGGGATACAGTGATATTCGTACCAGTAATTGCGTTCGTGAAATCCAAGTGCCTTTAATTAAAAGCTGAGTGATGGACTGGTGCCTGATATAATTAGAACATTACGGCATGAAACTCCCAGGCTTTACTGAACCGCGTGTGCTCAATGCATTTGCAATCGGTGGTTTAAAATAACATGGTTTATAAGTGCACTTAATTAATCACGTAATACCAGTCGCCATTTTATGTATTCCATTTTATTCAATCAATATACCTTTATTTATGTTAGGATACGTGCCAGTACCGGGGTTCCCCTCCTCCCTTCTTCATCATCATGCATCGTTGTTAATCATCAGCTGTTAAACCGGTAACTCTAAAATAGCAAAAAATGCTGTATTTGGCCAATTCGTAAATAAATAAATATTTATCTAAAAAAAAAGAGGAAGTGCGTTTGAACATGTATACGGTTTTATTGCACAATTTAATCAAGTGTTTAATATATCATTATTGTATTGCAGTCCACTGACACGTTCGTAGTACATAATATGGGACACTTATTAGAACGAAATTATAACATATACACAAACATATAATACAAAATATGTATATCAACATTGCAACAACGTAGGACTATTTTCCGCACCGATAATCAGTTATTTGAACTGAATGATATGACAATGAATATGGTGTATTAATTTTGTTTTTTCACTATAAAAACGTTATTTAGAATATTGGTAAGGACATTTCAGGAGATGATCATAAATGAAATGTATGTTAAAGTGGTATTATCTACGATGTGAAGAGATGATGGCTTCGGCTCTTGAAATATATTATTTGAGAAATATTATGAGTATATATAGCCGCGTTTTAAATATATGAACAGTGTTTGTCAGGATGCAAATTGTGGACACAATTTGAAAAAAATTTAAAGATTTTTTTAATCTTGTAAGACAAACACAATCTTAAATACTTTTGAAAGCAAGTTAACATTATTTATTTAAAACTTTACTGATGAGTAAACTTTGTTAAGCACACAATCCATCTTTGAAGATGATTACACAAATTTTGAGAATTGTATTCGAATAATTAAAAAATGCGACGGGATAAAGATTTGTATAATGCTGATCTAGTTTAGAAGTGGGTGTCTACGTACACGCATATGCGTTCCCGTCAAGAGCGTTAGCATTATCATTCACCATTCGATTTTCCTCGCTGCTCGGTGCGTTACGCCTCGTTTGCATGGCCTTCCATTGTTTTGCGGCGAGGGATGCTCTTGGCAAAGTTAACATCCCCTGAGTGGAGTGTATGATAAAAGGGGTGAACTGAGCGAGGAGGTGGGGGGATGTTTTGTGGAAGGAAGTGGTGGCGGAAAGCAATTTGTCTGCCCAAATTACTAAAAGGTCCGCAATTGTCTTTGAGGAAATGCAAGAAAATAGAGAAATAGTGAACGAATTCCTTTCTTTTGCTTTCATTAATTTTCAAGTTGTGAAATTAAAGATATATTATCATTTCCTCTGTGGACGTGGGACAATTGAAACTGAAAGTAATAATATTATTAGTTTGTCTCCTAGCGCTAGTGGGCAGAAAACTTAACCCTGCACAGAGAGAATAGTCTAGAGTAGATTGCAGGACAATGTAACCGTTTCGTAGAACTTGGTACTATCCTGGGGCAAAATTCTTTAACATGATCAAATACAATTTTATTTCCTTACAGTTTTCAAAGTGACTTAGGTTCGTACGTTTCGTGTAGCAAAGGAGCTGAATTTAATTTACAGTTTCTAGGATCTCTAGGTTATTATAGTGTCTTAAAAAAAAAGAAATACACAATAATTATGTAACATTAGAGAAACGTAAAGTAACGTTTACTCCTAGGTCGAAATGAGTGAATAAATGATACCTTCCAGAAACGTTGGAAAAGACTTTAATCGTATTATTACCCAGATATAGCAGATGCAAGTTGAAGTACCTAAAGCATTCAGTTACTATGATTGCATTTTCACTTAATAACTTACGTTCGATATGTCGTAATAACCATTATCATAGAGGCTCCGAAATAATTATTTCCAAATCACCCAAAAGTATATTATGTACTTAAACTATTGTAAAAGTAACCCTGTACTGCCTTTTAGATAATACTAGGAAACTCCAATTTTGTTGTTAGACGAGTGAGCGTGCCATTTGTTGAGTACCCGGTAACATTTGCATTTGAGTAGCAATTGATGTATAAAGTTTAAATTATTAGGGTTTTGAGTTTATTTGGTTTAAGGGAGCGTCAACCGTAAGGCAAACATGCGCCACTTTAGCACACACAAAACAATCTCATTATTCATAGGTAAATTATGATCTTTATGAAATCTACCAACTGCAACTTTAGTGGTTTTCTGTACTTCGTATATCATTGAGTTTATAAATAGCTAACCAATACACAAAATTGATTTTGGATGACTTATAATTTCCATTTGATTTTTGCACGTGTTATGGTATTTCTGTTGTTCTGTCCAGAAAAATATCATTACTTTAAACTTAAATTTCTTTTATATAAAAATTAAAATTGAAGATCAAAAATATTACTTAATTTTTATGATTATCAAATAAAATAAAATTTTACTTAATTTTTTTTAATTGATCGTATTTTTAAAAAAAAAAAAATAATAAAATTGTGCAATTTGTTTTAAAGAATGTTATCGATAGACTCAAATTTAACACGAAAATTGAATGAGGCAACGAAATTAAGGGAAAAATTCATTTACAATACAGTAGCAGTTTAGGTGTTATAATGTCAAAGTAATTGGTTTTTGAAAAGGAAAAAACCGTTAAAATTTGATTTTCATGAGAAATAATTTTTCGATTACGCTCAAATTTCACACAATACTAATTCATAAAATTAAGTCTGTAAAAAAATCATACAATCGGATAAAGCATGTAGTGTTATAAGTCGAAGAAATTTTTTAAAAATCGAAAAATCGTAATTGCGTTTTTATGAGAAAAATTTCCCGATGCGCTCAAAAACGTGGCAGTTCTAAGTTCAGAGATTCGAGGTCTCCATAAAATTCATCGCATCGAGTACGTTAGCGGAATGTGTTACAAACACACAAAATACAAGAAAAAAAAAAAAAAAAAAAAAAAAAAAACATTCCGGATTTTTTTCTCAGTGTAGTGAATGGAATCTTCGCTTCGCTCGCTACGCTCGCTACGCCATCCATAAATAGCTAACCAATACACAAAATTGATTTTTCGGTTGCACATTTATACACTTTCCATTTGTATCTTCTTTGCACCGCTAGCGTTATAATGGTATATAGTCATTCTCGTTTAGTCCACGGACAAACACCCATTAGTCAAGTTCACTAGAAATGTAAAACTTTTAAATCTATCCTTTGCTTGACACAAAAAAGTTAAAGATATGGAATATCATAGAAATATGCTCTCTTAGCTGCATTTTCCTAGTCGCATCTTCAGTAACAAATCCATATATTTTATTTATTTATTTATTGTTATCGATTTTTTTCATAAACTAGGTAAAACAAAATAAAATTCAAATTTAGGTGCAATAATAGCTTTAAAGAATGTTAGTATTAAAGTACTTTCAACAAGTTTCTGGACGAACTCATTGAATGAAGGCATACGAAATAGTGACAAAGAATTTTAGATTGAGTTATGTCACTTTAGCAAGGGGACACTGTCCGGCAGATAGGCCTACCGCTGTCCATCTTCCCGCACATGTGAAGAGTATTGGCCGGCTTCCTCTTCTCCGATAAAACGCTCGCGTCGGTTGACGTTCACAAAGGGAGCCTGTTTATTAACTACGTCGAGTTTCTCCTAAAATCATTAGCATTCCCTAGTTCCCTTCGTTGCCTATTATAAAGTCTTGGGGCTCGCTCGATGACAACAAACAATGGCCATCTGTAGGCTCCGCTCTCCAGAGAAGAGCGTGCAAGTTAAAAACTAAGACATAATATTCTTAACTTTTGGTAAGCGGATGATGGATGGCGGATAAAGTCACTTCGACAAAAACCCTTTCCAGACAAAAATCGTTAAGTTATTCTCATGAAGAATTTCGAAGACTCCATTGCTTGAAGATTGCGACTGTACCAAAAATCAATTGTATTTAAACTCAAACGTCTTTGAATCGTTGTGTTGAATTGAACCCAGATTTCAAATCCAATTAAAGAAATCAAATGAAAGAACCTCCACGTCAGTCATTAGTGACACTGATTGCAATTATTCACATTTCCTGCAACCGTCAGTTGGTCTCATTGATGACTAAACGACCATTAGTGACAGCACTCTATTAGGCCGTAATAGATTTATCCGTCAGCTCCCTTTATGTAAACAATTCTTAGCACACTATTCTATCGTATATTTGCAAGTGCATGAAGTGTGCTTGTGTACTGGTGTACCAAAGCAACGGTGTGTGTGCTAAGCGGGAATGTTAAGTAGTGTAGTGTTTATACTTTATTAGCATGATGAGCAGCGATAGCAGACATAAACGGACATGCACCTGCATTTACATCAACGTAACTTAATGATCGTTTGAGAAAAACAGTTCATTAAACTTGGAAATGGATTGTTGAGTTTTTCTTTTTATCCACTATAATATATGGGTTGACTTTCAAACGTATTTATGCATGACTAGCTTTGATATCGGTAGCGTTAAGAGAATGGATAACGCACTATACGCATGTGCCACAATAATAATAGCATTTTACTGTGTCTTGAAAGTGTATTTAAACCTTCTACAAATGGATATTAACTTTTACTACAATGAATTCTTTGTATAAATAATTGTATTTCAAACGAACTTTTTCTATGAATTTTCGGAAGCGACCAGTAAATTGAAAAAATATTATTTGGTACTAGCAAGTTTAATGTACTCCATTCGGGAATCTGTGATAAAATCATTAACAAGCAAAAATACTTTTATATACAAATTGTTATTATAAAAAATTAAACTATATAACAGGTAGTAACGTTAAAAATACAAATCATTGAACTGGTCACTAAATATTTTTATTAAACAAAACTTAGTGATATTTCGACTTCTTCTTCTTCTTTACCAAACAATATAACAATTTAAAAAACCACACCAGACAAGACAAAAAACATTTCACACAGAGTTAAAAATGCTTGTGTATCAGTAACAAACCATTAACAAAATGTTTTTTATGAATAAAAATAAAAACAAAACAAACAACAGAACATTACATTGACATGTTGGACAGTTGGTGTGTGAAATAAAACTTTTGATCTATAGATCATATTGATGGATAGAAAGTTTTCCAAATGGCTGGATAATTAACACTCGGCTCACTGATCGTATTGCGGCCACACAAGAAATCAAACCAGCTTCCTTAATTTTCCGTGTAGTGGCGTTAGATTCATGCGCCAAGATTGAAGTGTTTTCTCAATTAAAATGATGCTGGTTTTCGTCATCGTGTCCAGCGAGTTTTGAAGTGTCAATCTTATGCTGTTTCATATTTTTTTTGTGTTCCTTTATTCTCACTATCAAAGGCCTCTTGGTTTCACCAATATATCTTGCATCACATTCGCATGGTATAGACTGAACCTCATCCCAAGGTGTAGTCTTGGCGAGTATGCTACGTAACGTATTTGACGAACAAAAACAACTCTTATGCCATACGGAGCAAAAACGTTTGATCTTTTCTGAAAGATTCGGATAGTATCCAACGCAAACCGTTTTATAAATCATAGGTTTCACTATCTCAATATCTCGATTCATGTCAGGTTTTAAAATATCTTATGGAAAAATATTCCTTTTAATCAGTTTTGTCTTGGTTGTTGTAGTTTTTTAATTGCTATGTTGTTCGACAAATACTTTCGTAAAGAAATCAAAATATCACTTTTTAGTTGAATTACAAATTTGTATATTTACAGTGAAAAGTCCAATGATTTTTATTTTTAATAAATTTTTATAATGCAGAAATGACATAACACAAAATAAATTTGCAAAGCTAGGCTTGCATTTAAATCTTTCTAAATATTGTTCCTGGTCGTTTTAGATATGAGTATTGACTATAATTCATAGTAGTATCGGGAAGTAAGAAGCGTTCCGTATACCACGCGCCGTCCCAACCCCCGGATTTCATTCGCCTGGGCCTTGGATCGTCCTCCAGCACCGCTACGAAATGGGTTAAGTGATCCAGTTTTCCGATACAAACTTCGCCTTTGCCTAAAATCTTACAAACGTGCGCATTTCTTTCATAGTTGAACCCTCTCCGGCTGTGTATAAGATGTAAACAACGAATTTGAAAGCCTAGATAACTTCAGTTTTGTTCTGGCGTATCTAACTTAGTAAGCCACTTCATAACTTTTCTTGTGTTCGCTGACTCCCATGTTAGTTAGAGTGTCATGGTAAACTCGTATTGTGCAGTGCACTTATAAAATATCAAAAAGTTCAGAGAATCAAATATTGACAACTACTACAGCACTATGTTGTAAAATGATCATTTGAATTTCAACATATTATTATATTTCTCAGTTGTTGTTGGAAACATCTATACGGTCTCACCATTCATGATAATAGTTGTTGGAAACATCTATACGGTCTCACCATTCATGGATAATAGTCATTTGAGCTTGAAAATTAAAAATAACGGTTAATAAACAATTTCATATAATCAATAAATCAAAACAGGTGTTAAAAATTAATACAAATCAGCGTATTAATACTAAATGTATAACATACGGTAATATGTTAATTGCATTAATAACAAGGCTTAGTATATTATTTATTATGTTTATTATATTATATGTGTTGACGCAGGTTTTCACGGATATAATATGACATAATGAATACTTTCGGGTTTCCGTGTAATAAAGAGTTTATTTTTTACCTGACCATTATCAATGTAACAACACACAAAGAAAAAACAAGCAAGGCAATAACAAAGAATATAAAAGACAAAACATCTATTCAAAAACGAGTATAAATTCAAGACCAAGAACAAAGTCTCCGGCGAAAATGAGATATGAAACCTTATTTGTAGCAAGCAGTCACCCTGTGCAAGAAAGTCATCAAGTATGAAAAAACGAATTAGTTTTGATAAAATATTCAAGGGTTTTAATGTTGGTGAAATTGAGCTGGCCCGCGGTTATTGTCTGTTGTGCAGTTAGCAATCTTTCCGTCAGGCTCGCTAATTAAGAACAAAGTCGAGTTTTCAGTAATCCTGCTTCCCTCGGCTGGCGGGAAATAGCCGCGTCACTAATATCCAGCTCTGAAACACACGCGGAACAAACGTCACTTTTATTACTTCACCTCCCAAAATTTAATGATCATAAAAGTTTAGATGGCGATTTCCGAGCAAACTTTCAGAACAAGGGACCACCACATTGACGTCACGCCACTGGGGAAACCGCGATCTTGGCCCGTAGTGAAGTATTGCCGAGTACGCGCGGCTATGTCGGGCTCAGCTAGCGAGAAGAAAACCACAATGTTCGTATCGTTATGTTGACATGACGGGCACGCCAGACGGCGCGGGGACGCGGAGAAATTTATTGCCAAGTTTATTAATTGCTGAAGTAATTTAGAGGGTATGGCTTAAGCGTGTGAATACATATGTAGACATGCGCCCGAATAGTCACCGTAATTTACACACCGGGAAATAATATTAAAAATTTCCAAATGTTAACATTTGCTAAGTCGTACATTTTGAATGTTTTCACCTGAACATAGAAATTGTTCAGTCGTATTACTCCAATCTATTAGTTCTGTCGAACTTTCAAATTTACAGTTGAACAACGAGAACTGACACGTCACATTCCGTATCACATTACTCCCATCTCATTCAAATTTAATTACACCATCCTTCATCACCGCTGTCACATCAAACATTACGCCACATAACACAAAGTAATGCAAATGTTGTGAAATAAAAATTGAAATGTGACGAAAGATACTTATTTGCACGTAATTTACTTAATTATTTTGGTGTGGTACATAGCAGTAAAAAAATTGAAATATTAAAATGTGAACAATGATTTCACTATACATTGGAAAGAATGTAATAGCCTTGGATATTGGATAATCTTGTAAATACTTCAATTACTTCAATTATTTGCCTTAGTCCACGATCCAAACATCTTAACTCTACTGTAATCTCTGAGACTATCAGTGTCTGTATTTGTAACAAATGTCGTAATAGGCAACTTGAAAATAGATGGAATACAGTAATAATTGTCAAATGGTAATCATCGTTTAAATAATTTACAAAAATTTAACACTATGTCACAACGAAATGATACCAAATATGATTTGTAACTTCAAGTGTTGAAGGTTATTTAATTGTTAAATGTGTAGTTTTAAAAATAAAACTAAAAATATTGCTAAGATGATTCTGTTAAAATAGAATAGAAATTAATCAAATATAAGAAAACATAATGTTGTTTTTATAAATGTAATAAAACATGAGCA
The DNA here is from genome assembly GCA_024449915.1 of Sweltsa coloradensis. Taxonomy (NCBI): domain Eukaryota; kingdom Metazoa; phylum Arthropoda; class Insecta; order Plecoptera; family Chloroperlidae; genus Sweltsa; species Sweltsa coloradensis. Next base: position 538,713 of record JAMZAV010000032.1, on the reverse strand, counting down.
CAACAAATATTTACTAGTTGACAATAGAAGTAGCAAAACCATCCCCGAAAGTAATTCGAGGCATGTGCTGTTTTGCTGAAGTTTTTAACGTTAAAAAAATCTTATTCTGTTTAACATATAATATAAAATAAACCAATGCTACTAGAAAGAAAATAGTAATGTCACAGGATGGATTAATTTCAGTGGGTGATTTTAATAAATAGTAAAATCAGAGGATAAGTTGAAACCGAAGCTTTCAAATCGGAAATCAAACTCTAGAAAATCATTACATTTCCAAAGTTCTTTGGTGAACTTAACGCAAGTTTAAACGACGCACTTTGAAAAGGTTATATGCGGTGGGATGATCGGTATTTAGTATTCGTGGAGATGATGATATGAAAGACGACGAGATAACATGGGATCCTTATACCCACTCCCTGTCGTAAGAGACGACCACAGCTATAACCCCAACTGACGTCGACGAACTCGGCGATGTTTTCCGAAGAATTCTGATTGATGAAGAGCAACCCGGACATTTATTAGATCTCTGGTAGGAGGCGTGTTTTGACTCGGGTCCGTTGTTAAAATCAACTTCCTCGATTATGATAATATAATATGATCATTTACCTACATGTCGTTTTTATTGGTAGGATAATAACAAAAAAATTAGTTTTAATGTTCTAGAAATGACCCTGCATGCACCGTCCACAAACTATTTATTCTTCATCGTCTCAATAGTTTTTTTGTTTATTTGGATTAAGGACGCGTCAACCGTTAGGTCATAATACTCGCTACACAAATACGAGTCGTGATCCAAAATTGTCTTCCTTTTGTAAATCAGTTTTTATACAATAATAAAAACGTCACATTGAAATGTATATTGTTAATAATTGACTGTGTAATGCTGATTGTTTCATTGCAAAGACTACAATACGCTGACAAAATATTACGAATATTAATTTCGAATTGGAAGCCCGCATCGAGTAGAATATCTCCGGGGCAGCTATACCCACAGTACAAAGCGATTAAAGAGATTATGTACTATAAGGTTTAGCTGCGAGATTCGTTGTTACAAGCTTTAAATATAAACTGTGCATATTGTGAATGAACCCGGCACCTCCACCAAATATATTCTATTTTTCAAATCTAGTTGGGCAGAACTGAATAAACGTGACTAAAATAAATCCAGAGACAAAACTAAACGGAAGCAACCTCGATTACTAACTACTTGTATCACATGATATGACATATAATTATTTTTAATACTATCTATTTTTACAAATCGAGGTAGAAATAGTGAATTTAAATAGTTTATTCCACAGTTTCTAACAGTCTATTTCTAAATCTAAATCATAATAAGATTTTTACTACAAATCCATTCAAACATAATGTAAACTTATATATACTTATAACTTATATATTGATACTATAATAATATTTTCATTTATACAGATATTATAAAATCCAAACCTGACCAGGCATAAACCATGTTTTTGCATGTAGCCTATACTAGCGGAACTCTTGTGGGATCTTAAGCAACTGTGAATTGGTAAAAGTATAAGCTCAACTTCTGTGAGAATATTGTAAAAGTTTGAAATAGTGTTTTACTCCATTTTCTCTATATTACTAAGAACATGGAAACTTACTCTTACAAAACCGTTATAGATTTTCTCTCCACAATAAACAAACACCATGGATATCACGTGGTTTTCTTATCTGAAATAACATAAACACGAGTAAACACATACGAAGTAGGTCAGAAAACATATGCGGGTATGTGTGGACAAGGGGGTCCTGGCTGCCGGGTGTATTTCCACGTTCTCCGACACACACTTCAGTAGCATAGCCGAGAGCTGGAGGCGGAAATGGATAAAGCAGCAGGAACAACACTCTCAAGTTCCGTGGTGAGTAGAATATATAGGACGAGAAGCGAAGATGTAAGGGAGAGATTGGGAGTGGAAACGCTTAGAGGGGGTGTCAAGGTGGTGGAGCCACACGGGACGCCTGGAGACGGGAGTAGCTCCTGCTGGATGGCGTTGCTGTGACTGTGGGAGAACAGGTAGGAGCCAGATAACGAGGGATAGATGGATCAGCTAAAGACGTGTAAAAATGAAGGGAAATGGTGGGAATTGCAGTTGTGGGTTGAGAGATAAAGGTACCGCGGTCCAACAAAGAGCTAAATGTGATAGCCGCAATGGGAACATGTCTAGCGAGCGAATATGTAAGTGCGCGAATGCTCTGTTGCGCGAATAGTCTAGTGAGCGAATGGACAGTGAGCGAATATAGAAGTGCGCGAATGTGATGGTGCTTTTTTCGTTCACTAGGACGTTCGCGCACTTAAATGTTCTCTCACTGTCCATAGAGCCTGGATATCAATATCTATCGTCCAAAAAACCTTCGTTGAACTGAGATTATCTTCTTATTGAACTGTAGAGCATATTAAATAGTTTCTCTCAATATCAAGAGTTTTTTTAACCAGTCAGAATTTACTTACAACTTAGATCGATAACAATTTTTCTCTTTTCAATACTAGAGCACCACATAAACATAAAAATCTACCGTTTTAATCAATAAACGCATCATTAATCATCAATCAAACTCAAACTATTCTGTATACGTGTATTTCAGTCTACAAACCAGCCAAACGTCAGTCTTTAAAGAGCATATGTAACAACTAAGCAGCTGAATACATCGCTTGCAAGTAGAACCATGAGACTGTCTATTAATTCATTCATTCACATTCACTTACGCTTTACTTGCACTCCGAAAGATGACTTGAAAATCTTGGCTCGATTTCTCATAAAAAAGTATATTTATTTCCATTAATTATAATAAATTTACATTACACAATTTTACTAGTGTTTACCTGCTTTAAAAACAAAAAACTATCCCGCAAAGTTTTAAATCGCATGTGGTTATATGAGTATCGTTAAGTTTTTTCGACCGATGACTCACCCTCAAATTAGCATTACACGAAATATTGTCTTATAAGATTGAGTTAGTCTTGTAATCATTAACGGCACTACTATAATTTACATGATTTTAATAACTTTTTGTTTCTAGTGCCTTTGATATTTGAAATTTACTATATATCAATTTGTTCTCTTTGCGTGGGCAAACATGTCAATCTGTTTCTGTTATATTATAAACATTTTTTGTCATTTAAATATAAAAATTTTGTTCTAAGGTATGTTAACTTAATTTATATATTCACGAACAAAATGCATTCTTGATACTGAGCATGATTTTACCACTTTTTTCAATTGTTTTTTTTCATACTATTATAAGGCGAGTTTTCTTGTTCTTTTTAGTGGAAAGTAAAGTTATAAGTGTATTTATTGAAATCAATTAAATTATTCAAATGTTTCCAAAAAAGATTGAAAAATATATATATGAAAGTCATGGATCAAAATCAAGATCAAAATAGAGCTTTGTTTGTGTTTGTCTACTGGTAACATCTACAGCGAATAACTAGTATTTCATTTATTTATTCCCAAAGTCAAACCCAAAGTAATCCTTTAAACCTTAGGAGGAGAAGCTAAACGAAACTTAGGGTGAACGTAAACAGTGACACGACATGAAAACAATGACTGCCCCTAATGTAGCATAAAAACCCTGTTTTTTTACAGCATCAACTTTATACGTCATCCGATATGCAACAATTTAGTTTATTTTTTCTTGAGGCAGTTATGTTACCCTAAAATTTGTAAAGTACGACGCAGTCAAGAGCGTCTCATAACCGTCATTTGGGAAATGAATACAATATTAGTGAGATGCAAAGTAAGGAAGGGGGAGGGATGGAAGATGAAGTTTGGGCTGTTCTTTGCGCGTGACAAGTTTCGGTGTGACCCCAGGGTGAATGAAAGGGTAGGGAGAACGTAGCGCAATGTGAAAACCAGGGACTAAAGTTTACTTACACTTCTCTTGTTTAGTTAATGCTGACATTGTTCTAGATTTCGTGGGATGGCTTCAAGCTTCTGGAATTCAAATATCGATTTTTCTGTCTACTGCCTCATATTTGCAAGGATTTTGTTTTATTTTGTGCACACTTGGAATGTATGCAAGTAAATCTTTCCCTGTAAAATAAATAACTGGAACACTTTTCTTTATAAAATTATTGAAATTTGAACCCACCCCCCCTCATACAAATAAGTCTAATTCGTAAATATAAATTTCATAACTGGATTATAATTGAATGTATTAAAAAACACATTTTTACTATTTTTAACCATGCGAATTTAATGATATAAATAATATGATATTAATTATTATTATTAGATTATTATTAGTCAATTAAAGCTATAATAATGTCTCTTGGAAGTTGCTTAAAATAACTTGCTCAATGTAAACTTGAAAATGTACATCATAAAGCGACATTTAGCTTGCTATTACATACATACATACATATTGTTATCTTTCGTCCGGAGGAATTCTGCTACAAAGCGCGTACATTAAACCGCAAAAGGTTTTTGTCACCATTATTTTACAAAAGTATTCAATATATTACTTCGAAACACGCACACCTCTATTCCAAAATTTAACTCTTACTCTTAACAAATTAAATGTTAATTATTTGGGAGGTTTTTGAGGAATAACCTGTAAGACAAAGAATTTCGAGTAAAACAAATTAAAAAATAATCGTTTAAAAATTATTATCCGGCCACATTGTTTATAAATTTGTATTCTTAATTTAATGTCAACAACACATGTAAAAAAGAAACATTTAGAACGTACTGTTACAAGTATGCACACTCACTTTTAGAAAATCAGCCATTCAAAATGGCTTTCGCCTGTGCAGTGTGCAGACTTATACCACTTAGGCCGTTGAGACGCATGTATTGGAGGTAATAAAACGAAGCCGTCGAATTTGCGGCTTTCGCAAGAGAAGAGGCCGGAAGCGTTATATTATGCGTTTCGTTTTGAAACCCATATCCGGCGTCATTACTGTTAAGGCTAAAGTGTTAAATCAAGCTCAAGGTATTTGCCGGATCGTCTTGACGCAAGAAGTTCTCAACCAATGGTGTGTACGTACGACAAGGAGATACACGCATCACTATTTCTTATCTTTATTGCGTTAGATCTATCCATATCATAGGCGACAGCAATATCTATCAGTGTATTATCTTCGACAGCTGAATACGTATTCGCAAAAGACAAAACAAGCATGCACGTATCGTCAGTTACAGAAACATATATTATTGGTCAAGTCATTTACGGTAAAACATAAATCTATATTATGTAAAGTTGAAGACATAAACAAAACGTATTGCGAATTATGTAAGTTACTATCTAAAAGACGCAATAACAACTTCTTCAAAAAAATAAGAAACACCAAACGACTGTACATTAAACTACCAGGTTACATTGTTTTTAATATACTAACTAGCTTTTGAAATAAAGTTGAGCGTTCTTATTTCCCATTTCATATTAAAGTGAAATGTTTTAACGCCAATATTGTATTTAGAATTAATTAAGGTTTATCTTGCTATATAAACGAGTTACGGACAGTTTTTTTTTTCATTTTCACAACGTAAGATGATGCGATTTGGAAAACAAAGTATCAAATAAACACACACAATTTCCTTTCTAACTTAAAATCCTTTTTTAAATTTGAAAATTTAATTTTAAATTTGATGCTGGAAGTCAATATTTAATACGAACATACTTTGAGGGAAAATGATATTGATATGAAGAATCGAGAAATACAATATTCTTAGAAATTCAAAATAAGGTCTGTTTTAGAGTAAATATAGAAGGAAAATTGGAGATATTCAAATGAAATTGTTTGTTAGGATATCAAGTAGCACGATAGTCATAGGTTTCGACTTACCTTCCTTGAATTCAGAAAAAGAAGACCTATTTTTAATTTTTAAATTTATGACTAAACGTTAAGAGGAAATGGGACACATTTGGCAGTTGGCACATAGCTGTTCGCTCGGCCAAGAAGGATCCGAAGAACATAAAACTTTGCAAATTTGCCAACAAAGCATGTATTGACATGCCTCATCGTAGGAATTTTTAAATTTTGTCTTAAGTTGCCGGATAGTCTTAAAAATCGCTAACCATCGAAAGAAAAATTACTCATCACTATTTAACTATTATGAATTACAATAAGGCAAAATTATCACCATGTACATCTCCAAATTGTCAAAATGACATATCAGCGCCGAGCTAGTCAACATGTGCTAAGTCTTCCATTAAAACATAACAGGGTATGATTTAATGACCTGACCAAGTATGCGATTATTGTATCCAAAAAACTGTCATAAACTTCGAAAATAATCACAAGCTTTACATTAAATTCCAGTTAATTGTTTTTAATATACTGTTGAAATATTGGTTCATAACCATTCTATTACAAGATGGTTTAAGCTATTGTATTGGATGCATTTATTAGGTTTTAGGTATATTTGGCACAGTTTTTAACATTTTAAAAGGAGTGATGCATTTTAAATCAATACAATCACAGACAATTCTTTACAAAAATCTTTAACGTTTGAAAACTGATTTGAAATTTTGCAATCAATATACACCAATATTTGCGCAAAATTACTTGAATGAAAAAATCAATTTAAATAAAAAATCGTTTTGGTAAATAAGTTACGGAAAGGATATTAATGAAATTTTTTAAGATCATTTAAGTAGTATATGTGCTATACTTCACTGGATCAAAAAAAATATTTTTAATGTTGATTTATGATATTAAAGGAACCACATTTGCGTAGCATAGCTTCGTGAAAAATCAGAAATATGAATTTTGACTCGAAAACAGAAATGAATTGTGTTTCAAGCAATTTTTTAAATTCTAGATTATTGAAAAATAATGTAAATAGACTTTATCATCGATTTACTCTATACAAAAAATACAAAAAGTTTTCAACTCACCATGAGGTTCATCTATCCGACGCCGAAATCCAACACCTGGTGCATCGTCTTACATAAAAACACGTACATTTATTAAATTAGATGACTTCTTATTTCCATATTCCTATTCATTCAAATTCAAACAAATAAGAAGAATTATTTATGTTTAACAAGGGCAAATTTTGAGGGTAATGTATTTTTTAAATAATCATTCTGTTACGAATTGAAAAATACCAGAAAATGAACAAAATTTTTAATGAAATTCTCATAAGTCTAGTTAATGTATGCCTTTCTTTGATCTTTACTTTAAATTATGTAGCATCGTGACTGTAAAACACTATGATGTAAAAGAGAATAATAATTTAAATCAAATCAAACAAATCACAATAGAAAATGTCCATTAATAAAAGATTTGACAAACGATTTAAAACATGATTTGCATATATTTGACAAGCTGGCTAAACAACCAAATATTGTTGTCTAAATAAACAGAAATGATATCATATCAGTTCAGCATTAATAACATTGATATATTGCTGGAATAAGCTTAATTGATTACGGTTTAAGTGGGGATATTAATGCATAAAACATTAAAACTGATGACATAATATATAAACAATAGATAGATCACCCTACAGGCACGAAACGTAGATCAAATTAATACCTAAATGAGTTTTGAAAATGATGTATTGCTTTACAATGGTATTAATTTTTAATAATGCTGATCCACATTAGTGCGTAAGTCGATGATATCGTTTTGTTTTATAAAATCAGCTAAATATCTGTTGTGTAGACTGTAGACGATAGAACCGAATTGCTTATTTGAAGTCAGTGTTGTTGTGATAATGCAACGGTGGTGATTATATTTGACATGAGTTTATGACTATGTAAACTTGAAACTGTACTCATCGTAATAATGTATCTTGTAACAAAAAGAACAAATTCGGTTTGATAACAATTCTGAGAAATGGAGCACTTTGTATCTATATGTGACTAAGGCGAAATCACTCCTACAAAAAAACTGGAGACATTAATTTTAATTTTCACATTATGCAATAATTAGTAAACACAATAAACAGTAATATTACAACTATTATTGATATTCCGTGCATTAATTCTGTGTTCGCCATGGTTGTATTCTAATTGCCACAAGTTTTCTAGATAATATTGAGGTCTTCCAACAAACATTAAAAACTTGTAGGTAGTAAAACCATTAACATTATTCAAATATACGCTATTTGTTCTTAAGGGCAATGTTTGAATGTCGAACTAAGCTAACAAGAATTATTCATCCAACGAATTTGAAGACAAGCTAAGAAAACTCACAACAAATATTTAATGTTTGCAGAGTTAATTTATTAAGACTAAACAGCGGGATGCTTATTATTACTCATCGTCAATTCAGAGAGAAGTTGCCAAGTAAATGCTTCAGATAATTCTTGACGCACAGCCAGCTTTCAATCAACAATATACGTACATACATTGGTAGCTCATTCGTGACGCAGGTCTCGGTTGATACCATTGGCGAGCACGACTGATTCAGCAGGTCTCGGTTGATACCATTGGCGAGCACGACTGATTCAGCAGATCTCGGTTGATGCCATTGGCAAGCCCGACTTAATCATTTTCCAAGATTATTATTGCGAGTGCAAGAGAGTAAGTGCTTTAAAATAGAACTATTCCAACACTCTAATGACCTAATCAGTCACCTTAAGAGGGTCACAACGGGTAATACCATACATCGGGCATCCCTTGTAAAATACTTTGGTTTATAAACATGCGAAATAAATTTATCGATATAAGAATGCGAACATATTGTTCTGATTTTAATAATTAAAAAAAGTGAAAATGACAAATCAAGCTGACGTTAGAAACACAATCTCATTGAAATTGTTGGAAATAAGCAATTGGAGAATTTAATTCATCAAAGTAACACAGTGACACTTTAAAAAAGAAAGACTTAAATGTTACTAACAGCTCAGTGAATTATATCATGTTTCTTATAAGCTTTTATTTAATATAACTCCAAGTTAAGACATTCCACAAGTTTTCCTTGATCTTTGAAAATTGTAAAGAATCAAAAGCAATGTTAAAACACGTGCTCTTTTACAGTTATAAATAAAACACAGAGTTGATTGTAAATGCAGTAATTGAAAATGCTACAGGCCAATATCCGATCTTTTTATTTCGTTACTTGATTGTTCGCGTAGTTGCTTTTCTTTGAGACTTTGAGAGTTTTTCACACAGAAAAGCTGTTTGTACGCTGTAGAAAAATAAGTTTTATTTGAACAAAAATGAAGCAGTTAGCGGGTGTTCACAAGCACGATTCTTTGCCCCTTTGAAGGGCCTAGAGTTTAATTTAAGAGTGAGAATCAAAATAACGTGAGGAACAAAATTAAAACGAAGTTAATTAAAGCCTAAATAACGATCATGATTTTCAGTACGTACATACTTTCTAAATGGAACAATAATTTGCATATTTGCCAATAGATTATCATTTCAAAGTTGATTTTATGTCTCGTTTGATCAGATCTTAGTTTTAATGAAGTTATTAGAGATAGATTAGCATATTCACCTAGTGAATAATGTTTATATGGTATACCTAGAGAAATGGAGTAAAAATAATAATTGTTTAATCTTATTCAGTTAGTTTCTGAATGGTAGATTTAAACGTTGTTGAACAAACAATACTCAATCAATTTTCTGTCTAGTTGACTCTATGTCACTAACTTTTGCACCATTATTACTACTCTCAGTTAGCATAGCTAAATTATGTCCTTCAGAACGATTAAAACTACGATGTTCTTCTAAAAACATTAGTTTTCAATCTGTCTAGATTGCATTGAAATAAACTAGATAGTATTACAATCGTGAAATAGAATCCGTGTAACAAACTTACTATAAAAGCAATTCTTGGTAGCTATATAGTTCACATCAATATGGTGATTTAAAATATTGTAAGCTAGGATCTGAAACCCGTAAAAATCGTATACAATTCTCAAAACATCTTGAATACCACACTTGCGAGCTATTTTTGGTTAACGTTGTCAGTATGAGCATAACAGAAATAAAACAGTAGCATAATGTCACTTGCCCGTTCTAACACAACGTTATCAATAATTTATAGATCTAAAGTATTTTTCTTGCAAGTAGATAAAGTCAGCTCATATTTTAAGGATGACATACCACTGACTGATAAGGAATTATGCGATAAAAATGACAAATCGGTTTCTAGCAATGCGTCATACTTAAAATATCTTATACTGTCGTTATTAGAACACACATAACAAAACTTGTAGAAATACAGCCAAACCTTACACACTCAAAAGGAATGAGATCTAAAAAAAGGGCCAAGCTCATCTACCCTTCCACATAAACGTACAGTGTCCCCATAACAGCATCCTCGAAAAGCTTGGCAAAATAGAATTTGCGATTATTAATTTAACGTAATAGTTTATCCAAGTTCTTTTTTTCTAATTAATTTAAACGTAATAACATGCAAATTCTATTTTGCCAAGCTTTTCGAGGATGCTGTTATGGGACACTGTACGTTTATGTGGAAGGGTAGATGAGCTTGGCCCTTTTTTTAGATCTCATTCCTTTTGAGTGTGTAAGGTTTGGCTGTATTTCTACAAGTTTTTGTTATGTGTGTGATCTCATTACTTTTTCAAGTTCCATTACAAAATTATTTGCTAAAATATAATATTTTTATCAAAGTTGATTTAAATTCTCTGGTATTAGCAGTAACAATATAGGATGTAAAATATCTAGACCCGGATTCATGTACATCCTGGGTATAGGTGGTATAACCATGGCCACTCTTTTCCGGTGAAGATCTGGTTTGTTTGCGCGTAATGCAGCTGCTCGGTCTCTGCTTGACTGGGGATTCTTGGCATATTGATTTCTTCTACGCTCCAACAGTAGATCATGAAGGTTGGATACGTCTGGCTGTTGTTGAGAACAAGTTGTTAGAGTTGATGTACTGGCCATTTTTATGACCTCTTTTACATATTTACTTCTTCTCTTTTGGCGAGCTTTATGAACTTTATTAGCCATATTGGTTAGTATTGTGTGTAACTAGGTAAGAGATGGACAGAACCAACCACAGTCTGGTAGGGAGCGTGAGGGTAAAGGATTAAATATGGCACAGACAAGAGCTGGACAGAACCAACCACAGTCTGATAGGGAGGATGAAGGTAAAGATGTAAATATGAGACAGACAAGAGCTGGACAGAACCAGCCTCAGTCTGATAGGGAGGATGAGGACAAAGGATTCAAAGTGTACAGACAAGAGCTTGGCAGAACCAGCCACAGTCTGGTAGGGATGGTGAGGGTAAAGGGTTTAAAAATGGGACAGACAAGACCTGGACAGAAAACCCGTCACAGTCTGCATGGGGGTTATGGTCAAGGGTTAAACCAATGGATGGGACAGACGCGCAGGGGCAACGCCTAGGATATATTTTTGCCCTAGGCCTACTGAGAGAATAAAACAAACCAATGCAAAATAAATCCCCCAAAGGTATGTAAATGCAGCCAATAGCTTACAAAGTAATAACAGAACCACTAAAGGATACCACCAATTATGCGAATTTGATTTATAACTTTATAAATAATTAAATATTATTAGATCAATTCAAATTATAGAGGTAGTAAATTTTTCCTAACAAACAAAAAGCCACGCCATTAAATGGCGGCGCAGACTTAGTTTTTGTTTAAAATAATAATGCAGTAAAAAACGGCCCATGCATTTTGTAATAAGGCCAGTTGGATCTTTTATAAGTAATGCCAAGGCTACGATCAAGGTCCATGAATCTCTTAATAGAAACTTTTTTTCCCTACTACAACTAATGTTACTGTACACCTTTCACTGCACCACAGCCATGTAAATCAACAAATTAACAAACAAATATTGAAAATTTGCACAGTTTTTGTTTATCGTTTTTATATAGTGACAGGAGTTTCGCGAAATTTTGCGAAAAAAATGAATAGGTATATTATTTTAGTACATTTTGTATAGCCTAGTCCCAGGTGGACAATCATACTATTGTTTATCTGCATTAGGCTTTTAGTCATCAAAACTGGTTATTGTGCGAAAAGTGTGTCATAACAAAAATTATGCTGGCCTAGGGTTGGCTAAGAAAGGCCTAGGGCTTGTCAAACATGTAATGTAAGTATTTTTTTATCTAGTTCCTATAGCCTAATGGAAATTTTATCCTACACTGTTGTATTTTTAAAAAATTTTCTACATCTGGGCCTTTGGCCAGGGATTTGGTTTTCTGATTTGTTTTATGAGAGTATAATGACAACTTTTCTCGTTTCAAAACATAGAAGCAAAATTTAAAATGTCCGCCATTTGTTTACGTATCGCACTTTCCCGCCTAACTCTGCTTATACCGTCAACAAGTGTCAAGTAACTATGGTTACTTGTTGATTGTATGCCCAAATGTTTAAGGCTTATTTAAAACCTTTATTTGGAAGCCTTCCAACAAACTTTTCAAATTTTTTTTTCAAAAGAGGGCTATATTTCTATAACCTTAATGTCCATGTAAAATAAAACATTGTAGTCCCACCCGTCTGGTCAGAATCGCGGGCCGACGTATTAGATGTTAGCAGTAGTAGGCAGTAGTAGGCAGTAGCAGTAGCTAACATCCTTAAAGTGATTTTGAGCATTGTTTCAAAACCATTTTTCACCAAGAAGGAATAATCGTATCCCAATAAAATTGGCATGTGTTTGTCGGTACCTTAAATCCCCTCGATTGTGATAGTTGTCAGTTTACATCACGTTACATGACGTGGGTAACACCTCGAAATCACCCCAACTCTGCTTGGTGTAAAAAGGTGCTTGAGGGGTGTAGCGCACCGCGGCTTTGGGTGCGGCGCCCTAACGGGCACCTAGATAATAGTAAATTACCATCCAATCGGATGATACATCTTTAAATACAAACCCCAGATAGAGAGAAGAGGCCCCATATTTATCTCTGATGCTACCCTAACCCCTAGGATGTTTTTTAAAATTAGCAGGTCTCGGTTGATACCATTGGCGAGCACGACTGATTCAGCAGGTCTCGGTTGATACCATTGGCGAGCACGACTGATTCAGCAGGTCTCGGTTGATGCCATTGGCGAGCACGACTGATTCAGCAGGTCTCGGTTGATGCCATTGGCGAGCACGACTGATTCAGCAGATCTCGGTTGATACCATTGGCGAGCACGACTTAATCATTTTCCAAGATTATTATTGCGAGTGCAAGAGAGTAAGTGCTTTAAAATAGAACTATTCCAACACTCTAATGACCTAATCAGTCACCTTAAAAGGGTCACAACGGGTAATACCCTACATCGGGCATCCCTTGTAAAATACTTTGGTTTATAAACATGCGAAATAAATTTATCGATATAAGAATGCGAACATATTGTTCTGATTTTAATAATTAAAAAAAGTGAAAATGACAAATCAAGCTGACGTTAGAAACACAATCTCATTGAAATTGTTGGAAATAAGCAATTGGAGAATTTAATTCATCAAAGTAACACAGTGACACTTTAAAAAAGAAAGACTTAAATGTTACTAACAGCTCAGTGAATTATATCATGTTTCTTATAAGCTTTTATTTAATATAACTCCAAGTTAAGACATTCCACAAGTTTTCCTTGATCTTTGAAAATTGTAAAGAATCAAAAGCAATGTTGAAACACGTGCTCTTTTACAGTTATAAATAAAACACAGAGTTGATTGTAAATGCAGTAATTGAAAATGCTACAGGCCAATATCCGATCTTTTTATTTCGTTACTTGATTGTTCGCGTAGTTGCTTTTCTTTGAGACTTTGAGAGTTTTTCACACAGAAAAGCTGTTTGTACGCTGTAGAAAAATAAGTTTTATTTGAACAAAAATGAAGCAGTTAGCGGGTGTTCACAAGCACGATTCTTTGCCCCTTTGAATGGCCTAGAGTTTAATTTAAGAGTGAGAATCAAAATAACGTGAGGAACAAAATTAAAACGAAGTTAATTAAAGCCTAAATAACGATCATGATTTTCAGTACGTACTACATACTTTCTAAATGGAACAATAATTTGCATATTTGCCAATAGATTATCATTTCAAAGTTGATTTTATGTCTCGTTTGATCAGATCTTAGTTTTAATGAAGTTATTAGAGATGGATTAGCATATTCACCTAGTGAATAATGTTTATATGGTATACCTAGAGAAATGGAGTAAAAATAATAATTGTTTAATCTTATTCAGTAAGTTTCTGAACGGTAGATTTAAACGTTGTTGAACAAACAATACTCAATCAATTTTCTGTCTAGTTGACTATGTCACTCACTTTTGCACCATTATTACTACTCTCAGTAAGTATAGCTGAATTATGTTGTAGTCTGAACCATTTAATATAAATCACTTTTAACGAAATGCACGTTAATTTAAGATTCCTTCAAGACGATTAAAACTATGATGTTCTTCTTATAACGTTAGTTTTCAATCCGTCTTGATTGCATTGAAACAAACTAGATAGTATTACAATTTACAATCGTGAAATAGAATCCGTGTAACAAATTTACTATAAAAGCAATTCTTGGTAGCTATATAGTTCACATCAATATGGTGATTTAAAATATTGTAAGCTAGGATCTGAAACCCGTAGGTAGTTATTCTAAAAATCGTATACAATTCTCAAAACATCTTGAATTCTACACTTGCGAGCTATTTTTGGTTAACGTTGTAAGTATGAGTATAATAGAAATAAAACAGTGGCATAATGTCACTTGCCCGTTCTAACACAACGTTATCAATAATTTATAGATCTAAAGTATTTTTCTTGCAAGTAGATAAAGTCAGCTCATATTTTAAGGATGACATACCACTGACTGATAAGGAATTATGCGATAAAAATGACAAATCGGTTTCTAGCAATGCGTCATACATCGTATACTGTCGTTATTAGAATAATAGTAAATAACCATCCAATCGGATTATACATCTTTAATATACAAACCCTGGATAGAGAGAAGAGGTCCCTATATTGATCTCTGAGTGCTACCATAACCTATAGGATGTTTACCGCGGACTTGGCGGTGACAACAAGCCGACGACGACGATTGAGGGTCTCCTCAAACGCTTGCACTGATCAAACAGTACATCAGTACACAGACGACTGCGTTGAAGCCATATCTAGTCGCCCAGTCTAGTTGCACTAATTCAAGAATGTGCAACTCCACAAATATGGTGCAGTGGAGATGGTCAGTTTGTGGGTTAGCAGCAATGGGAATCATCTTCAATCGTATAAAATATAACGAGGTGTTGTCCACACCATCCAAACCCAACTATTGATATAATGTATAGGGAGGCTACGTGCCGCTTATGCCATACCGCCATTCTGCGTACATTGAATTCATATTACGAGTTTCTTGTTTGTTGAGTGAATTGAATTCAACTGGGGTTCAATTAAGTAAATCGAGATTATATAATGTTCAATTGTGTTTCTAAATAAATACGTTTCTCTTCCACATACTCTTCAGTATCGATATTTTAAAACCTCTTTCAAGACACAATTATATCACTCTTTTTAAGTCAGAGTTCTAAAGTAATAATTCAAAGTCTTACGCTTTGTTGAAATTCATTAGTAGCTCACAAAGGGTGTATCTTGGAAAATATATTTTAATTAAAAGTTAAACAATAAAAAGGTTCGTTCCTTTTGTATGCAGTATTCTTTTAATACAGTATGCGACGTGTACACTTTAAATTCTAAGCGTTCTAGTTCATCTTGCCGACGAAGAAAAGTCTTATGGGAGTTTTTCCCTGCTCAAATGTATCCCGTGCTCGCGATGGCAGGGGAGGGATTAGGGCGTGAAAGACTACAAGATAAATGCAATATATGGACATAATGTATGTCACTATTTTTAGATAGCACAAAGTGAGTGTCAGAACGTTAGATCTACTACCGGTATAAAGGAACTGCTCTGAGCATCTGGTTCAAGGAAGTATGTTCCCTCGTAGGAACACTTACCGTGACGTGAAAGATGCGCGCGACAGTATCAGGTCAGCTTTTAGAAGAACGGCTATACGTCATCATTACGTGCGACGCCAGCCGAACCTGTAGAGTGCTACCCTGGAACAGAATGCAATTTTATTAGTTTTTAACTTCTTTAAAGTTGGATTCTAATGCTGTAATTGTTCAACTATTCTTTATTTAGTCAGTTTATGGTTTACTTAAGAGTACTCACAAAGTAACTTTACTTACTACGATAGTACATTGTACTTGCCTATGACGTGTGATGAAATATTGGTTTTGAAGAACCATTAGGTAGTGTGTACATTAAAAAATGGGCTTCTCACACTGGGGAATTTATAAATTGAAAACTTTCATCAAACTTTCAAACTTTTTGTTTAAAATCGATTCATTTTTGCGGAAAGTTTCAGGAAATGATGACGCTGTTTTAACGAAGGTTGTGAAAAAGCTGCATTGACAAATCTAAGCGTCTTTTACAGTTCATGTTGATTGATTAGAGATTGAGGTTGATGATGTGAAAATATGAAGAAGGTTATTTTCTAGACAGTTGATAGAAAAGTTTCTATTTTGTCCTGACGCGGTTCTATTTCTAGTTTTTTGTGACATAAATATGTAACAGCAGGGAACTGAGCGAACAGACCAAGTCCACTTTACCTCCAACTTAATTTGGAATTCCCTATTGTTTCTAGCCCCAACAGACGAAGAACTTTAACAACAAACTGCTAGCAAACTCTTTCAATGAAAACGCAATCATAACACACTGAAAAATGTATTTTCAACAAAAAAATAGTTCTGCAAACTATTTTGGTAAAAGGTTGTGTTGAAATCAACATATTCCTTTAATATACAACAAATATATCTGGTGCTACATATAATTAATACATAAATTAGTTAACGTTCCCCTAAATTTTTAAAATTTTGATATTAACTGACTCTCCACAAGATTTTGGGGTTATCACAATTATACAAATAAACATTAATCGCTTCGTCATAAAGCTACGCTGTACAAATAGCATTGACCAAAAGGAAACAAATTTAAAGTTAACTGAAAACTTTCACACTTTTGATATTTCTTTGTGCCCTAAATTTTTACTCGGTGTAACTTTATAATAGAACACTGGTTTATTCGACACTGTGATATTCAAATGTTTTAAAAATATTATTGAGATGCCTTAGAGACAAATGTAATACGTATGTTCCCTATATCGACATCAAACATCACTAAGCATTGAATTGAAAACTGCTTAACCTTATATTCTTTCGATTTTATAAATACATCAATAAGCTAACAAAGTATAAAAACATTGCACGGTAAAAACGAACATTATCTAATATCCTATAATGCAATATAAAATATTATGCTTGGAGAAATTATTTTCCCATGTTTGATAAAACGTCTTATTTTAAAAGCAATAACCCAAAGGCACTTCTAATGATATTGGGTCGAAAACTACAAAGAATTTGCTTTATCGTGATTTTTCAGTTTGAAATATCTATGTATAACACGTAATTTAGTTTGAAATGGTTAATATTTCTCTATGAACATTAACATAATAATATTACATGATTTTTTTTTAAACAACGTTTATATTTAAATGTACTAAAAAGTAAAAAATAAATTTTCGCCCAACAAATTTTTGCCTTACTCGGAAAATAAAAGCGTTGGGCGCTTACGGTATTGACATAGATTACAGAATTGTGTTGTTCATGGAGGGAAAGCGCCCAACGCTTTTATTTTCCGAGTAAGGCAAAAATTTGCTAAGCGAAAATTTATTTTTACTTTTTAGTACATTTAAATATAAGCGTTGTTTTCAAAAAAAAAAATCATGTTATATTATTTTATACTTTTTAGTCTTAACGAATGTTGTAATCGAATATGTGCTCACTGGACGTGTCCGAATTTCTGCATCTGGTTGGCCCATCCTCACTAGCTGTGACTAATTTCCCATATGAAGCTTTGTTTGATTTATTAATTATGATGAATTAATTGTTTAATTAGTGAATCTGTTAATTGATTCATCTATTGTCACAAGAATATACGTCTGTGTGAAAAATTTCAGCTCGATCGGACAGTTAGTGGGTGAAATATCGATTATAAGATTTCCGTCCAGACAGATAGACATGACAGACAGACAAACACATGAAGCTAATATAAGCGTTGTAATAAAAAGAAGCTTAAATTATAATCCGTTTCCAATTGAAAAATATTGCGCACGGCTTCGATTCATTTAGATAAGTGACCAGTGGCCTCCATCACAAATATGCTACAGAATCGCACGAGTCACCATTTTGGTTTTATGAACAAATAATACATATTATAACTTACTTGGAGTTACCCGTGTAATTGTACACAGATGTTTTCAATTACTTCCGCGTTACCGAGCTAAAAGTGTGTACAATTTACAAACTAAAAATGTATTTACACAATTTAAGTGTATGGGGTACTGCGGTTCAACTGTTGCAGAAATATTATTTTACATACATTTCAGTTCCAGTAAACTTTAAGTAAGGCCCTACTATAAAGCGGAAAACGTCTAACCAACCAACATAACCACCTATTTCTAACTTAGATTGTTTTCAAAAAATTTAAATAAAATTTCCCGCTGTCTTATCTCTTCCAACATTAAAAGTTTTCTTAGTATTGAATATGGTGTAGGAAGCCGAAAGTATTGCGCTTCTCTCAATTGGAGCCTTCTGGGGAACATTGTTCGCGTGACCTTAAACGTCTCTAGAGCGTAACTCACCCTAAAGCTGTCAAATATATAATCGGAAAACTTTTCAAGTTTAGCAAACTTCGGAAACAAGGACTCGTGCAGTTGGTTAGCATAATTGAAGACCACTAACTCAACCAACTAAAAGCAACTTTTCCAAAATATAAGATTATTGCTTCATTATTACTTTTATTAGTGTTTAGTTTTTATTTGTCAGCTTATTAGAGTTTAAGATGATGCAATGTTCAGGTTACACGGCTCGAAACACATCATGCGTGTGGATTTTACTCACACAACAAGGCTAGTATGGACATTTTGTTTTTTCAAAGTAAGTATGGTTTTAATCAAGATGTACCCTAGATAGAATACATATAAATTTGTATTCGTGTATTATGTAATTTATATAAACTTAAGCAAAACTAATTATTGTGGTGTTGTTGGAATATGCAATATCATTAAATACTGCAAATTTGAAAACAAAAGCAAAACTATAAAAATAAACGATGACATAATACGATTGCAAACTATTTCGGAAAATGATATGCATCGCATAAAAGGTAATTAAAATATTGATATTTGCTTATAGGCCTACAATTATAAGAAGAAATTCATAATTAAAAATTATTTGTATTGATTACCTTCACCTGTCTGCACAATTGAACATAATTAAAATGATTTCCGTAAATAAAATGACTTAAGTTCGCTGACAAATGTACTGGCTTAAAACAATATATTAAAATCTATATTTTGTTCGTGTATATTTTGATTATTTTAACACACAAAATGTGTTACAGGTTGCTAGCAAAGGAAACACTCATTTTATGAAAAACTAGACTAATTAAGATTCATGTTTGTCTCGTAATTATTTCTATAGGGAAGCCTCACGTGACGTCACAGCTCGCCGGCAAGTGGCCGCGAACCGAACTGATGGACAAGCAGCCTCATTTCGCAAGTTGACGCCTGGTGAACGGCTCAACAAAGATCACGCTCTAACTTTTATCCTATTCATTATTTGGACAAAACTTAAGAATATAATATATTTAGCAAATATATGATTCCTTCTAATGGCGATTATCTCGAACTTTTTAACAGAACCGTTAGCTTGTTATAACAAGTTACGCATTATAAATGACAAATTTATCAACAACTTTAAGTCTTCTCAACTTCAATTGATAAAAAACTACTGAACGGATTTCAACAAGAATTCTTTCTAAATATGCATCCAACTAATAAGAAAAGAAATAAGTTAACTTTCTCGATAGAAAATGCACTGAACGAAATTTTACAGCATAGCGTGCAGTTTTTCACGGCTCATCCGCACGTCAAAAGCGCGTATTTTAGATGAAAACACATACCATGCATATTACCCCATGCTATAAATTTTCGTTCTGTGCACTTTCTATCTAGAAATTTTATTTATTTCTTGTCTTAACAGTCCGATGAATATTTTGAAAGAGGTCTTGTCAAAATCCGATCACTAGGTTTTTGTCAATTGAAGTTGTTTTATTTATTTTCAATTTTTTTTCTGTCTAAAAATTCAAAATAATCGCTATTAGAAGGAATGATATATTTGCTAAATATTATTCCTCTTAAGTTTTTTCCCAATAATGAATAGGGTAAAAGCTAGAGCGTGATAAGTTGTGCAACGTTCAGCACGCGTCCACTTGCGAAACGAATACCCCTCATTCCCCTCGATTTGTGACGTAGGTGCTAGTAGCCTATATGTTAGTATTATTAAATTCTACACAACAACTCATTAACCCGGTAACGCATAATAATAAAATCCCTCACACTGAACTTAACCTGGGTTACTACTTTAAAATTACTTGCGATATTACGGAGACTCCGCCTTCTTTCTCAAGCATGGTCCATGCCCCGACTAAGTAACCCAGATTAAAGTTCAGTGTTACTTTATTATTATTATATATTTGCACGTTTTCAAGGTACACACACAGTCTTAAAACAATAAAAAATGCGTCACATATGGGCTTACCCTAAAAATTGCGTTGTTGTAATCTTTAACTGACAAACAGCGGTTTGACACACACTAAACTTGAAAAACTGTTCATTCTAAGTTATTTCGTTATTACTTTAAAAGTTATTATTAGTAAGTATTAAAAGTGTTATTTGTAAGCTGCATTATTTCATTATATTTAATTCGCAATAGTAATTTTGATATTCTACTATTAAAATGAAAGATAGTTCTATATACATCAAGCAAAGTAAAATGCTGTTTTAGCCACAATCATTGTATATATTGTGGTTTAAAGCAACATTAAATAAATTGGAACATTAAATTCAAATGTACACAGCGTTATTCTGTTGAGACTAGTATAGGCCCAGCGAATACGTTTCGCGATCTAAGCATCCATCAATGTTATCTCCCGCACTAAAAATGTATGTCGCCACTGGCTTTAAGTTTATGTTTACAGTCAATTTGTAGTGTAGAACAATTAGATGATGTACATATATTTGAGTAAATAGAGTTGTAAAGAATAGAGTAATGTGCCTCCCATAGACTGTTTCACTTTACGTCGGACCAAGATTTTGTAGGGACATAAAAACAGTCAACATTAGGAGGAGCCATCGTAAAAGCAAACTGACTGTTGTAAAAAGTGCAGGAGACGGCTCCTAGGACTACATACCCGTTCATTATGTTGTCGCCTATAAAAGGTGACAGTCATGGCGTTTGACAAGAGTGATGGAATTGGCCGTGTTTTGTTGTGTGATACGCTGTTCTCTGTCAGGGAGCACAATAGTTCACAGCTCTCAAAACATGGGGGGACATTGATAGCTTTAATTCATGTTTTCAAAAAAAATCTTGTCGATATGGCGTGCCATTTATAGATAGCGTGTATGAGAACGATAAAAAAATTGTGGAAGAACATGTTAACGTATTTCAACGCCGGAAAATCAAACCGCAGTCATATTTTATTAATTTTACAATAGTATATCAAATTATGTGTTAACATGGATCAATGTCAGTTTGTTGTCGCTTCAAAACAGGAAGTTATAACGAAGTATTTTTTAATGGGGTAAAATTGATGCATGTACAAACTTGCGTTCTAAAAGTTTACTATGAAGATGAATGAATTTCAAACATAATTTTCAGATCCTTATTTTGTTTGAATAAGAAACTCGTTGCTTGACATTGATTTTCGTAGCTCAATGAATCGGACGGATCGGTTAGATTGGCAGTTTAGAATATCGAAATTCGTTTCTTCAACAAGCACCAGATTTACTTAATTATCATAACGTTGTAATGAAAACTGTTGATTGTAATAGTTTTGAAACAAAGTTGTGGATTACCTAAATTACACGACAGTTTTGGTTTGTATTTTTGACGCATTAGTTTTGTTTAAATGGTATGTATGACGACGAACCGATAAAATAATGGCAAATAGAAACGTTAAAACTCATGCATCTGAAAAAATTTTTTGTAACTACTTGTTTTCGCTTTACAAATAAACAAATAAACATATTGTTTAACTGGGGTGAAAATTGACACCGCCCCTTTTCTAAAAGTTTGATACTGAAATGAAATGAATTGTCTAAATAATTAGATTGATTTGTTTGAATAAAAAACTTTTTGCTTGACATGTTTGATGCCATGATCCGACGGAACGTTGATGCATTGAATATATTTTTTTTGTAAACTACCAGAACTTGACTTATCTAAGTTGTAATGAAAACTGGTTGATTTTGTGTCGTTTTGCACTGTTGTGGATTACCAAATTCAACACGTGCAGTTGATGTCTAATTTGTGGACGCATCAGGTTTTGTTTGAATGGTATGTAGGACGTACGGGTATACCCTATAAAAGTGATGGCAAATAATAGCAGGTGATGACTCATGCATTCGAAGGAAAACCCGTTCTTGGTCCTTGTGTTCACGCAGTCTGGGGCACCCATTACATAAAAATTTAATAATTAACATAGCGGAGTATGCCGCTATGTTGCGAAACCTCCCACACCTCGCCTCCTTTTGGGTACGCAATATCTGGATCGACATATCATGTAAAACAGTTTTGACTAATTTAACACCAAGGCATGAGGTGAATGACGTTACTTTGCGCATCGCGAACCTAGATGCGAGTACCGCCATCTTGTGCATTGGAGGATCTAGTTATGGTAATTAACTAGTTCCATAAAGCGTATGACTTTTATTTAATTGGAACTGTCCACAGACGGTTCTGGTCTTGTTGTCGGATCGCACTTTGCAGTCCCCAGTGACTTACACCTAAGTCAGGCAGGTGATGCCGTCTACATGCCTTGCGACATCGCGACCAGCGACCACGGAGACGCCGTCCTCTTGGTCTTGTGGTACCGCGAGGATCTAGGCACGCCCATTTACAGGTAAACACCTTTAACTAAGTCTTACACTTAAGTTTGGCACAACATATTGATTATATTGATTGCATTGTCAGTTAATTTAAATACCATTGCTACCTTAAATGGTTTATGTCTGCGAATATTGGTTAAAATATGTGAGGGAAGTGCATGATCTTATCGGAATTGTGGTATGTAATATTTTTTTAAACAAATTAATTCAATGTGTTCCTGTTTTGAAGGTTATTTAGTAAATACATTTGACTACAAAACAGGACGAAATTTCATCTAATCACTAGCATCTGGCATTTGTGTTCACGAACATAGAAACAGACAATTGCTTCCAAATCAAATTCAATCTTTTTTAACCTATGTATTAAAATTTAATACAAACGTGAATGTTGAATAATTTATACATACATGTACGTTCAATGTACAATATTATCGACACAAACCAACATTTAACAGTAATCGAATACTGGTCTTATATTGAACTAAAGTATTTTAGTTGGAAAAATAGTAGGTTTGAAAGACTAGTGGCATGGGTGTTCTACTTACTGATTTCAATTGTTAAGCGTATTGCTTAATGCCATTACTCAATTATTACTAATGCGTTTATTAAGCATTGTCTACGGATAAACAACCCAGAGCTTTCTTCCATCACCTTAATTCAAGTTCATTCAAGACGGATTATAAGAAGCAAAGCTCCAGACGTAAGTCCTGAGTAAGGCAAAGCATTCGTTATATGTATAATATTCTTTTTCTTACGATCCCAAAACAAGAGTTAAAGGGAATTAAATTTGAATATTGTAGGGTTGAATGTGGTCATATCTGGAGTAGGAATAAATACAGTGGATTTCAACTTGCAATGAAAGGCAGTCTTTAGGAGTGTTAGTGGGGGGGATGGGAGATGATAGAGGCTGTTTGCCATACATCGCCAAGCAAGTTTCCGTTATTTCGACTTGGGTTTCCAAATATAGCCAATCTAAAGATTCAATATCGTTCTTATGAGCCACATGTGAGGCCAAAATAGGGAGTGACGGGACTTACGATATTCTCGAAGAAGAACACAAATTCAATTTTTTCTTGCATTGGAATCTCTAGCTGGAGGTGCAGAGTACACAAAAATATAATTTTTCCGACCTTCTCAACCCTAGGGCTACTAAAAACATTATGTACCAATTTTATCAATCAAAGGTCATGTTAGGTTTTTATCGTAAGATGAGACACAGGTACTGACGAACGGACTGAAAGCATAAAAGAGAACTTATACCTCCCTAATAGTTTGCACTATAAATCATACACTGACGCAATCGCGTGACACTTTTGACACACGCCAAGAATTGAAATAACTAGGTATATCAATCAAAATCAATATTTTGTAAATCTGGGGAACTCAACAAGTGAGACGCTCCAAAAATTAATTTAAAATTAATATATTTATTGATTCGATGGCGTTTGTCGTAAAAATTTGCCCCAATTGGCCTGGAGCCCAGAACGTACGTGCGTCTTTACGTGCAGATGCTCTTGCCAATCGAGTTATTGAGGCCATAAGTCAAACCGGTACTCAACGTTAATTTATTTGCGAATAGGGTTCATGTTATTGATATTTTTATAATCATAAGCCACATTGTTGACTGTAATAACCATAATATTATTACATCTATCACTTCGGATACTTTTATTCAAAAAAAGTCAAATTATCCAATAACTTCTATGAATGATAATCTTAGTGGATTCTTTATCATTCAATAATACAAAGCACCTCCATTTCCGATAGACCCGGAGACCCAAGAGTCTGTATGGGGGAATCATGATCCCACCCTTTTTTCAAATTTATTATATGAGAAATGCGGTCGGATATTATAAGATAAATAATAACCAGATTTTTTTATCAAATTACATATTTTTATCACAATAAAACAAAATTTGTAATAGTATAATAAATGTTCATACTTTGTGAAACATTATAACATTAGGCTATATGAAATTAGTTTTCTGAATTTATAATAGATTCTCGAAAAATAAAAATAAATAAAATACAAAAAAAACTTTATTCTTATCATTTACCAAACATTTGTGTGTGATTAGTTTGTAAACCCCTGACTTTATAGCAAAACAAACCAGTAGAGAGTAGAGCTCTACAAACATGTCCGATGCAAAGTGACACAGCGGGAAAATAACGAATGGTTGGTATCCAGCTGCCATGACATAGATTCATAATATATTGCGTGACATAGTGCAGTATTTGGCAATGACATCAATACCAATCCCTTTGTCAACTATTTGTTATTGAGGAGCACTTCATAGGTTTGGTTGCAATGAAAGTGCGACTGATTGCAAGAAAGATGCAGCTATTTCAAAATATTTGTCAGACAACACTAACTATAATACCATCAACAGTCTAAAAAAATAATGTACTCTTCCCCGCTTCACCTCTTTCCCACCTATCACACCTGAAGTGTATTCTAAATGATTGTGTAATAATATGTCAATAAATGCAAGAACAACAATATAGAAACAAAAAATGACTTGAAAGAACAATACAAAGAATGTAATTTTAAAAAATATGGGTGAAAAATGTCTGTGTAGAGGTCGCTCATCACGCTGCATTGGCCACAGACATCAGTTGTATCACTTATTTTGTAAATACTTGCAGAATTTTATTTTTAAAAGGCAAACAGACTATTCCTACTCACGGTGCTGCAGTAATACTAAAGTAGTGGTGGATTAGAAGTGCATCTGACAGGAACAATTTGTATATGCACATTTAAGTAAGCAATATACAATAATTGACGTTTTTACTTATATTTCATTTCCTCCCCCTACCTAAGGCTGAATCCAGCATGGGTTTTTCCTCCCTAGCCTATCATAACGCGCCCTTATAGATTTCAATCTCAAGACTATATCATTTATATCTCATATATCAATCAACTTAAATGCAAATGTTCCCGGGTACTAAACACATGACTCGCTCACTCGTCTAACAACGACTTTGGGCGATTCCCAAGTCCATAGTCAGCTAAGGCGTCTTTAAACCCGAATGTGGGAGACCCAAGTTCAAATAATGGTCGATATAGTTATTTTTATTTCTGTATTATTTTTATTTCTGGAAAACTAAAGAATGTGTTTTGAAATGCATATACAGTACTATGGAAAACATAGCCAGTACGAAATAAAAGTAAAGATTGCAAGGATTGAGTAACATTGAGCGTGCAAGATTCGATAAAACTTGGTCACCGCCTGACAGCGTCATTTAAAAGGGAATCTCACTGAACCCGGCACCTCCACCAAAATAGACAATTAATTTTACTTTTGTATACTTCTTCGACAATTTGTTGATTATATGTAGCTTCGCTCCTGTTTTTGGTACCCCAGTATTTGTCTGAACATTTACAGTCTGTAATCTAGATTGTAATTGGTAAACGTGTAGTATCGTGCCAATGTTTAGTTTAGCTTGGTTGTTCGAAGTCCTTGTTGGACGCGGTATCAAGAGCATCGAGTAATAGAGCGCAACGTTAAGTGCTAACTGAACATTGAAACGACACTACCACGTACACATCACACGTAGCAACATACGCCAACACCTCGGCATACTAATTACATCTCACCTAGGTGGCGCAGCGAATTACGAGTGAGGGCCTACATGGTTGTAACGTAGATTATTGAAATAATTAAATATATAATATTTAGACTCTACCCATACAAGTAACAAGAACTGATTGTAAAAGGAGATCTTCGACGCCATCGACGAGCAAATAATGGCCAACCAGCAATGAAGGCTCTCCGGTTGACAAGGTTTATCCACGGATGACGCCAGCGAAGGAAGACCTGTACTGTTATTTATTTAGGAATGTCTTGTTTAAAACACGTCTTATTTTTAATCGGATTACACGGTAGCAACGAGTAAAAACATCACAATACAATCTTAATGTTTGGTTTAACACACGTTTTCTTGAATATGATTCATACATAATGACACAACACATAATACACAAAAATATTTTTTCTTTAGCTATTCAAATATTTTCCTGAAACTATTTTTATTTCCGAATGGGTTGTATATTAATTTTGTACGCTATTTTCTTATTAGGTTCTAGATCCCCTGTGATGTTGAGCTATGCTTTGTTGCCTTTTACCATCAATAGAATCTGTACATATTTATATTTCATTATTGAAAATAAATAGTAGTTTATAAATTATTGACAACATTGAGTCGCTAGATTGACTCCGCATTCCGGATTACCAACCAGTTTAACTCATTGAAGGGTCTTAGGCTAAGACATTATTGAGTACAAGTGGGATACTATAAAACAGACTCGCATTTATTATAACTAGGAAACGCTCAGTTGGACGCGTTGATAAGCGAGCACGTGCTATTGCTAGACCCACATTGCACATTTTTTTAAATTTAAAAATTTACGACGTTCGCGTTTCCAGTATTATTTATTATTGCCAAGGTATTTGGGTAAACCCGTGTTTAAATCTTTACTTTAAAATCCACCGCCATCTAGAGGACCTTGACTCCTTGGGAAAACTATTAAAACTCTTTGTTGACAAATAATAGACTGCTTCCTCGAAAGTATTTTGATTACTTCTAGGTGGCAGTGCATTAGAAACTTCGCGCGTCTTTTCGTTGCCATGGCAACGTTACTTTTGTTATAATGTAATTTCCATCTACACTACTTATCGAATCAAAATAAAATTAACATATTCGTGACCGGACGGACATTCTAAATGATTTGGCTATCTCAGATTTTGTCGCCGTTGAGTTTGAAAAAAAAACTTTCGATTAACTTTAATGTAACTTTTTAACTTTTTGAACGATTTTGCCACAAAACTAATGGCATTCAATCGAGAACAAAGCTTGCGGATGGTGAAAATTTCAACTCGATCCGAGCCTCCGTTCGACCGCTATCATGAGCCAAAAAAGCTGCACGACTTTCCGTTGCCATGGTAACCGTACTTTGTTATAATGTAATTTCCATCTACACTACTTATCGGATCAAAATAAAATTAACATATTCGTGACCGGACGGACATTCTAAATGATTTGGCCATCTCAGATTTTGTCGCCGTGAAGTTTGAAAAAAAAACTTTCGATTAACTTTAATGTAACTTTTTAACTTTTTGAACGATTTTGCCACAAAACTAATGGCATTCAATCGAGAACAAAGCTTGCGGATGGTGAAAATTTCAACTCGATCCGAGCCTCCGTTCGAACGTTATCGCGAGACATACAAACAAAAAAACAAACAAACAAACAAAAAAAAAACAAAACCAGTGACTAATTTTTCCGGCAGAGTCAAATGGAAACGCTCGCTTCGCTCGCTTAAAAATAGAATTCCTCACGATCTAGATGCTGCCGACAGATAAAGGAAATGTAGACCAGAATAAGTGCGAGGCCTTATCTTTACTTTATTAGGCCTTACACAAGAGACGTCACGCCCGCGGGAAACCCAATGCGGTGTCGTGGTAGTGCAGGCTGATGTCTTGATAAGATACCCGCCACTTGTAAAGTCAAGCCGTGATGTCAATCACGGTATAGCTATACCCCACTTCCTCCCATACACATAGGTATTACCCTCTAGGCATAGCGTCACAGTATCTCTTGTGTTAGGCCAGATAAAGTAAAGCGAAGGCCTAGGTTCGATGTTTTATATGAAATTTGAAATTCATCCCGTTTCGTTCTACAACCCTGTAGAATGTAACTGGTTACCGCACCATTGCGATCCTTATAACAGCCAAGCGAACTCTATTAACTACTCCCTTGATATATTAGCCTATCTGACCTTTGTGTTGTGGCGAATAGCCCGGACCTGACTCTCCAACGATGCGTACGGTGGCGCGCTAGTTGTCATGGTGGAGGGTTTCTCAACTACTCGCCTGCAGGACAATACGAAGTGGGCGCGGAGCCCATAACCGCTGATCCATCGTCTCGTTGAGTAGCCCTTAGGCAAACCGTTACTCCCTTCTGTGTTGTTGCCCTGTGTATTGCGCGAGATACTACGATTTGTATTCAGATAAAGTTTAAGCGCGCACCTGAGTGCTAGAGATAATTCTATAGACGATTCTAAGGACGACAAACTAAAAGTAAACAATTTATAACTATTTTCTGGTGACAGAAATAAGCAATAAAAAGACAAACACCTGCAATGAATATTTTAGATGATTTTTTTAAGTAATATTGAAAACATGAAATATCAATGTGGATTCTTTGGACATGATAGACTGACATAATACATAAATTGACAAATTTGACATTATAATCACACATTTCCTAACTTATCAAGATTATTCACACAGTGAAGTTTGTACAATGTATCATAATGTAACCATCAGATATAATGACGTTTATGAAAATATTATAGTCTTACAAATGAATACAGGCAATTTTGAACAGAAAAAAAGATTTAATTGAACCATTTTAAAGAGCTATCTATTTTTTAGTTATAGCCGCATAATACATAATAATCCCGACAGGGACTAAAAGAAATCTCCAACTTGCCAAGGAGACATCTCGTTCTATAGATAAATGTGGAATGTGTGGTGTATACTTATAGCAATGAATGCAATACATGGCTTTTCATTTAAAACAAATAATTTGATAAAATGCGCGTTAATAGGTGACAATGTATGACACGCCTAAACAAGTAAATCTAGTATCTACATCTACTCTGAACACTAGAATATATAATATATTTATGAGGTTTAACATACATTTTATAGCATCCGCTCGGACAGCGGAGATTCCATGTTTAATCGTCGGTGGAGACAGTTTTGTAATTAATATATAAAATACCGAAAAACAATCAATTTAAAGATGATAACATATTATTACTTAGTATAGGGTCTGACAAAATATCACTGGTTTTGTACTTGAATTAATTATGAGTACGTGCGCCCAAGTCAAGCTGAGAAACACATTATACTCCCTATTCTTTTCTCGGAATCCAAACATTTATCCACACCACCGCTTTACTTGTAATAAAACGGAATTGAGAATAAGCGAGAAGAGTTCGAGTTCAAGTCATCGTTACTGTAGTTTTGTTTCTAGTCTCTCTAGTCATTAAATTCTCCCTTAAGTGTTCACCTTACGATACCTACTCTACTCTCTTAACTAACTTCAAATGGATATAGCGTCTCCGTGAGGTATAAGCTTTAAACCACTAATGGAGTACGTTTTATCCAAGAAATTCGTAATCGTGTTCTAAATTAGAATATATATACGTAGCTGGTTTTAAAATGTTTCGGTGGCGTCTGGATCTTGTGCGGGAATTATGTTCCTCGCGTACAATTCAATTCAATTCTGAGTTCAATATCTTCAAAGATGGTCCTTCTTTGAGATGTAAGGAAGAAAATGAATGGGATCATCTCGGCTTGTTACTTATCGGTAAAGTACCATAATGGAATTACTTTTAAAATTGTCAAACCCCGTACATATTTGACGAATAGATTAAGATTATGGGCATGAGAATATCATGACACTGGTTCCTCTGGGTCTTACAGATTATAATTTTAATATCTGTCGCATTTCCTATTAATTGTAATTTATTATGCTGATAATAATTCGTCGGTTGAGATAACCTTTATTTTTATTTCGTTTACACTAAAAATGTGTCACGCTTATTTCTCAATGACAGGTTTTGTTAACAATAGTGTTTTGAAATAGATTAAAATACTTTATAATTAATAATAATACTCGTCAAGAGTGATATTTTTAAAAGTAAATGAGTTCCAAACAAATTACAATCGAATCGCGAATTGAATATAAATTGTCATGCATATAAATTACTTCATGAATGAAATAGTATTTAAACTTTAATATTAAACTTAGTGCTCATTACGTAAGGCCTACCGTAAATTAACAGTATACTGCAAAATGCACGCAAATCTTTACGTTAGCGTCGCATATTAGTATTGTTCATACGGGATGGAAATATAATTTCACATAGGTCCCAGGTTCAAGGAAGATTCGCCGTAACTTTGAGAATAGATAGTCTACCACAGATTGCGAGTCATATTAGATTTTCTACAATAGGCCTATAGTGGAATATTCTTTTTTTTAATTAATTAATTTATGTTTCTATACAAATACAAAACAACGAATTAAGTTATTGATTTATTTTAAAAATTAATAATTGTTCTTACAAAAAAAATGGTTTTTCTTTGTCTTGACAAATAATTCAAGGACTCTAGTTTTGTGTGGTATTATTAACTATTAGATTTAGTAATTAAATTTGTAGAAGAAACGTTCACGATAATATATATATATATAAATAATATTTTCTAAGTTTTAAGTCATAGACGAGCATTAAGCGTAGTAGTAACTAGATGAACTTCTGAAATGTGGGTAATGTACATATTTCAGATACAATATTTCATAGAAAATCACGCTTCTTCAAATTCATTCCGTGTTCTATACAGAAAATTAAATTCGAAACAGACCAACTTTATTCACATTTTAGAACTTAATAAATTAAAAGTGCAAGAGATCGAAGGAAAAGTGTCAAAAACTTCAGAAAACCATAAAGTTTTCCGCATTGTCGGAACAAATAAAATATTCACAAGCCGTTGTAGAAGTTTGAGAGCGGACCAAAATTGTGCCTGCACTTTTCTCGACAACATTTATTTATCACTTCCAAGTTTTCGGAATACGAAAATTTTTGCGACATACACTTACACAAATATTGGAGTTTTAAGCTATCAAAGAAAGAAATAACATCTTTACGTCTTATAAATTATGTTTCATTTGTAGAACTAGTGTTCGATTCCCGCTACTTATTGTTCTAAAGCTATATTTTTGTTTATACAAATTCTGAATTTTAAAACCGTTTTACATTCAGCAGACAAGAAATTCGTTGAAAATGTTAAATATCATCTAAACACATGTTTCATAAAAGAAAACTATTATTTGTTTCAATATAATATATTTTACGTCTTTAATTATTTAAAATACGGAACTTTTAAATTGAAATTTATTTATAGATATTGTGTTAAGGGTATTTGTAAAGTGGTTACACGACGTCTAAAAATACACGAATAACATATCCTTGATAATATATAAACACACACACACAATACGATGATTAAGTATTGTCTGCCCACTCATGTAAAACAAGAATTTAACTTAGACCGTTGTCTTCAAACGAATGCGGTACGGAATACATTTATCGGACAAACTAGCCACAAGAAAATGAAAACTTGGCCATTGCGTCAAGTCTCTGAGGCCGCTAAGAGATACATTATATGCATCATGTTTTGATAAACTAGGAAGCTTCGCAAACGCTTTTTCAGGCGCGTTGTTGGATGAGCGTATGTTTTTTAAACGAAAAAAGTGTTAAATTGCGATTTCCATGAGAAATTATTTTTCGATTGCGCTAAAATTCTACACAGATATATAAATTCATAATTTGAGGTTCTGTGACAAGTATCATTATAATCGGATAAAAGCATGTAGATGTTTACAAGTCGGAGAATATTTTTTAAAAAAGCGTAAAATTGCGATTTTCATAGAAATTATTTTTTGATTGCGCTCAAATTTCACACCAATATATTAATTCATAAAATTAAGGTTTTGTGAAAAAATCATTACAATCGGATAAAGCATGTAGGTGTTATAAGTCAATTTTTTTTTAAATCGAAAAAAATCGTAAAATTGCGATTTTAATGAGAAATAATTTTTCGATTGCGCTCAAAAACGTGGCAGTTCTAAGTTCAGAGATTTCGAAGGCCTCCATAAAATTTCATCGCAATTGGAGTATAGGTCTAGCCGGAATCGTGCGGACAAACACACAAAAATACATAAAAAAAACATTCCGGATTTTTTTCTCCAGTGTAGTGAAAAGGAATCTTCGCTTCGCTCGCTACGCTCATCCAATAACTACGACACTCGCCCCACAATCCTTTGGATACTTTATTTCTCTAAGTTGCCATCTTCTTACTTAGTCAACGTTTTTAATGTAAACCGAAGGGTTAGTTCAAAATTAATTAATTTCCAGACAAATTAAGTAAAAAGTTATGACTTAATGTTAGCAGTTTTATCAAAAAACTTTATTTTATGTTATGTGTGGATGAAGTCCCAACTTTCTCTATTAATTTTCTTCAGATAGAAGATACGGCAAACTTTCAATAACCGGCAGGGCATATTGTTTACCGACAGTGAAAAATCCTTGCTGGTTCTAAACGAGATTCCGTATAATTAGGCCCATCAAACACCTTATCAAAATTCAGTACGCATAAAAATCGACGTAGGCATGGGTCGGGGGCGTGGAGGGGCGGGGGAGGGGGCGTACGTACCTTATGGTGATATTATTTTGTTTACTGGCACCCGCATTGGCGTCGTTATGCGTACACTCGTATTCGGTACAATCTAGACTATAGGCGTGTGCGCATTGTCATACGCTGCATACTAAGTACAAACACACCGTACGTATTCATGTGCACAGTGTACACCTCATGTAATAAAAAAAAAACATTCCTCGCGGTATCATTTTGTGATACTTTGTACATTTTAGTATTATTTACTTAGTTGTGAATGGAAATGCAAATGATCACTTTGTAACAAACATCCTGGTGCAGGATTAGGTTTTTATTCCATTGTTTATGTTTACACGAAGACAAACGCACAAAGAATTCATGTGATTAAGTAAGGTTTTTTGCATATCAGATAACAAACGAACCACACATCTTAAAACCACAATTTTTATCGGCCTGTGTGTGTGGGAGGGGGGGAGTAGAGTTTTGGAGTAGGAGAAGGGGAGAATATATGCATTGTGAACACGCCAATTCATGCAAGTGCATTTTGTAGTTGTATGCGTGTTTTACTTATTTACATGTAACGCAGGAACAAAGTTATATTTATTTATTTATTGGTTCACTCAAATACAGAATTTCTGCCATTTTACATTGAGATAGAAAAAAATATATGGAAATTAAAATTAAGATATAAAATAATGTATTGAATCAGTGATAACATGGTGAAATGAAGTGTATCTTATGTAAATCCATGTACTACCTAAGGTTTAAAATATAGGTAGGCCAACGGTTGAGCTGTTATAAAGTCAATGTAAACAGTTTTAAGTACAACACTTGATAAGAAACTATCTTCTGAATTCTTATCAAAGTTGTCTCAAGGATACGGGGGAGTATGATTTTAAAACTGTCGTTCTTTTCTACCAATATTAGTAGTCAAGATTGGGGGAGTTGGTTCGATAAGTAGTTAAAATGTTGCCAGTAGGTTCAAGATTGAAACTTAAGGGTAATATTTATTGTGAGCGAAGAGCCCTTGATGCCCTAGGTCATTACAATACGTGTCCTAGAGTATAAAAAAGGCAAGGTATTAAGCTTGCATAGCTATATATATAGGGACACTATTACTATAAAGGTACTTTCCAAAAGACTCCCGGCTATTTCACCCCGCCAAGATCGAGGCGAATGTGTTGGATAGGCCTTGCAGAAGGCAGTCATTTGGGGCTCCTTAACTTCCCATCGAGTCCGAAGGGAGATCTAGGAGTGAAAGAACAGTGCAGCATGTTGCTTAACGCCACCGAAGTTTGGCGAGGGGAAGTGAGGGGAAGATGGTGCCATCTCGAGGGTGCGATTAAACGCTCCCACAGAGACAAGACCATGCCACGCCCGAAAACATTCTTTACTGATCGTTATATTCCGAGTGTTAATAATTATAATAATCATAATAATAATAATTACGACAGTCATAATAATATCAAAAAATCAGTTATATAACTAGACTCTAAATACAATTTATTTATTTATTTATTTATAGCAATGACAGCTAAATAATATTTTAATTGGTATTTGTATAGTAAAAATTAATATTTATAATAGTCATAACATTTTATAAAAACTTAAGGCAGTCGGACACCGTATGTGTTTTGGGCTTTAAGCCCTCTTCTGGCTGCCTGTCTTTGTTTTGTACATGTACTGGACATATTCAAAGGCAAATAAACAGTAAAAATAATAAATATAATAGAAACTAAAAATAAGTGTATATATTTCTTACCTAAACTTATGTTGTCACGAAAATGTTCAGGAGAATTTAATGACAGTATTTATATATTTGCTGGATCTGGCCGGTTTATCGGTTTATTATTGTGCTTTAAAACTCTATGTTACACCTAGAAAAGATTTTTGTTTTATTTGTAATTTTTTTAATTTTACTGAAAATATTTACATTGATATCACGTCATCTCGTTCTTTGTTTTCCAAGGAAACCCTAAAATAAATACTTTACTTCCATGAACTATGGTTGTATTATATGCACGGATAGATGGTTAGTTAGAAAATTATCAAGGACGTCATATAATCAAAATTAATTATATTGTTCACCTCATTCACCGAGAGAAACTTTAGAAACGCATTTAGAATGATTGACGGTGGCGGTTATCGATTTAAGGACCTCCTGGGTCCGAATCGTACGTGTAAGGCACGAGCTATACTAACATAGGCAAAGAAAGTTGTATTTATTCTGATTCTGATTCATGAAACGCCAGAGTGTGGGTTCAAATAAATTAATAAGCTGGTTTAGAAAGCTAATCTAAGTTACACATTCGCACTGATATCAAGAATAATATCTGTCTCTAAATTGTGAATGTGGCGATGCCCTTTTCTAGCAACCTATAACGCACATTATGTATGTTTTAAAATTATAAATAACATACATAACTAAAATAAATTCATTTTCGAGTTTTCGCTATTTTGAGTCGATGGCGTCAGCGAAAACAGGGTTGACTCGGTCGGTCGGTGAAATGAAAATCCCCAACTGGAAATAATGTTATGTGACTGATTACTAGGGAAACGCCAAAGTCGTTGTTAGACGAGTGAGCAAGCCATGTGTTGAGTACCCGGGAACATCCCCTTTCCTCCCCAAAACTTAAGGCTGAATCTAGCTAGCATGGGCATTTTCTCCACAGTATATTAGGCTAGAGTGGCGCTTTAGGCCTTACAGTGTTGACGCGCCCTTATAACAACTAATCTCAAACCCCTCTTATTTGCACTCTTGCTCACTCATCTAACAACGACTTTGGCGTTTCCCTAGTTATGGTCATCGTCGTCAAGGGGGTTGTCAGGGAAGGGGTAGAGGTCCCCGACGACGACTGCCAGAGGTCGCATCTTTTCGTGGAGTATATATACTTCACTTTTATACTTACCAGCTGATGTTTGCGAGATGGACTTAGTCTAATTCGATCGTCTTTTACCATATGCAGAGCAATGCTCTGTGCCAAATACACGACCATATGGTTTAGGCCTACGTAAAGCGTACACATATCTAACATTCATGACGTAGGTTAGAATAAAGTAGGTGGTCTAGTCTCCGATTTTAATTATACCTTTATATGGCGTAGTACTGCGTGTATACTGTATAGGGTCTACTGCGGTATTGCACTGTTTCTTGTGGATGGTCAATTGGTCATCATTATTAATTAGTTGATGAATTTAAACAAGAATAATGACATTACCTTTAGAGAATGACATACCGTATTGACAACAAAAACATACGAAAAATCACCGACTGATAGCGACTATATCTGAATTGTTTTTATATCGTAGGCTGTGGCCTATTTTTCATATGGAAAATCTAAACAAATGCTACCGATATTTTTAAAAATCCCATTTTATTTATTGTAGTTTTAAATCGAAATGGATATTGCTCATTTTGTTAGCAGTTCTCAGTTACCTGGTCACGGATGTGTGTTTAAAATTTCAGCCCAGTCTATTTGGCCGTTCGGCCGTATGAGCCTGGACAGACAGACAGACAGACAGACAGACAGACAGACAGACAGACAGACAGACAGACAGACAGACAGACATTTAACATACATACATTGGACAATGCTCACGGCCAAGGCCCGATCGAGTATAGCGTTAGGGAAGACTTACGTTCGCTGCGCTCACTCGTCTAACTAGGGAAACGCCAAAGTCGTTGTTAGACGAGTGAGAGAGCCACGTGTTGAGTACCCGTGAACATTGATTGGATTTAAGTTAGGTAATTATAAGTTTTTAAGTTTAAGGGCACGTCAACTGTCCGGCCATAATGCGCCACTTTAACCAATGATAGGCTAGGGAGGTCAAAGGTAGGGGGAAGAAAAGTAATGTTAGCGGGTACACAACACATGGCTCACTCACTCGTCCAACAACGACTTTGGCGTTGACCTAGCGGTTGTCGCACCCTTAATCCAAACTAAAACTAAATTGGGACGTATGGGACCAGCCTTTTTTCATAATAGGACGACGACAAACGGTTGACGCACCCTGAAACCAAAAAACTATAAACCACTTTCTCTGTTCGCCTAGACCAAATATTTTATTTTTTGGGTTTATTTGGATTAAGGACGCGTCAACCGTTAGGTCATAATGCACGACTCTAGCCTAGGGGATGGGGAGGAGGGGCCCATGCTGGTCAGAACCAGCCATGGGTAAGGGGAGGAAGGAGGATTTCAAGGTAGGGGGAAGAAAAGTAATGTGTGTGTAATGTGTGTGTTGTAATGTGGTGACTTAACACATGGCTCACTCACTCGTCTAACAACGACTTTGGCGTTTCCCTAGTATAATCTTTATACAAACATTTGTGGTCACAGACCCTTGTTGAACAGATAGGCTTCACCCCAGGCTAAATGGAACGGCCGATGTATGACCCTTAGAACAGGTACTTCCTCCAGCGTCAATGTATGAAAAATTAAAGACGATTCCGTCTGGGTTCGGGGTAGAATTGGCCCAGAGCATTGTTCTGCTGCTCTGGCGATTCAAGAGAAAAGGTCCACCTCGCAAACATCAGCTAATAAGAGGGAAGTATACTATACTCCCCAAAACCAGATGCGAGCTCTGGCAATCGTCGTCGGGGACACCTCCCCCTTCCCTTGAAGACCTCCCCGACGACGGTGACAATGACACAATGAACGATGACAAAGACAATGACGACCACGACGTGAGAAATCCCCCTTCCTCCCCATCCCCTAGGCTAGAGTCGTGCATTATGACCTAACGGTTGACGCGTCCTTAATCCAAATAAACCCAAAAAATAAAATATTTAGGCCTAGGCGAACAGAGAAAGTGGTTTATAGTTTTTTGGTTTCAGGGTGCGTCAACCGTTTGTCGTCGTCCTATTATGAAAAGGCTGATCCCATACGTCCCAATTAGTTTTAGTTTGGATTAAGGGTGCGAAAACTGCTAGGTCAAAAAGCGCCATTCTTACCTAGAGGATATAGGGAGGAAAATCTCATGCTGGTGCTGGTCAGAAATAGCCACGGGTAAAGGCGCGTCGTGGTCGTCATTGTCTTTGTCATCGTTCGTTTTGTCCTGGTCGTCAGAGAATATGGGGGTCCCCGACGACGATTGCCAGAGCTCGCATTCTAGTTTCGGAAAGTAATATACTACCCTACTTACCAGCTGATGTTTGCGAGATAAAATACGTCGCACTGTTTCTTGTAGATCATCACCAGCCCAAACGAAGTGTATAATAGTATCCTTGATAGCCAGCAATGGCCCAGCATCATTTACAGAATGACAGAAGAAATAAAAACAAAACAATAATAAAACATTTACTTGGTTCATCTGATCGCAAACTTTCACAGGCTGTGTTCTATTTTACTAATGGGTATTGTAAACATTTGCAATCTAAGTTCACATTTTTCACATTTTTATTTCTTGCGAGCTTAAATCGCAACAGATATTGCTCATTTTGTTAGCAGTTCTCAGTTACCTGGTTACGGATGTGTGTTTAAAATTTCAGCTCAATCTATTTGGCCGTTCGGCCGTATGAGCCCGGACAGACAGACATTTAACATACATACATACATACATACATTTTACATACATACATTGGACAATGCTCACGGCCAAGGCCCGATCGAGTAGAGCGTAACAGAATCCTCATTCGCTTCGCTCACTCGTCTAATAAGAATGTATTTATTTTATTTGTTCCAAAGTTAGTTCGAACAGAAAGGCGTGCTTTATATTGCTGAATTATTGTTTATTAATAAGGTTTCAAAACGACGGCTCGTTTGTAAATTCATGTCCAGGGTACTGCAAGTAAGCCTAGTTTCAAAATGTTTATTGTCAAAATGACCTACAAAACTTATTTGAACAAACACTGAAGTTAAGTCGTAGCTGTACCGTTCTGTTTGTTTTAATATTTATATGTTATTCCATGCATAGAAGTACGCTTTAAAATAAGTTCTGGGCGCCTGTTTAATGTTTTGTAGTAATATCATCATCCACAACTTGCAGCACATTCAGCCGCGTACCGGGTCCTTCCTCAGCTCTAACGTTGAGTAGGGGGTCGGGTCATGCTAACTTTATTCACAGTTTTTTTCTGATGTTTACCAATCTAAGTTAATCAAGTCAGTAAGTCCAAAGTTTCTGCTGCTCATCAACTTCCTTTTTATCCACCGCGCTTTGAGTAAACAAGTTAATTTTATGCATTTCTGAGAGGCAAAATGTACGATAATGATAAAGTGTGCGCCAACCAAAGATGAAACGTTAAGCAATCTTCTTGCATGTGCAAACTTTTTAATACTATAAGGGAAATATGAGTGAGATTAAAAACGATTAAAAGTAAATGTGATGGAATTATGTACCAACATAGGTAGGTCATGCGCAACTCGTGATACTTTGATTCGCAAGATCGTCAATTCACTAACCACCACCATCAATGCTCATTTAATTTGTTTATAAGTATTTCCTCGGTCAACATTATGCAAGAGATAAGTCCTTTTATAAGCATATCCATTAAATGAGAGTAATAAATTTTTATCTAGACTTGTTTCCTGTGAATTAATGTATTTATAGCTGTTAAAGGATTAAACGTCGCGAGGGGTAAAAACTTAAAACGATTAATATGTGTATCAAACAA
The DNA here is from genome assembly GCA_024449915.1 of Sweltsa coloradensis. Classification (NCBI taxonomy): domain Eukaryota; kingdom Metazoa; phylum Arthropoda; class Insecta; order Plecoptera; family Chloroperlidae; genus Sweltsa; species Sweltsa coloradensis. The sequence continues at coordinate 498,949 of JAMZAV010000032.1, read as the reverse complement.
ATCTTAAGAATAATAACAACTTAAGCCTTTTTTCTCCTGTTAACAAATCGTATAAAAAAGCAATATGCTATCCTCCTCCTTTTTAAATCAGTTATTTTTGTAACTGAATAGGATATACGTTTTATAAACAAATTTCAATTGCTACTCCAAAGGATTTGTCATGAGCCATAGATTTCATTTAAGATAATAATTGAAGAATTAACTTCTTTATTTCCACCCATCTCTATTAATATGCTTGTTTATTAAAACAAAACAATTTGATTTCAAAACAAGAACAGACACAGTAGTAGTACTTAAAACAGAGATCTTAGCTTACTGTTATTGTAGAACGTTAAGGCGTTTTGATGAACACGGACCATCTTTATTTACAGTGTTAAAATAATGTTAATTTAAAAATTCGCTTCATCAGCAAATACAGCTAATTTCACATACAGTCTGAATCACTATTGACCTCCAATTTTCACAATATTTTTTTTGTTTTAAGTGAGACGATGCTAACAAGAAATGAGTGCATGTCGCAAGATTAGTAAATTACTACAAATTATCTGTTTGTTGGTGGTATATTAATAGTCAGTTACTAAAAAAGTTGCACTATTGGATCATGTGCTCTGATCGCGCAGTTCACACATTCTTATTAAAATTTTGGTGAAAACCACAACCTGATAGGACGAACGTTGGAGCTTCCAAGTGATCCAGACTAAATTTCTGCATTCTGCGTCAAAGCCTGGTTTGCTCGCGCTCATCCAACAGTATACTCATTTGGTGGAGGTGCCGGGTCCCAAAGTATCCCATCTTAGTGTTAATTGAGCCTCGCCCTTTGACTCTGATGGTCAGGAAATCAGGAAAAGCATTTTGTATCATCCTTATTGAAGGACAATATCAACAAAGGACGCAAGTCAATTTGCGGTCATTCACTGTTATTTTAGTTTAATATTTATCAATGATCAACTGTTAACTTAGTTATTAATTATTAGTTTCTTTTTTTTAAGATTAGTTATGTTAATTCAAGGCACGCTCGTCTATTTTTGCATAGACAGAAATGGCTAATGTATACCCGCTACAAATATTTGTACTGCCCATGCATTTACATTTTTGGATGGACAGTACACTATTTATTCCTAATGCATGCATTATCTATTCGTACGCCCTAATATTATGTGCCAATTTTATTTTATTTTATTGCTAAGAGATACGGTAATTATTTCCTAATTATGTCAATTAACCTTAGTATGTATTCACAATGAGAAAAAGTATGCTCCGCCTCAAGATTTACTCTTATTGGAGCATACAAATATCAAAATGTAACAACCATGTATACAAACAATATGGAAAAATAAAAGATCAATCAATCAAAAATGATGAAATTAATCGTGAGAAGAAGTTTAGGCCCTACGCCCAAACGGACGGACCGACAGAAACGACACATAAAGGAAAGCTTTGCTTAAACATAGGTATTTAAAAATATATTTTACAACGCTTATATTAGCTTCATGTGTTTGTCTGTCCGTCTGGACGGAATCTTATAATCAATATTTCACCCACTTCTCAATGTCCAATCGAGCTGAAATTTTTCACACTTACGTATTCTTGATGACAATAGATGAATCAATTAACAGATTCACTAATATTTCAATTAATTAATCATAATTAATAATCAAAGTTTTATATGGGAATCGATATTTCACCCAATTCCCAATGTCCTATCGAGCTGAAATTTTTCACACATACGTATATACTTGATGACAATAAATGAATCAATTTACCACATTCACTAGTTAATCAGTTAATTCATCATAATTAATTAATCAAACAAAGCAACATATGGGAAATTATAGTCACAGCTAGTGAGGATGGGCCAACCAGATGCAGAAATTCGGACATGTCCAGTGAGCACATATTCGATTGCAACATTCGTTAAGACTAAAAAGTAAAAAATAATTTTTTTTTTTTTTTTTTTTAAACAACGCTTATATTTAAATATACTAAAAAGTAACGCCCAACAAATTTTTGCCTTACTCTGAAAATAAAAGCGTTGAGCGCTTTCCCTCCATGAACAACAAAATTCTATAATATATGTCAATACCGTAAGCGCCCAACGCTTTTATTTATCGAGTAAGGCAAAAATTTGCTGGGCGAAAGTTTGTTTTTTACTTTTTAGTACATTTAAATATAAGCGTTGTTTAAAAAAAAAAATCATGTAATATTTTATGCATCAATTCACTAAACGAATGGAACATGCAATTTTAAACCTATTTGACGTAGAGTTACTAACAATATGTTGCATTATGCCAGGCTGAACTAGGATATCTGCGGGGTTTTCAACTAGCTCAAAGAGAACAACACGTCATTGTTTTTAGTATGATGCGTAACACACAAATCCTAAGAAAACTCGAGCGCCCGAAACAAAAGCACCACTGTGAAATTCTCATTAGACCGCTGGTATTCAGTTCGTCAGACCTATTTTAATATTATAGCAATAGGTTACTCACTTTGCTCCACTAAATCAAACTAAACACAACTAGTTAATGTAATGGACTGTCGCAAAAAACATTTATCATTCCTCAAAGAACATTCATTCACGTCTGTCCAATATTCTTCTACCTAAGATCTGATCAATAATTTATATAGTGCTATATTGTTTGTCATCGAGTGATGTCTTTTGCTATTTTTCTTGATATAATACACGATTTATGTCAAGGTAAATTTATTCGTTAAATCCTACTGACAAATTCATGCGAATACTTTGTATTTAATATTAAAATGGCCCTGGCTCTATGTTTTTGAGCTTCTAGTTTCCAAGTGTCCCATCAATCCAAAGTGAGATTTGTTTTGTTCTGTTTAAATAGAAGTAATATTTAAAAACATATAAATCACATTTAGCAATCAATTCGATTACATACCAATGATTGTTCATTGCTGGTAATGATATGAAGGAAAAGTAGACCGTACAATTGCAACGGTATTTTCAAAAAAATTACTCTCAAATCGTTGACAACTATCTACCCTTCACATGGTCAAACTATTGTGTAACCCAAATACCTAATAATTTACCTAGTAATTTAATTATTTTTATTTGATAATTAATAGTGATTATTACTTGTTTCCAATGAGAACGAACAGCAAGAAGAAACTTATTTTCCATACCTTATGGCTTAAACAAATACATAAAATACCTAAAGGATGCACGTAATGGCGGATATGGTATATAGGTATTCTTCAAGGGCGCTTGACCTGAATAGGAATTTAAAGTATTTAAACTGAAGAGGTGAGATAGCCCGACGCATCCAGTGTGTTAACATAATATGAGTTGACGGCTTATTGGAGAATTTTCAAGATTAATTAATATTTACTGACAATAAGTTGGGTGAGGTGTTTTCTCACGGTTCTTCTACTTTAATCGCAGGTCTCATTAATGATGATTTATTTAGTAATGTTTTGCATTTACTTTTCCATACTAATTAACATATTAAACATGTCATTTAACAAGTAAAATATATGAATGCAAGAGAAACAGAAATATTTATTTATTTATTTATTTTATTAGCATTCCATTAATTCAACACTCATGTGCCCACAATTGGTAGGCGCAATTGGTAGCATCTGCCCCGTAGTATTTTCGTTTACATGTTACACTTGTTACAAAATATCTCTACCCACATTACAATAGAACGTCGAATCATGTAACACACACAACAAAGTATAAATAAAGAATATTGAAAAACACTTCCATGTCAACATAACAATCTCTACAAATTGCTAATTAAAAAAACTCTCAATACCAATGTAAAACATCTGTCACTTTTTAAATTACTTCGCAGAATATTCTACAAAGCTGATGTGATAAAACGATTTTTTTTTAAATATTGTGTGTGTGTGTGAGATAGAGAAAGAGAGAGATATTGAGTGAGTGACATAAATGTATATTATGATTTAGAGAACAAAGGAGGACAGACAGTGAGAGGAAGAGAGAAAGAGATGCATTTTGTGTATGAGAGAGATATATTCTTGCGTGATATATACATATTTTGAAATAGAGAGAGAGATTGATTGATTGATTGATTGATTGTCGTCTTTATTGATGGCGGGATTGAGTCTTGTTAGGCCTTCTCTTCCATCCAACCACTTTTAGTTACCTTCATTGCACACATCACAATAATAAACTTGATTTCGAAAGTAAAGCATTAAAACATTTTCCCCATCACAATTAACTTTCTTAACTTCAGTCTAGCTTAAATAAATATGTATTTCTTGTTTCCAAGTTCGTTTTCCCTGAATTCTTACACGTGTTTGCATAAGAAACTTCACCGATTCCTCCACCGCACGGTAGGCCTAGTTCCTGGCTTGTTAAACAGCTCTACTCCCATATGGGCGTTTTCTTGGAGTCAACAGTAAACGCTTAGCCTATTTTGCGTTAACATGCATTTACATTTTGCCCGGGCTCGTGATTTACAATTCTAATTTTAACGTAACAGGTAGCTCCTTGCGGTGTTTCTACTCATGTTTTACACACTAATCTTCACAGGCCGCTTCCTATCAAACACATGTCGTTTTGTCGTTTACACGAAACCAACATTCATTACAAATCATTTTTAACGCCTTGTTTAAGATTTCAAATCTTTGTCACAATTTCGATTATATATCTTGTCACATTTTAAATTTGAGGTCCAATTATGTTAAAGAAATTTTACCAAATAGTTGTTGAATAAACTGATTTCATTTAAAATCTTCAATTTTTTAATGCATTTCGGTCAGGTAAATTCCTTCATCGTTTGCTTTGATTTTGATTTTACTCCGTCTCGTGTAATCATTGATTTTCTCGTCCGCGTGACACTGCGAACGCCATTGAATGGGTGAGAATGCCCGACTCGTTAATTTGCATGTGAAGCGCACAATATGACATCGTTTACTCTTGCGATACAGTGATTGATGGCCTACTACAATAAATCTAACAATAGATTCATTTCGGCGCCATTTGTCAAGCTCGGCCGGTGAACGGGGGTGAAGGCTGCGGTACACCATTAGCACTCTCGTCCGCCGGGCAGACAGGTGCGAGTATTTACATTATAAGCTTTTTGTTTTGTGTGTTTGTTATCTCTGCTATCAATACAAATTAGCAAAATATTGTGAAAGTATGAAGTGGTCTTCTTTGTCGTCACACAAAATACATAATATTGACAGGTTTAATTAGAGTTCGTAGTTTAAAATTATTTGTCGGGCTGATACGCTGTTAGAAGAACAGAAATGTGATTTTTTTCTCTTTAGTCAGATGTGTTTATTTTTAATCACGGGCAAACTATGTTATTTCACATTAGTTTTTCAGCGGCCAAATCATGAACGACGTGTATGTTTTTAGGATGCAATATTAAATGGACAGCACGTAATTAGAATAAAAACACACCTTTGGGAAAACACTAGAGACATAGTTTTAAAATATTCAACTAATTCCGAAAAATGAAATTTAAATTTTTATGTTTAAAAGAGAGCTAGTTTGCATACTTTGGGAATCAAGCTCGTCAGTGGAAGACAAAACACATTCACAAATTTCAATAACCGAAATAGCCAGCTGTGTGACATTTACGCATAGTTGCTATATGCATCTTTCTAGGACGTCAATGCACAGCAACATATATTTTGTTCTATTTGCAAGATAAATATTTAAAGAACTTTATCGAGGAACATAATTTAGTCCACACATCTAGAAGGCAGCTCACGTTATATGATTGCAAAGAATACACACCTATCACACCCTTGTAATGGCCAATTCTCTAAAGAGGCAACCTAGTTTGTTGCATGCAACAAGAAATTGTATTGGCTGAATGACGACTGATGCATCTTCCGTCTTAGAAAGACGGGACTTCACATGCAGCGCACGTTATGCTGCACTGCAATGCTCTTGTGCCCTAGAGCTGACACCCAAGTAAAGAAGCATCTTTTCAACCACGTTCGACTCTATTTCATTTGCAAATAGAATGATATGAAAACTAGAACATCTTGAAGTAATGCTCAATAAAATGTAATCAAACACTTATAAAACGAAATATATACATTTCAATATTGACATGTATATATTTCAAAATAGTTGTATAAATTAAAACTGACCATGTAGCAACAACACGGATACAGGAGTTACTACTTCATCAACAATACACAAAATCCCCTGCCCATAATTGAAATCTCTTGATGGAGGTGTCGAAAAAATGGTTAAATCGCGTCCCCTGACTTAAAGGGTCACCCAAAACATTCTATTTATCATCCTTGTTGGAGGACAACATGTTAATAATAATCACATGTCAATCGGTGGTCGTGTTCTTTATTATCGTGAAGTGACACATCCACGCGCAAAACCGTGATGCATAATATTCAATTCAAATGCGTTTTATTTCATTAGCAATTGCAAAAGCATTGCTCACTTAAAAATACATAGTTCATGTACAAGTCTTGAAATACGCTTTAACTAATTCTAAATCTACTTACAAAATACCTTAATTTTACACATTTAATTCTACATGCAAAATACAATATTACATGTTATTCATTTTACATTCAAAATAAAATTTACATATTTCATTACATATAATTAAAACAATAATATTTCCTCATCGTCCTCAATATTTAGTTGTTTATCGTCAAAATTAAATTTGTAATACAATATTCACAAGATAATTTCTTATCATTTAATTATTCATAGGCTCTATTTAAATACAATACAATAATTACAAAAATTTCTTCTCAGCGTTATATTTTTACCCTCTTATCTTTCACCTCAAATTTTTAATACAATATTCACAAGAGCAGTCTTTACCATCTTGAAATTCTTTTATACTATAAAACCCATGAAAATTAGATATTGTTTAACCTTCATTTTAAATTTGTCTCTATTTATGTTGAGGTCTTTTAATTTAGTTGGTAAATTGTTAAAGAGAATAACACCAGCTTTAACTGGGTCTCTGTTTGATAGGTTGAGTCTGTGTTGGGTTTGGTGTAAATTACTGTTAAATCTTGTATTCTGGTTATGTATAAAACTGTTTCGGGTAAAATGAGATGGATTATCTTTGACAAATGTAAGAATTTCGAGAATGTATAAGCAAGGTACGGTTAATATATTCAGCTGCACAAAAAGTTTTCTGCAAGATGATCTATAACTTTTCCGACCTAAAATTCTGACAGCCTTTTTTTGACATTTGAATATGTCTTGAGCAAATGTAGACCCACCCCAAATTAATATACCATATAGTATAATAGATTGTACGTTTGCAAAAAATGCTGTTCTGTAGATAGGGTAACTCACTTGATGTGACAGTTCTTTAAGTGCATAACATGATGATCTCAAACGTTTGCCTAGTTTATGAATGTGTTCTTCCCAATTTAGTCTATAATCAATATTAATCCCGAGTAAACGACAGTGTTCTACAGTATTTAATGTACACTGATTGTAATTAATTTTTATTTCATTAAGTTTTCCTTTAGTTTGAAATCTCATTAGGTTGGTTTTTTGCGCCGTTTAATTTAAGTTTATTGGGATCAAACCATTCCTCTAACTTGCTAAGAATAAATTTAATATTTGCTATTAATTCTGCCTCATCCTTTCCTGTAATAACCACACTGGTATCGTCTGCAAATAGTATAACTATGCTAAATTCACTATTTATATTTGCAGGTAGATCATTTATGTACAAACTGAAAAAGATAGGCCCTAATATTGACCCTTGGGGCACGCCATTACGTATTTCTTCCCATGATAGATTCTTTTTAGATTTACAATTCTGTAACTTGACCATTTGCTTCCTACAACTAATATATGACTTTATCCATTTGGAGGGAATACCATTGATACCATAAAAGTTCAATTTCTTAATTAAAATATTATGGTCAATGGTATCGAAAGCTTTGGACAAGTCACACATTAACACTGCTACTTCTTTTTTATGTTCTAAAGCTTCAGTGATTTTATGAACTATGTTGAAGGTTGCTGAAGTGGTTGAATATTTCTTCCTAAACCCGTGTTGTTTCCTCACATAGAATTTGATTAGTATCAAGAAATTCCGTTAAACGTTTTAAGAAAAGCTTTTCTAAATTTTTGAGAATATTGTTAGAAGAGCTATTGGTCTGTAGTTACCTATATCTTATATCTTATCTTATAGAGATGCTTCACTCCCTTTACTATTTTTTAAAATTTGATTTTGAATTTCATAAACAGAATTGCTGCATTATACAAAGTTGGAATTTTATGTCTTAATACTAGCTGCTTAATAACGTTCTTTAGAATTTAATTCAGCTTGGTGGTTTTTTATATTATGTGTGGTTAATTGAGAATGACAGGGTTGGTTCTAGAAAGGAAGATGAATGAAAAAAGAAGAGTTTAAAAGAGACAAGACAAATCTATCTACCTTGAATCTCATCTCTAATTGATTGCCATGGTAATTGACGAGCAGCATGCAATTGGACGCTTACTCATGATATACGAGATTTCTTATTTGGAGTATCGCATGTCCGAAATCAACATAATTTATCATGGAGAAAATTACAATACAAACAGCGAATGTTGCATTTTTACCTCATCAATGAAAATGGCGTTAAGAAAAATTAATTTGTGGACTATACATCTTATACAGTATTATCTCACAGGCACAAGTCTACCGCGCAGCATTAAAATCATCAATTCACACTGTATAATGTATAATGTACCAGGCCTCCATCAATCTTCTTAATTTTAATCTTGTACTTCAAACTTCATTCACTACGACTCATAATTTAAGAAAAAATAATTGTTATAATTTAAACGTAAAATCTATTTATTTAATTGGTCATATAAAATAATTGGAATTGGTTTTTTGAGTCTGAAAGAAAACCTTCATGAAAATTTCAGAACATTGTTATAGATTAGAAAGAACTTATACAATTAGCATACAAATACAACCAAAAACCACATATGTCGTTTTTACCTACCACATGTTTTACTGTCAATTTTTAATTCGTTCTGTATTAAATCGTTCATAATTATAACAATCATCTTTATGATCTTATCATATTTATCATTTTTCTCTTCTTCATTTTTTTTTTTTTTTTTTTTACAAAAAAGTATGTTGAAAGTTCAAACTCCTTATTATTTTCCTTCAAACACACTATACCCAATTAGCTTCCAAGAGAAAAGCTTTATTCAACATGAGACGACTGTAAAATTATGGATAAAAACCCACAAATTGTTAAGGTACGATAGTGCAAGAAAAATTTGTGCTGTAATGCTCAAAATTATTATCATAAATCGTTGGGTAAAATAAAGTGTACATTCTTTCATAGACGGTTAAAAGTTGAACTAAACAGCGACCAAGGGCGACGTGTCTTGGTTATTTCAACGAAGTATTCTCGAAAATCAAAAGCTTTCTGTTTTCGTTTGAAGTGACGGGCCGTGCTATGTCACCAGCAGACATCGCGTGTACAGCCGAGGTCACGTGACACATTGTCTCCAGACAATAACAGTCGAGTCATTCGACTTGTCAACGGAGATCAGACACAATCAATTTAACTCGCCATCAATAGTGAGTGACCCACGTTTACCACAAGGTTTTTATGTTTACCCGTTTTAGATAACAAGCTAGAAGAGTTTTGTGATTAATTTATTCACAGGCTTTATTCACAAATTCTTGGGCTCTTTACTTGTAAACATTTTTTTTATTGTAACTTGATGACAATGAAAAAAGCACGAAAAGCAATTTTTTTTTAACTCTTCAGTTAAATAACTTAATAAGTCAAAATCCTTTTAAATGTGTTTAACATATACAAACGGGTTTTTACATTATAAAGAAAAGCAATCTAATAAATCAAATAGTTAGTATCAAATATTAAAACATGAATTCAAACCTAAGTAGTTAACGATAAGCCTACGTATTGTAAATATTTTACATTATTTCACAGATACAGCATGCATCAACATCAACATCAACAGTCAACACCTGGCTCGCTCACTCGTCTAACAACGAATTTAGCGTTTTCATAGTCTATTTGGCTTAGGCACCTTTATACCCGGAATGTGGGAGACCTGGATTCAAATCCTGGACGGGATATATTTTGTAATTTCAGGGTTGTATTAACAAAATTATAGAACATGTTTTGAAATGAATACAACTATGAAAACATAGCCGTTAAAGTAAACGACGAGTATACGAGTAAAGATTCCAAGGTTTACTCAATCTCCCATAAGAATTTTGGGAACATTATTTTATGACCCTTACAAATTAATATCTGTAGAAATTAATTACAACAGTTGCAACTATAAAAATTTAGTTTTAAATCTCCAAGAAACTTTTTAAACTATTATTGGTGGAGGTGCCGGGTTCTTTGCTTCTATTAGCAGGGGTACTGCTAAACGCTCATTTTAGGCTTCGAAGGGCCTTAATAATAACAATGGGTAAGGCAACGAACATTTATACCGCGACACATGTTGACTGCCATTAGGCGTACGAATGTTCAATGCCCTATTGACACTAATAACCGGAGTTTTGTGTGTGTCCTTAAACCCGAACAACTAACTTAGGTCGCTGTATGGTTCGTTGTGTCATCAATTTCATAACATAAGTTGCAGAATTATTCCATTATGGCTCTTAGTTTTATTATATTTTTCAGATTAGATTTCACTGGCATTCTTCCGACGTCTTTTCTATAATAACTTCTATTAAAAAAATCGTTTTCTTTACATTGTCAAACAAAAAAAGTCTTTGTAAAAATTAATGTAACTTTTAAACATGATGAGCGATCGTAGATGGAGTTGTCAGTAGATGCGTGTTCTAAGAAAAACTGCATAATTACTTTTCAGCAACTTTTCTGCAGAGCAACATAACTGATTTTATTCTTGTCTGTTACTGATGTTAAACTATTGATCAGTTCTTAATGAGGTGTTTATATTATAATCAAAGTGTTATACTTAATGATTCAAATACTGTCCTTTGTAAAGCAGTTTCTTAATGAATTAAATAGACGTTAAGCAAATAGACTGTTCAATTTAATTTAGAACAGTTACCGTCTACAGATTGATGAATGAGATAATAGTTTTGTCTTTTTAATTTGTTCCAATACATAATAAAAAATAAAACCTAAAACTCATAAAAAAGCTGGGCTATAATTTAATTTAATTCCATGCAAGGGTTTTCATCACATAATAATTGAAGGATGAAATGTACATATACAAATTAAATATAAACACTATAACTATAGTAGGGTCTATCACTCAACTCTATATTAGTATTCTAGCACGATACCATATGTGGTGTGTACGTGAGTGGGTCATACACATGATGATATTTAACGTAATCTCTGTTAAAGGCGTCAGCAAAAAGGAGGAAACGCTAATTGTTTTTTCTAATAACCTGCAGGGCTAAGTGTTTCTCATATCTCTCCATAGAACACTCGATGTATAGTAGTTTTGTTGTAACGTAAGACATAAGTGTGCCATCGAGCCCCGCTGGTGCAGTGAGTATCATGTCTCGTCAGAAGATGTGACCTACATTATCTTGCTAGACACCATGGTGGAGATGAAAGGTGTTGAGCTAGCTCGGAATCTGATATTAGAAGCGTTCAGGTGCACAATACAGCACTGTTCTTGTTTGCTACACGTATTTAATAAACATGGCTTTCAAACGACATTTTAATATAACATACAAGTAAAGTTCAGAAAATGCATAGTAAATCCGATTTGCTTGTTACTGTCATTACTTTTCGATTATTTTTGTCAACGTAAAATGAAAAAGGAATAATAAAAAACATTACAACAAACCATAATTGCTGGTGATAACAAAATATATTTATACAATGTTAAGTTTTACCTTTAAGTGAAAATGGGAACAATACAAAATTTAAATAAATACAATATACAATGAATAAATTAAATTAATTAACTTGTTTATTTTCTCAATTTATGACATGTTCGTATTACTACTCTATACATTATGACGGTTGTATTCATTCGATACTTTGTTCTCAGAATGAAAAAATAAAATCGTATTTCAGAGTTTACCTACTCAAATACAGAAGTGAATTGCAGTGGGGGACATTAAATTTAAAGCAGACCAAGACAACCCTGTAGGCGCCGAACAATGACGAACTAGAGACCGGCATCAATCAAGCTGGACACGGTTCCACCCGCGGATAAGGCCAGAATCAACAAGGCTGATTCGGAACAACCACAGAATTTATGACGTGCCTTGGTGCAAGGACGGCTCTCAGAAGTTAGAAAACTTCTGCCTACAGCGTTATAAATACAAAATATTTTCCCCCAATCTTTTCACTAAAACTTGATTAATTGTACGTTGATGAAAATTTATCAATATATATTATTTTCTTATTTTATTTGGGAAAAATAAGAATTGCACATTTTACCTTGCAATGTTTCAATAATTTAACATATCTTCCGGCGGTACATTTCATATTTTCCATTTTCATTCGTTAATTTTATAAAAGCACAAACGTCATCGCTAAAAACACTTTTTCCATTTAGCTACATGTATCGAACAATGTGACTAATAAAAACATGATGAATTGAACATTGCATACACAAACCAACGTATTAAATTTAATGTGGAATTTTATGGCATGAGTTTAGAAATTATTAATTATCCCTCTTTTACCATGGCTTACCCACATGGCAAAACCTCAAACGACTAAACGCGTAGTTGATTTTAAAGCAGATATTCAGATAATTTCGGATTACACTGCTGTTAAAATGTAAATCGATACTTATTAACACTGCCTTAATAAAAGTAAACGTTCATAAAAAACTGCCTTTCTTTGACGTACTTAAAACTAAAATTAATTTCGAGATAGCGTCCTCCTCATGTAGAATAATATGCATAAGTGGCATTTGTACATGAAACAGTGATGCATTGCAGAATGGCAGGTAAATGTGTTGCAACAACACCTCAAAGACAAGTGCAGAGAAGTGCAGACATGATGAACTTGTTACAATCGATAACATCATCAGAATCAGCATCAGTAGCATCAGAATGCATTCAGAATGGAAATAAATAATACATCACCCTGTAAAAACCTTGTCATGCGCAAGCAGATACACTAATGTAAATAAAGTAAATTACATTTTGCATACAAGTAAAAGAAAACCAGCACTTTTTGTTCTTCGACTTCATTATAATCTTCAGTGTAATTAAAACATCTAAATGTATATTTTGTAAATTACGTGATAAGTTCAACCCATATCTAGGTGCCCGTTAGGGCGCCGCAGCCAAGCCGCGGTGCGCTACACACTCAAGCACCTTATAGAGCAAGCAGCGTTGGGGTGATTTCGAGGTGTCACCCAGCCGTAATGAAACGTGATGTGAACTAAAAACCTATCAAAGTCAAGGGGATTTAAGTACCTGACAACACATGCCCAAATTTGGTTGGTTGGGGTAGCATTCCTTCTTGGTGAAAAAATGGCTTGAAACATGCTCAAAATACTACTACTACTGCTACTACTGTCTAATTCGTCAGTTTCAATCGGCCAGCGATTCTGCCCAAACGGGTGGGGCTACAACGTTCATATTTTACAGGGACATTAAAGTAATAGTGATATAGGGTCTTTTGAAAGAAAAAGTTAAAAAAGTTTAAAGGAAGGCTTCCAAATAAAGGTTTTAATATAAGCCTTATACAGGCATACAATCAACAAGTAAGTATAGTTACTTGACAATGAACGCCTACATTGTTTACAAAAAGCCAGTCTTTGGACCACTAAATTTTACATTATATTGTTAATTGGTAATACCATAGCAATTAAATCAACTTTGCTAAAATTATTATATTTACAAATAATCTTGCAATGGAACTTGAAAAAGTAATGAGATCGCACACATAACAAAAACTTGTAAAAATACAGCCAAACTTTACACACTCAACAGAAATGAGATCTAAAAAAAGGCCATGCTCATCTACCCTTCCACATTTGTGCATTATTAATTCATAAACGTACAGTGTCTCGTAACAGCATCCTTGAAAAGCTTGGCAAAATAGAATTTGCAATTATTAATTTAAACGTAATAGTTCATCCAAGTTTCTTTTTCTAATTAATTTAAACGTAATATCATGCAAATTCTATTTTGCCAAGCTTTTCAAGGATGCTGTTACGGGACACTGTACGTTTATGAATTAAGAATGCGCAAATGTGGAAGGGTAGATGAGCTTGGCCCTTTTTTAGATCTCATTTCTTTTGAGTGTGTAAAGTTTGGCTGTATTTTTACAAGTTTTTGTTATGTTCAATCAAACTATTCCGATAGCAACAAAATAGAACGTATCGAGATGCTCGTAGTTTCAACCGGCTTAATGCTCTTTGACCTACTTTGAAATACAACAGAAAATAATCTCTTGAGTAGGTACTCTCAATGTGAGAGCAACATTTTGAAAGCAACATCTTGTACCTGCCATCTTTCAAGTAGCTATAGTTTATTGTTCAAAATGAAACAGTAGTGAATATATAAGTATATTGTACCTATACAATCAGATGAGCATGTATCTATTCTATGGTTCTTATTTATTTGTCTACGAGTCACAATATTACACAAATTAAGGTTTGTATTTCCAATTGAAACTATCGGTAAATAATATTTGTAAATGGGGAGGAGTTAAAAACCATTTCAAAAACCGCTTGAGCTCCATAAAATGCATACAATTGCTAACCCGATTATTATTTCTTTTGATTTTTAAAAATAATTCAGTTTTACATAAAATAACACGCAAGGAACACATTCTTAAATCTCAATGTTGATGTGAACCAGTTCTAGTAAACTTTATCATAATTTGAGGTAAGGTTGAAGTGAATGTTTCGATGTATACTTACGTCTTAGGCCGGTGTTTCAACCTTAGTGCCAAGTGTTCAGCTTGGTAAACATGGCGTTATTAACTCTTTATAGCACTTGTAGGAAAACCGTGGCATAGGATAGATATTTTGTTCTTCATATTTAACGAACTGTCAGGCTTCACTTATTTTACTAACGTTAGGAATCGGACATATACAACTTTAAGTCCGGTCATGAAGTTTCCTACTTATAGAATTCAAGTGCTAAAGAGCTTTTCGTCCAAACATAGAAAAATGCGCAGTAAAAGTTGGCTTAAACACTCTGTCACGACATTTTACAAACATTTCAGTCAGCCATGATCTCTTTAAAACTGCAAAAAATACAATATAGAAGTTAAAGTATAATATCAAATTAAAAAAATGGTGAGATGAAAGTCTCTAAGTATATTTATTTTTTTATTTTATTTATTTATTTAACGTCTATCCTATTCAGTTATAAAAACTGATTTACAAAGGAGGACAACTAAACAAATCTAATCACATAGATGCAGAAACAACAATAAACTACATTTTCGTAAATATTTGAAATAGTAGCATTACAACAACAATGCATTTAAACACAACAATTTTGGTAACAAATAGAAAAATATATTATATGCATGCATTTAATGAATGAATCAAATATAAAAAAGGGTGTAGAATGAAAAGAAAAGAAAGGGGGAAAAAAAAGAAAAAAAAACATTAAAAAAGAAAAACGAAAAGAAAAAACTGATTTATTAGACGATCCCACTCAAACGAATATGAGGTTTGCCAAAAATCAGGAACAGCAAATCAGGGAGTATAATCAAAAACTTTCGCGGAAGAAACCACCGAACGCGAAATCTTTATTCTTGTGATCAATCTTCATTTTTGTGTTCAAATCTTGATAACATTTTAGTCCAAAAAATCTTGACTCATATATATATAATTATATCATATATATAATTGTTTAAAATTGTTCATGTCAAACTGATCACAGCAATGATACAGGACACCTAACTCAAGTTGCAAGCTCCATCAGTGGGCGGCAACCAGACAATCTAGGCAGAAAAATATAATTGAAAATACATTGTTTATATCATAAATCAAAGCAATAATGAACAAACAAAGAGAAAAGCAAAATCATTAACAAGAACTTATGAAGGTAAATTAACATTACACAAATACACAGACAATAACCTACAAATAAATAGTAAAAATCAATTCTTTGCTCTTTGATTTATTATCATTGCTTCAATTTTACTTTTAAATTGTACAATTCCTAGATCAGTTAATAAGAAATTGAATTCCAATAGGATACGCCTCTGTACATAAATGACTTTCTAAATGCTTCAGAATTTAATCTAGGAACTTCCAATGAGTTTATTAAAGTATAATTTCTATCACGATCAACAATTTTAAAAATATTTGGTAGAATACCTAAAAACATACCTTTCAATACTTTGTATGTATTTACCAGCACGCTATACTTCATCCTCTCCTCAATCGTGAAACAATCAGACTGCAAATCTTGGCACAAGAGAAATGAATCAAACAGATGGTCAATTATTTTCTGGAGTACAACATACTCAGTAGAAGGTCTTACTGCCCAAACCACTAAGCAATAATCAATAACAGAGTGAATATAAGAATCTACAAGTAACCTCAACATTCTCTCAGTTACAAACCTCTTCATTCTACTTATAATTCCAATTACTGATGATACTTTATTACACACATATTCATAATGTTTCTTAAAATTTAAATTACAATCTAAGAAAACTCCAAGATATTTAAATTCATACACTCTAGAAATTAATTTACCATTACAATTTAACGTCAAATGAATATCATTCATGCTTCTATCATTAGCCTTATGAAAAATCATAAAATTTGTTTTGCTATAATTAATATCAAGTTCCTGAGTTTTAAACCAATCATCCATCCTCTTTAGAACTTCTTGAAGACGTCTTACGATCTCTTCGACATCCACACCTTCTAAATAAAAGACCAAGTCATCAGCATATAAGATATAATTGATGCCTCCCATTATAGTAGATATATCATCTATATAAAGAATAAATAACAGGGGTCCTAATATTGATCCTTGGGGTACTCCACAAAATATATTGAATACTTTTGAACTTTATTTTGCAAGATTTATAAACATTTTTCTATTTAAAAAATAATCCGCCAAAATTGATAACAAATAAGGACTTACGTTATACCTGGTTTTTAATTTTATTAAAAGAGGTAAAAAAGGTACTGAATCAAATGCTTTCCTAAGATCAACAAAGACAGCTCCAACCTTACCATTACGTTTATCAATCCCTTTATAGATAAAATCTGTAAATGCTAGAAGGGCACTTTGCGTTTTTTTTTTGATTTGATGATTTGCTGATGATTCACATTTAGTTCGTCACTTCGTCTAGTCTTTCAGTAGGGCCTACCGCGAAATTATGGGAAGATTTTCCTTTAAAACTACATGAAAACCATTTGAAGAGTGGGAAGAAAGGATTTTTCTTATGCCGACGTTCCTTACAGTACGTAGTCCCGCAAAGTTTGCATGTCTTAAATCTTATATTTAAAACTTGAACAGTGTTGTTGTATGTATACATTTATTGGAAGTTTACCTTTAGTCGTCATTTTTCCCATTCCGAGATTTACCGGTCAGTCAATGAGTGAAGATTTTTTTTATCTTGAACAACGTAAACGTTCTCCCGCTACCGTTTCTTTGAATAATATCTTGCTATTTTCACAAGCATTTCTTCCTATTTGAGTCAAACAAAGAGTCTGGTGTTTAAATCTTTCTCCTCACATTATAGCGTATTGCTATACTGACAAAGCCAGTACCTGCTCGGGCGGGTTCTGGTCGCTACACGGGAGAGTGAAAGCGAAGCACGCCATCACGCCAGACCACCCAGAGTTCAGTTCACATAGTTAAATCAAGTTTGAGTTCTTGTCCAACTTGACTTTCTAAAACTTCGTTGATTGGATGATATATAATGGATGAGTTGCTAAGTAGCTCAACCACGGGTTTCTTAATAACTTCGCACCTGCTAATGTTTTATTCTTGTGGGGTTGGTGGAGCTGGAAAGAGAATGACCACAAACTCTTAGGATGAATATGACATGGCGTAGGCAGACGATATTTCAATGCATTTTGTTTCCAAACGGTTCGCCCACTTTCGTGTAGTGTTCGTACCTTTCGTATAATTATCATATTCCGTTTATAAGTCAAATATTATCGAACCAAGAAGTCAAAAATAAACACCTAATTTATTGTTACTATAAATAATGTTCTCGGATAAAATTAATGTCATTGCTAAAAATGAAAGTGAATTATTATTGTCACCTCTATATTAACTAAATTTGTAACTGTTAGTCTTCCCATTTTATTTAAAAGTCAACTGATACAGATAATATATAAATTTATCTTCTAGACGTTTCCTGATGACATGACAAACATAATTTTCTACTAACAAACTTACAGTTATATAATGTTATTTTCATTTTTACTCAGGAAAGCCTAAACTATAGTGAAGATTCCTATAAGATGAGATGTGATGATGTGTGTACAGCTAACTAAAAATCGCTAAAAACATGTTTGAAGCTCATCTTTCACCTAACCAAATATGTTTAAAATTTACATTTAACAATTGATTCTTTTTACTTTGCCGAAGCAAAACAAAAAGTCATGTATTCATGTGTGGACGTGTACTGTTTTTCGTATACTAGTTCGTTCAACTTATCATAATACTGCGGTAGATATGTCTGGATGTAATGTAGCTGTCATGCACAATAGCAGGAACCGAGGGTAGCTCCAAAAGTCCGTGCAGTGCGATGACAGAAGTGGCGTTAGCAGGAATAATAAAACCATCATCTAGTGGCAGCGGGAAACATAGCGTATACACCATACACGGGCACGTCGCATCGTGTTACCGCGAGCAAGTTACAGACCGCTGGGCCCAGATTAATGTGTAGCCCCGAGGAAAAATACGATTGCATTTCACATCAAATATTTCTATGTCATAATAGTGATAACATCAGAGTTTTCATTTCGGACGTGAAACGAAACCTCCCATTCAATGTGTTAATTAACTTAGTTACTAGTGGAAAGTTTAATTAGGTAATCGTAATTGCAGACTGATTTGATCTGATGTTATGACAGTTAGGAAGAGCTTAGGAAGTTATCGTGGGCAATTGATTGAGTCGGTTTGACGCAGGAGCCAGCGATCCGAGTTAAGTAGTGGTAGAGGGGGGGGGGGGGGGGGGGGGGGGGAGGGGTGAGAAAGTCATTTGTACAAAGCCAGCAGGTAACGCCAGTAGATGGAAAGTTCGTAATTACTTTGATTTCATTTGCGTGAAAGTATTTTGTTCTTTGTTTCGTTTCTTTGATTCTATGAACTTCACTCTGGGTAAAGCGCAAAGCCATTGCTAAAATTTCTCATTAAATCAAATGATATTATGCCAATTTTACTATCGTTCTGCATCCTTATGGAACACTTTAACCGGCTGACGTGAAGACTTCCAGACATTTCAATATTTATATTAGAAATCATTTCATTTACATTTTTAAATCAAGTTATAATATTATTATTTACTACAATTCAGAAATTAAAAAAGTCCGCCCCAACCGGGAATCGAACCACGGATCTCCCGCATTCCAGACAGGCGTCTTGTAGTAAATAATAACATTTACACCTACGGGAATGTTTCCCGACTAATCAAATCGAAAAAAAAAGTTTAAATATGCTGGACGTCATCAAATTATTATTCACCGTCATTTGTACAAACTTTACTATCTATTGTTCACCATCATTTGTTCACCCTTTAATATCTCATTTTATATTATGTGCACCATACCATATTGTTCACCATTTAAAAATATTGTTTATCATCATTTGTTCACCCTTTACTATCTTATTTGATATTATTTGTTATTATATGTATGTTTTAAGAGTTGTAGGCTAAGTTAGACACTGTGACTGGGGCCTAATGGCCTTTTCTTTTCTCACTTTCTATGGTGTTCTTACTGACAGGAAAATGTACAACTTCAAAAATAAATATATAAAATAAAATAATATCTATATATAAAATTAATAAATAGCAAAAAATCTGATGATGAAAACACTCACATTCCTGAGTGGAGCTCGGATGGTTTAACCATTAATTTTATAATGTTATTCCCAAGGGAAGTCAATGGCCGTGGAGATGATTACTGGAAAGAGATCTTAAAGATTCGAAATAACATAATCTGGACACACTTCGATGCCTGTGGTATCAATTCACGTCCAGATTGATAAGAAGATTTTCAATGTAAACCATCTTAAATACTGAATTGGGAGGAAAGATTAAAAATATGTGTTCCAACAGCCAAAATTGCATAATTTCAAGTTGTACAAGTATAAAATACATAATCATAAACCAATGATTAAACATAATTAAAATTGCCATGTTTTTCACTGTTTGTCATCAATATCTTGTAGCCGAGATATTTATAAACTATTGAAACACAATCATTGTAGGTTTTAGTGTTACAATTATCCCCAAACTCAACAAATTGCCGATATGAACTTGTGTTTAACTTTAAAATATATATTAAATGTTATAAGTGTCAAAACCGATATGTATTGTCTTAAACTTACTCAACACCACGACCTGACTTTAAGAAAGAAAGCTTACTGTGGCAAAGCCCAGTTACTTTAAGGTGTAAATGCAATATTTTAAAATTTATTTCACTGATTTGAAAAGGAGGACAAACCCCTACTAAGATTTCATAAATACAAGATAATATGCAATCAACAATCAGTATATTAACCATTTTCAAGGTAAAGTAACATAACCTCATCAGTAGATAAGACAAAATATATTATAAAATGAGTGAAATGTACATTAGTGTGACATTAAATACATACAAATTTAAAAAACTTAATTTAAAAGAACTTTAAGCAAGAAGAAAAAGAATTTTAAGCAACCAATGCATATAGATTGAAGGACGAATATGTATGTTTCGTTTTCTTTTTATTGTTTATACAAGCTACTCACAGCAAAATAATGATAGTTTTTTGGCATTCATTGGATTCCATCACCACCTAAAGGCGCTTGACAATAGTCACCAGATAGCTAATAGCATTTGTGCAATTTAATAGAAGGTGTTGGCGAGAGCTTAACCAGAGTTAGCCCCGAGAATGATTGGATTCTAATTTGCTTACGTTCAGCGCGCCAGATATAATTGACCAACAGGAAACACAGGAAATGAATATGATTCCAGAAAGGTAGAGACAGAACAATTCGAACCCCTAACTTTATTCTAACAAAACCACAATACTCCTTCAGTGGGTGATAGGGTAACTGGGAGTTTCAGCGACGTTTACGTAAAACTCCGAAGTGCCAAGACGCCGAACGTGAGAAGGTGAGATGGTGTCGCATTAGTTATGCTTGTCAGCTGGAAGCGCCTTGCTCGACCAACCATAAGTGAACATAAGTCCTGTTCCAGCAAAACATAAACGTTTTGTTCCTTTAACAAACATGTTTACGGTGAATACAGAGAAAATATATTTTTCTATAATGCAGTCTTTGAATAAGAATCCGCTATATAGGGATTTAGTTTCATAAGATGTGGTTAAACGGTGGGAAAAGTTCGTGACTTTGGGTCATATTGGTATTTTATCATAACGGCATGAATTATGTCGTGACATATTAATTAATTTATCACTAAAAGTTTACTTGCAATGATGAACGAGAAATACAGAGAACGGGAGGGGGGCGTTTAAGTGCAATACTCTTCAGTCCCCCCCCCCCCCCATCACAATGGCATTTTAAATATAATTCAAAATATCCTGCCTTGAATTTTCTTATACCTCCACCATTTTTATGATATTTACGTGTGTTGATTGTGTAGAGGGCTATATTACTTAATTATAAAAAAAATCGGTGACGTAATTTAAAAAATGAATCCAATGAACAAACTTACGTTTACTTTATGTATTAAGTTGGGGGAAGATGGTGGTGGAGGGGGTCTTAACTTTTGTAGACGAAACTAGAATGTCTCTATTCATTTTATTTCATGTTTATTCTATTCTGTCTCTGCTAAGAGCTTAAAGTGCACCGTACAACGCAACTTGTTCCTTTTGCCCTGGCGTTGCAACTGCGACCCATACAAATATGAACAGTTTAGTATGAATATCCTTCGAATTTCAACTGCACTATTCACATGATAAAAATATGATATTGTATATTTCAAAATTATAAGATCATCTCTTAGTCCCTTAAAATTAATAAATCTTAAAGTTTGTTGGCTCCAAAACGAGGGAGTAATATCCGGCTGCATTCACCGTTTTGTCTGAAGAGACCATGTAAGTTCCTTGCAACTATAAGAGGTTGGCCAAGCCAACGTCTTGGTAGTACAAAGACACTCGGGGCTTATGTAGGACAACGACATACACAGTGTGTCTATATGTTCAATGCTGCATTCTCGGGTACTAACAACTAAGACTGTGAGAGATTTCTCGACGAGAACGCGGAAGCTACAATCTTAGAGGAAGTGCTAACTGCGTATAACGTTGATTATTACACGACAATTCCGGACAAACTAACTTGTATTACTGTTTTCCAGCTTTGTGTAGCCAACTACTAAGGGGAATAGTGGAAAGGAATGTTGCTAGCATGTGCGTACAACTTTGTACGCAAAGGAAATGAAAAATATGGCGATTGTTCGAGATTACAGTCGTTTGCACTTCATCCTTGCTTCAAATTGTGCTCGTTTCGGCCATCCACATTCCACTTTGCCACTTACTGGTACCACTGGACATGAAATAAACGACGCGTATTTATATCTCCAGTCTTTGACATTCAACATGTCTAGCGGGAAAAGCAAAATGGTGGCCAAGCTGTTTATGGCGTCGGAATGTCAAATCGTGTCTGGGGAAATTCCATTTTAGAGGAAAGTGGCTACTCTTGATACAATTCTAGATAACAAATTTTTTGTATGATAATATTTTCCAGAAATATTTCCGTTTGATCATCGTTGAATATTTAGCACAATTTACTTTATAAATGAAGAGGCAGAAATTACTATACATACCATGTGTATTTATTTGATTGTTTAAATATCGCTTGAGTACTCTATGGCAACAACTGTAACAGTGTTTTAACATGCTTGGCTTCTGTCTGTGTATTCGACCACTCGAGTCGAGCTAGAGAATACCAAACAGAAGCATACCTGTTTGTTGTATACAGGGGTAATTAAAGTGAGAATGAAGTTGGGTAGTCTATTGTTCGCACGTGAAGAATAGCCCACTGTTTCCTTACACTTCTAGCAGAAATTGAAGCGAACGGAATTTCCGCTCCGTTGTTCCACAGCTCATAAAGACGAAAAGAGAATTGAATAGATCAACAAGATAATGATCGAAGGGAGCAATTTGGGAGAAAATAATGGGAACAATGGAAAATATGGCAAATTTGTTCCCTTAGAATCCAGTTTGGATGTGAACACGATTCTGCAGAAAGTCCTGTTCTTTTCACTACCCAGTCGCAAATGCCTTGGGTGGAACATTTCACATTTTTTCGAGTCTTCAAAAATGCAACTTGTGATGACCTAACTTTATAGTTGGGAAAAATTTAGATAGTAGTCATACGGTTTGACCGAATATACATGCAGAATATCGAACATAGGGGCTGTCATAATTTCCTAGAATAGAAGATTGTATATTGCATAAATTCGAGACGTTATCATACAAAATAGCAAATCCCTAAACTAAAACAAAGGCGTGCATAGGTCGTGTTACGTTTATTATAGCGTGAAATGTAACATGGGAGTTATACGAAAGCATTATCGTATATTTATTTTAACTTATCATTTTATGCTAACAATACTCTATGTGCTTTAGTGATTAGTATTGTATTTTCACAATTGCTATTCAACTTTGGTTTTAGTACGTACTCGACGGGAATACAATCAACCCCAACAATGGGTAGGATTATCGGCCATTGAAAATACATTTTCTAGTGGGAGAATTTTATAAAAGAACAGTGTTTTTATATCCATTTCCCCCTTCCAATATAAATTAACGAATCGTTTTTTTCAATCTATTGTTTGAAAAACACTTTTATATTCTAGTAAATTTTTTACGAACAACTTAGATTTGTTTTCATTTGAATCGTGAATCCACTTCACGAAACCTTATTCGCTGTATTAAAATTCCAATCTAGATGCAATGAACCGCACAAATCGCACCAATACGTCACTATGAAAGCAATATATGCACCCCTTATATCGTTCTGTAGATGTGTGTACTCTATCAATATCGAAGACATAAACTGAGTATCGGTGAAAATATAGGCCGATTCTCCGTCTTCAATGACTGCAATATGCCGTTTTGTTTTCTCTCTACCCCTAAGCCGAGCACTGGTGTATACGTATTCTCTTCTCTCGATACTCCCGGGAGACACTTTCAGTGTTCCGAGATGAAAGAGGAGAATTCAAGTATATTGGCACGCAGCATCTTGACAGGGTAATCCTTCAGTTCTTCCCAGATCATCTGGAGATCGTACGAGGCGGGCCAGGCGCTAAGCTGGTCTAAGGGCGGTACTTAATCTCTCGCAATATGCCTGGCTGACTGGCGCTATACCAGACATGCATGATAGAAGGACGTGGACTATCTTACCCTGAGTCGAGAGAGAATAGCTACAGTTGGGTGCGCGAGCGAAGCGAGTCTTACTTTCACGGTAGTGAAACGGCATCTGTGCTGTGAGAATAGGTGTATTATGTTAGAATTTAGGCGATTAGTTCGAACTCGTTCTAAGTTTATATCTATTCTGAGAAACCTAACACCTTCATATTTAAACCAGCCATATCCTAGCTACAAATAATCAGCTATGAATTATACATATTTGTCTTGGAACTTGATGTTAACGACATGAGAAGATTCCTAGAAATTCTGACTAATAATAGGTAATCGAAAGAGAGACTTGAAGAAAAAACTGTTTGTGAAATAGGTACACTGGTAAATACGGCAAATGATATGTTTTGCGATATTCCATCAAACATCGCTGAAAAGAGCCAACATACAACTTAATTTAGTGAAGCTGAGGTCGCCATTTCTGGAAATTCTAACGACAATTACTTTCCTCATTTTTGTGACTTAGGTGTTATGTATTAGGATTTGTTGTTGTTGATTCTTCATGAATAGTATGTCTTGGTTCAGATTTGTCTCTTTTTGTCTCGGCTGCGTTACACGGCCAAATCAAATAGTTACAAAACAAGTTTCAAATTAAATTACTTGCAATATTTTGAATTAGACATTCTTTGGATTTCTTTGTCATGAATATTAAATAGCACAAAATAATTTGTCAAAGATGTAGCCTGCAAGAAGTATGTAACAACGAGCAGCTATTTCATTACTTAAATGACACATTTTAACTGTCACAATAACCTTCCAAAGTTGTAATTTCAAAACAATGACTTAAAACTTAGAATTATTCTATAGCAGTGGTTAAGGTTCTATGGCCAGTTCAGTTGTAAAGATTACCGAATTTGACATAACCCCACGAGCTAAAACCACGGTTGCCAGCATGTGTTGTAGAGTAGAGAGGGTTGGTGTCCTGAAGACAGTAACCTTGATTGGGGTTTTCGTGTAGTCGAAATCAGTTCTACAGGTAGTTCAAATTGAGTAAAATTATATAAATAACTAAACCGTGATTGTGAGAAGCTAAATAAACACCACAGTGTTTATTTCTCAATTTCATTAATCGGGAAACAATCCCGTAGGTGCCTTTAATGCAATCCAGAAATGAAAAAGAAAATCTGGATTGTATTAAAAATAAAATACAGTGTTGTAAAACGTCTAGCAATCTCGATCGCATAGTTACATCTTGGGATGAAAATGAAAGACAACTGAGCAAAGATTCAATCATATTGATTGGTTGATTATTCCATTGTCATTCGAGTTTAGGGTTCTTAACCGAACAAATTGCTTCGGCCTCGTTAAAATAATTACTGTGAGTTATTTGGAAACAAGAAAATGACAGCTAAAATATTCATCATTATGAAAATACTTACTTCAGTTGGAAAATTAAAATAAAGTGGGCCAAAGACAAAATCTCTAGTCTTGGAGATGAAACTGTAGCAGGTCGCGTTCTTCAAGAAATGATGTAATAAAATGCTGTGGCACGTGGATATCACTTCGATTAGCAGTTTACTTGTATCGTTCAATGGTGCATAAAATTAGTTAAAAAAATTGTTAGCCCATTAATAATCATTATTATCATTTTATTTTTCTGTAAGTAACAAAATTGATCATTAATAATTTGCTGGTATTTTGAATGAATGTTAAGCAAACTATAGGTAGGTCGAATATTACTTTACGAATTTCTTAATCATATTAAGAGTTAAATTTAGCACAATGATACGTTTGGCCAAATAATCTGTAAATGTATCAAAGAAACTCATTGGTGGTGATTTGGTTTGGAAAATACAAAGAGTTTTCTTACAATAATGCGGGCACCGGTGAAAGATGGCGTTTCGTTCTCTGCCTGCCCTAGATCGTTTATTCGCGTTCAGCCGCTGATGGTACGCTACAGGGAAGCATTTTCAAAATTGCAACCATTATTCACTTTTATTGAGGATAGTAAGTTATTGTGTTTTCACTCAACACTCACGGTCTGAGAAAGCTTTCACATGTTGCCCGCAATGTAATCTACTTGGTAAGTACTTGTATTTTTATTTCGTTTCCCTTCTTATAATAATTACAAAAAAGACTACAACACAAAGAAGTATTTTCGTCGATTGGTGCGTAGCGTACATCATATTATCATTATCCAGACAACACAACAGCAAGACTCGTTTAAGTATTTTCTACTTGGGGATGTTTACATTTCAATGCAAGAACCTCCTTGTCCTACAACCACATTGACATGGACTTGTACAACACAAGCACACACTCGCTTGATCTACTGTCATTAATACTCACATTTTATTGTCTCGAATTTCCCGGGTGCATTTCAATCTGCTAAGCGCAACTCCACATAAACGGACGCTCTAGGAACATTGCTTCGATGCATTTCTCCATTTAGTGATCAAAGATCAAGAACCACCCCTGTAAATAGAATTGATAACATAAATACAATCAAATTGCTTTTCAATATTTGCCCGCTCAACTATTCGTTTGCCTACACAAACTCGGTCAATCCTAAATGTAGTCATGGATATTGCATAACTTAGAACGATGAAAATAAACTATAACAAAATAAAACCCAATTTTAATATTTCTCCATTTGGATAGTTAGGAAACACTTGCGCAGGTGGAATTGTTAAATTTAATAACATATTAACCATATTAATATTTAACAATAATAATTGGATTAATAACCTGAATCGAATGAAATATTATACTAGTTTCAATTATATGTTTTACATAATTATGTTATTTTTTAAAATGTTAGTTCAAATATTTCAATTTTTATTCAACATCATTTTTCAAACCGAAGGTTGAATAAAGGACATTACAAAAAATCAATAATATTCTACTTAGTTTCTAATGTATAAATATACCTGATAACAAGATACTTTCGGTTTACACAAAACCGATTAAATCACGTTCAGCCTATAGTCTACCTCTGCTGTGTCGGTACCCGAAAAATCAACTATTTGTATTATATACGTCCTTATATTTTATACTTTGTTTTTTAAGTTCTCTCATTACAGTACAGCTAACCTGCCTGGAACATACATTTTAATCTAATTTTATTTTATTTTATTTTTCAGAGACCATCATGAGAAATGAATTTATACTTACTATTTATAAAAATGTTTTTTTTTTTATTTATTTATTTTTCGTCTATCCTATTCAGTTATAAAAACTGATTTACAAAGGAGGACAACTAAATAAATCTAATTACATAGATGCAGAAACAACAATAAACTACATTTTCGTAAATATTTGAAATAGTAGCATTACAACAACAATGCATTTAAACACAACAATTTTGGTAACAAATAAAAAAAAAATTATATGCATTTAATGAATGAATCAAATATAAAAAAGGGTCGTAAAACAAGTCGTATTGAGATATATCCTAAGCTTTGCAAACCTTCGAATATAATTATTTTGTATATAACATTACTATTAACAAAATGTTAATTAATGTTTATTGAAACATGCGTTAAAGACATTTGGATCTTTAATCGTTTAGCAAGTTAGGCAATTAAATAAAATTAAGCAAACAAGATGAATAAATAAAGATAACGCACTGTTGGCGACATGCATAAAACGTAACTTGTATTATGGTCATGGCTATTGTAATTTAAAACGTCTTAACGAATTTGGAGACACAGATTCACACACATTCTGATGCTGTTGGTTGAGACCATAAACCCAATAGTTACAACTGGGATCGGAATCGTCGTCGGTAAGTCGGTGAAAAAATTACTAGCAGAGTTCGTGGCGCACTTGACTCAACTAAATCGCAATTATCGTTATCGAGATCACAAGAAAGTTAGGTCAATTGTACGACTTCAATTGTGATTGCAATTCCAATTTCTACAGTTTTGTTGGGGGCTCTTGATTAATCATTGACAGATGACACTACGGTCATACAAAGATGACCTTCTTCTTGGCTCGTTGGTCTTGTGGCTGCTGCCAATTCAGAAGGTCCCAGGTTCGGTTCCCGCATGAGGCAGAAGTTTTTTTAAACTTCTAATGTGGACTTAAGCCCATCAAATCTTGGCTTAGGAATGTGTAAACGGTAACTTCGGAGCCGTCCTAGCAACGAGGCACATAATAAATTCGAAGGATGTTCCGAATTAGTTTTGTTGATTCTGGCGCTGTCCGCGGGTGGAATCGCGGTCTCTAGTTGGTCATTGATCGCTCATCGATGGTGTCAGCACCTACAGGGTTGGCTTGGTCAGCTGAAAATTTAATGTCCCCCCTGAAAATCAGTTAAGTGACTGAGTGGATAAACTCTAAAATACGAATTAATTAATCAATTATTTTTATTTATTTGTTCGTTAAAGATTTACCAATGCAGAGAAAAAATTGAATTAAATAACTTATTATATTTCTAGTTTTAATTAAATCATTCACGGTTGCTCTTATTGCAATATCGAGTATGAGTATATTAACCCTCAAAGAAGTGTGGCAATGAACAAACGGGGAAACACATTTTAATATCATTATAATTGCAGAATTATACTAACTATATGGACGACATGGAATTGATAATAAAGTTAACCTCAATACATTGCGACTAAACACATTCTAGCAACTGATGAAGCTTTGTGTTGATTAGATGCTGCTAAAGCCAATACTATAAAGAGCTTACCATCTATGGTTGAGTTATGGTAACTTAGTTTTCGATTATAGGATTAACCAGACGAATCTTTTAAGTAAAACGAAGTGGGTTAGGTGAGAGCCTGCATTCTGTGAATTGCGGATGAAAAGGACTATATCGAACCTTTTTACTGTTGATAGAAATCTCCAAATAATTATCTTTAAAATTAAAATCAAAATCTCCTGGTTGCGTAGATAATTTAATTAATTATTAATGGATTGGCATCGCTCCATGGAGTAAACTAGCAGGACAAACAAACTTGATTTTTGTTTTAGCAACTTATTCTCTACACTACTGCGGTGCACTGTTTTCCGTACATGGAATTCATCTCACTCAAATTAATTAATACATCGGTATGTGCTTTAGCTACATCGAAGGCAGATTGACAGCGATTGTATTGATTCGCGATATATTGTCTGGAGTGTTACCTATTTGAGAGCTCCCCCTCCCTTCGACGTCTGACGTGGGTGGGCGAGACAAAGTGGTTTACTGTGTGCACTGAATTGACTTGAATTGACTTGAATACATCCTCTGTAATCGACTTATTTAATCCAGTTTAAAACAATTAAGAAAAGTGCTGTATTTATAACAAGCCTAAGAACTTAGTTGTTGACTGTAAAATGTTTTTTTTTATTATTATAAAAGATATAAGGTTATACTATAGCTTGGTTCCTGATCAACGTCTATTGAAAGAATAATATAAGTGAAGTGAACCTTAATTCGGTTACAGAAAAAATCAAGACAAAATACTTGACTTTCTGTTGAAGGAACCACTTCACCGACGTATGTACTGAAGTGATGGAATTTCTAATTTTTCTATACTGATGTTTATGTTAGTAATTGTCGAGTAAAATTTTATTAAGTTTTGTCTATCCACAACAGAAGTGATTTAAGAAAAAAACAAAATCATTTTTAAAATAAAGGAATATTGTATTTTAGTAACACGAACGACCGGGTTGTGACGTATCACCGTTCTAACTTACATTAATCTAAACAAATATTGAGAATAACTTTGCAGTTCGAGATTGAATTACATGTATGTTACTCGTAATGTGTTGACTGTCGGTATCTGTCTGTTGGTACACTGGTTACATTCCCTACTTTCAATGCAGAGGTCTAGAGTTCGAATCTTGCTACCGGCAGAAGATTAATAAATTCAGATGTGGACTAAATCCATCAATTCTTGGACTAGGTATGGGTTAATGGTGCCTTTAGAGTCGTCCCAACAACGGGACAATTTCTAAGGCAAATTCTAATGTAGTTCCGAATGAAACTTGTTGATTCTGGCGCAGCCCGCGGGTCCAACTTGTTTGTTCAGTATGTCCTGTTAAAAAAAAATACCCATCTCTTGTTGGTCATTGTTCTCTGGTCGATGGTGTCGTCGCCGAATGGGGATTGCCTATTTAGATCTAAGTCAGCCACGGAAAAATCACTGATGTGACTAATTGGGTCGAGTCTACGAATGTATTTGTTTTTGTTTCCAGCGTGGACGCTAGGGAGAGAGACTTCAGCCAGGCGCTGCGCTGGTCCGACGAGAACCTCTTCTCTAACAGGGCCCACTTCATGCCCGAGAAGCAGCCCGCCGAACTCGGCGTCGACCACATCCGCGAGAGCGACGCCGGCGTCTACCGGTGTCGCGTCGACTTCAAGGTCGCGCAGACGCGAAACAGCAAGGTCAACCTCAACATCATAGGTCAGTCCATGGCGTGTTTAGTTGATGATGGTTTTGCATGTTCCCGACGTCGTTCCGTCTCAACAACTTGGTATATCCACAGTAGGCCGCTCTGAGTAATGATCCACACCATTTAAAACGGAACGAGAGAGTATTTATTACATTTGAAACCTCTCAAAGTATGTTTTCGGAGCGTTTGTTGACGCCACAACATGGGCTAAGGGAACTGCAATATATCTTCTTTTTATTCCAAACTCAATCAATCTTTGTCTACGTACGATCGTATTCTTCGGTTCGCATTTTAATCGCGATACCGATCAAAGGATTCGTTTTCGTACGTCCGATGTGAAAATTACCACATCCTTTATGTTATTGATGTTTTTATCTGGATTGTCGACGTTTTCGATTTGACCCCGAATTCCCGAGAGAGGTCTAGGTTCAGTGTTTTGGGCCAAATGGTTACAGGGGCGTCTGCGTCTCCAATCCATGTTTCAGTCTCCACAAACCGTTCCCTCTTCTACCCTCTTTCTCAACGTGAGGAGCTTCGGATCAGTGTCGGATCGGAATGACTACTACCACGCCTTTAATCCATGTTCCATTGTTCGAAAACATTCTTCAGCTTTCACGTCACGTGTATTGAGTATTCGACAAATCAGTATCAAGTCCTCGACCTTAAACATGGTTTCTCTAGCAAGCAATATCATGGTTATTGCGACTTTAGCCCTCAGCTTTAATGTAGACTTTTTATTTCATAACTTTCTCTTTTACTACAGGTCTTATCTAGTTTTGGGTAAACCAGGGCGTCACCAATAATTGGATGAGCGTAGCGAGCGAAGCGAAGATTCCATTTCACTACACTGGAGAAAAAAATCCGGAATGTTTTTTTTTTTTTCTTTCCTTCTTTCTTTTTTTTCTGTATTTTTGTGTGTTTGTCAGCACGATTCCGGCTAAACCGTTACTCCGTTTGCGATGAAATTTTATGGAGGCCTTCGAAATCTCTGAACTTAGAACTGCCACGTTTTTGAGCGCAATCAAAAAATTATTTCTCATGAAAATCGCAATTTTACGATTTTTTTCGATTTTTTGAAAATTTATTTTCCTTGTAACACCTACATGCTTAATCCGATTTTCATGATTTTTTCACAGAACCTTAATTTTATGAATTAAGATATCCGTGTGAAATTTGAGCGCAATCAAAAAATTATTTTTCATGAAAATATAAATTTTGTGGGTTTTTTTCTTTTTTTAAACAATTCTTTACTTATAACACCTACATGCTTTATTTTATTGTAATACTTTTTTCACAGAACCTTAATTTTATAAATTTATATATTCGTGTGAAATTTGAGCACAATCAAATAATTATTTCTTATAAAAATCGCAATTTTTTGTTTTTTCAATTTTTTAAAATTCATACGATTAATTAAAAAAATTAAAAATTAAAGTTTATTTTTTATCTAATTTAATTTAATTTAAAAAAATCTTCAACTTAGTACTAATTTTTTCACAGAACAACAGAAAATCCGCATAACTCATGGCAGCTCAATGCACCAATTACGCTCATCCAACAACGCGGCGGGATTTAAGCGTTTTCCTAGTCTATAATTAATACACTTGCCATCTTACAAAGCGTCTCTCATCAGCGCTCGGTATATGTTTTGAACAATATGGCCCCCGTGCCCCGACTTAAATCCAAGTTCATCTTTTAAAATAACTTTCTTTTTTTACTTCCGCTCTCATCTGGACCATGTTTAGGACAACACGAAAACCATCCCAAGACTTTAATCCATGTTTCAATGTAAAAAGAAACGTTCCCTTGCTTCGTCTATTTCTACTTTCCTTGTCATAAATATTCATCATTCCACGTGGAATGTTCTGAATGCTTCATTTCGTATCTTCGTGATGCCCTCCGCTTGCTGCTCGGGAAAGAGGGAACTATCGAAAGGATTCTTCCGTCGTTTCGAATATTAATGAAACTTTTTGAATTGCTGAAGTTACTACTGTTGTGCGTCGTGCGGAACGGCTTTACCGTGGGCCTCGATACTGATATTCTAGTTTACAGTCTACATCGCAACACTCACGTAACGGAAATAAAAAACATGAACGGGAAGAAGATTGCCTTACGATGATAATCCACGTGTTCACAATACGGCTTGTTTTGTCACTATATGCAAATCATATGATGATAACTTTTTATTTAGTCTGTCGTCGTGAGTGTTCTAGACGCACTTTGCCATTTGTAAAAACACTATCGTCGCACATTAAATTAGCAAACACAGGAGTAGACCATGAATTCTGAACACCGACATGCAATACGATAAACTATAAAAATAAATATGCAAATTACATCTATTACAAGGCAGTTGACTGTAGCATGCCACGGTTTGCACTTTTTACAATTGTGCAGTTGCGAATATTTGCATGCAATGAATCTAATGATTGATTGATTGCATAGATCGTTTGAAACCTTTCAAGTCAACCACAGCAATAGTTATCTAGTCGAAAAAATGTATTTCTTAAAGTCAAGTAGAGAAAGAAATGGACAGATACATATAACACTTTAGTTTTAGTCATCAAGAGAGGAAAAATACTTTGTAATCGATCACAGATAGAATAAAAAAGTGACATAACGTGGAACTTGGTTCGTGAAATTAATAACAAAATAGTTCCGTCCCAGATAACTAATTACACCACGAAGTGTTGTAACTTATCTAAAGTTCCGTTACACAATAGTTACTAATGTCCATTTAACTTTTTATTACCGACAGAGGTGGCTCATGCGTATTGAGACTCTGATTCGAGAGGTCGTGGGTTCAATTCACTCCACCGGCAATATTGACTAAACATTTGTCCAAGTTCAGGTGCTCCCTTGGACACTCCTTTCACAATTACCCTAACACACTTTTAACTAACTACCCTATTAGAAAGTTTTTAAATCTCTGGACCCGGCACCTCCACCAAACCATGTTTTGTTAAGTCAACTGAAAAGCTCTGAAAAGAGACTTATGTGAATCCTACAGCGGCCATCATTACGACATTTTTTTTTTAAATGGACACGAAAATCATTCGGTTCGGTGAATAATAAAACAACTTCTGGCTAGGCAGTGTAAAGAAATGTGCAGCAAACATAAAACAGTACTTTAGACGCTTTTTAGATACTTAATTATTTATATCCACGTTTGTTCTTGGTCATCGTCATTTGGCTTCATAAACACTCTTGGTGTAACTAGACATATTCAAAGTGTGCTCACGAAATCTGTTATTTCGGTTGATTAGGTCCAGGAATGTGCGTGTGTGTTTAAATGTTAGTGAAACATAAATTGAGGAGCCGAACAAGGACTAGACGATTATTTGTTATGTTAATTATGGCATAAATACGCACAACGAGTTTGATTTTATAGCTTTAATTATTTGCCAACAATTAGCGTGACGCAAATAAACGAACACAAGAAAATAATAGCCAGGGTAATACAACGATAAGGGTTGTTTTGTGACCTTGGTTATATTTGGTTTACGCGTTTAATTATTATTTTCCAGGCCAAAAAGCTGTTTTTCCCCTTCAACGTGATATAGTACTTAAAAAAATATGTTTTGCATTCCATTGCTAGAGTAAGCTTACTCAGTTACCGAGGGTAAATATGCCATCAGTATTCTTTACGGTTAGCTAAGACGTGCCCGACTTCTTTTTATTCAACTCAGCCTCAACAAGAGCTGCGCACCTTGTTTCTCTCTCAGCACAATGTGCATAATAATTATTCGACCCCCATGCTAATGCGAACGAAGATATTTGTGTTCTTTGTTAGATATTCCTGGCGCCCAACGACTGGCGTTTGCTAAGCCGCTTGAGACACTGAGATACCGCTCTCCTCGACACGAAGAATTATTTTCAACGAGTCGGGAATCTAAAACATGAACATTCGTCAATTGTGGAAAGCGTACTTTATGATAATTTATACTCTACCTTCACAGAGTAACTTTTTTTTCCATCTTTCAAATATATAACATCTTGAGATATATTTCCTTAGTAAACTTGCTTTTAATACAAGATGCATTTTTACAAAGCTATCAGACGAATTATTTACATAAGTGATGTATTTCTTCGCCGGCTCAGATCGACAGCGTTCCTTGCAACGATAATATTTTAAGGGATGTTACCGTAAAACGTTTCGTAAAAGCTTCTTGAGTATAAAATAGAGATTGCAACTTGTATTCAGATTTACGCCCTGCTCGCGAATCGTGTGGGATTACGTGTCTATGCAGATGCATGTCAAAGGGTTTTAACGATCACCCTGATGTATCCAGTCTCTATATGCACAAAGAGTCTCTGCAGTCTGCATACACCGCGGCTCGAATACCAAAGTCTACTACATGTAAATCTCGGTGGGCTGTGACTTGTGCGCATGGAAGACATTTTCTTTATTTTTGTTCCTGAATGACCTGCATTCTGATAAGAAACTGCATCATGCGACCATTACATGGAGTACGAGAGGACTATTACAAATTCTTGATGCGACAATAGACTTTCAATATAGTTATCTGTTATACTCATGATGCGATAGTGGTGACAAGTCATGTTTTTTATATCTCAGTTTAAGTATGAAATATATAGCCTACATCTACCAAATTCACGGAATAAATTTAGATATTTATTCATCACAAGTATGGAAAATTATTTACTATAGAAAATAATTCAAATTATGTGTAATATAAAAGGCATATAAGAGGTGATCAAATTTAATTTTACTTTATTAGAATTTAATAGATTTTGTTTTAAGAAATCCCAGAAAATAATTAGATTAAGTGTTGCAGTAAGATCTCATTATGCTAAAGATTTTATAGAATTTTTGTCCACTTGGAAGTTCCTTATTAATATAAGAATAAATATGACCGTTAATATTTAAACCAGCCATTTTGAATTGTGTCTGATATTGTTATATTTTGGAGTAAATTAAATTTAGATTCACCAAACACGTATCTTGCAGTATTTTATTTGTAAATGATATTCCACTGAGTCTCGTGTTCATAATCATATTCAAGACTCTTTCTCAAATTAAATAGATTGAATCAGACAATGAACTTTGTATAGTTCTTTAAAACAGCCATAATTTATAATCTTGTTCATTATATTAATGTGTCTCGGTGCACGTAGAAGCTGTGATATATCTCCGTGGCACATGAAACAGAGTTCTCGACATCTGGCCGGACGCAGTAGGGTGGATATCAGCGACGCTACGTCTTGTAGCGGTAAATGAAGTTCCGTGCTTATAATATATAGTGCATCTCCATGTAATGTGTATCACTAGTTTACCTAGCCTATTTTCAAAGGCAATTCAACTGTCATATTACTACCACGAAAATATTTTATCTCAAAATAGGTATATAAATATGTACAATAACGTTTTTGTAAATTATAATAATTTACCGTTTATTTTCTTTTCTTGCGTGTATGAATATGATGTATACTTTCCAATGTTAATCTTCAATCAACGTCAATCAATGACGATACTTTTCGTACAATTTTAATTTAAAAATTTGAAGCAGTTTCTTTGAAATAAAAAGTATTAGTACCATTGAGTTGTATAATAAATTGTCAAATTGTATAAATAACGACGTGATTGTACTTAGCATCTAAACAAAACGTCCGTCAATTTCGGCCAATACAACATTTTTTATGGAATAATCGACACATTTAATTGTGGTGGTGTTATCTTTTGATACGGATGCGATTGTTACTAAGACATGCATAGATAATTCCAAATACTGACATGTGCAGGCCTACTTTAAAGTATCGATTTTATGAGTAACGTTCCGGTTTAAAGTAATAGTTACGTGTGCGTATGTTCCATGTGACCCATATGCGATCATCTGTACGTTGTTTCCCGCGTGTGTTCTCGAATTCTATGGCGAAGCCGTTTCGAATTTATTGTTTACACCTAAAACCGTAAGAGTATGGCATGAAAAAATAAAGAGTGCTCCACTCCTGAATCGACCCTGAATACTATAAGACTAACCCATCGCGTAATGGCAGTAAAACCTCTCCCTAGCTTCACCGTGGTTTCTACAGCAACCACGACAGAGATAGCACGTTGCTTAAACGAGGGACTCTGATTTGGAAGGTCTCAGGTTCGGTCATAGACGAAAGAATCTCAGCTCTTGATATTTCTTCCTTACCACTCGTACACCGACATCCCTTCACAATTTCCTATCCGCACATACCTAGTTCACCTGAAGAGGGGCTAATTGCACCCTATAACAGGTTTCCAACGATAAAATAAATACCTAGTTGGTTACACGAGAAGGGTGTGTACCACTGTACTGTGTACCCTAAGTTAGAATTTCTACAAAAAGTATACAGCATCGAGCGTCAATGGTGTACGCTTTCCGTGTATTGCATATGGCCGAATTTATTACCGCCATCCATTGCAACTACTGGCTACGCAAGGATTTACTCCGTCACCACCGTATATGTTCATCCGCCTCCATGTTGTAACACTTTTATTTCCGGTCTCGCAGACGAAATATGATACTGGATAAGTTATGATGGCGAACTATATAAACTTCGTACCGACCGTATACGAATACTTTACAATGGCAACATATACGCATGCAGGAACGCGTCGAGGGTGAATGCGTTTCGACCAACTTTCACAATAAAGTCACCGCCAGAGCTAGGTTACGCCAGGAATCGCTAACAAGAGGCTGTTACATGGACCCGCGTCATCTTCTAGACGGGATACTCGCGGCTTCCTGTTGTCCTCTCCACTATTCCCGCCTATACCCAGTTAGAGACAGACCAGACGCAGACTTGTGGAGATCAATAGGAGGAAACACGTGTGATGGCAAAACATCCGACTTTTGTTTCAGCAATTTCGTTCCATTATTTACTTCAGTTGAGTTTTATTGTAACACTCATCTCGTCCGATTCAGCAAGCCAAATAAAACACTTTCAATGCACAGATTGTAGCTTAAGAGGTTTGGATGCGAAAGCTCAGCGTCTAGAGTGCAGTTCTTTTGGACTAAGGAAGCCCTAAAATACCTATTTCGCGTACATAGCCCGTTTTTTTTCATTTGAGTCACAGATGTTTTTGTGCAACTCCTCAAAGTCCTTATTAAATTGCAATTTTTGTGCGATATTTAAAAATTGTGTGACCAAACGGGGTCATAAATTGATAAACAATCCATGTCGAGGATTGGTATCGCCTTTCTAATGGGAAAATGTAGGCGTAGTTCGAAAGGTACGAAAGTACATTTTCGGCTCGAATCATAGCGTTCCCATGTTAATTTGATTGAGATTTCGAACTTCATCCAGTCGTTCACAATGCTGTTACGAATTGTGCTAGAAAACGCTCGTGGCAAATGTGCATGGAAAATGAAACTGGACGACAACAACAACAACAACAACAACAACAATGTCATTGTTACTGGTATGCATGTGATGTTTAAATTTATGTTATGAGAG
This sequence comes from Sweltsa coloradensis, assembly GCA_024449915.1. NCBI lineage: Eukaryota > Metazoa > Arthropoda > Insecta > Plecoptera > Chloroperlidae > Sweltsa > Sweltsa coloradensis. The sequence continues at coordinate 460,697 of JAMZAV010000032.1, read as the reverse complement.
TTATGATTAAACCTCGAACTGTGAATTCTTGAAATGTGTACTTGACGCATGCCAAGTTGTGAATTCGGCCTACCTCATGATTATCATGATTGTAACGTCAACATACTTAAAACAAAGTAAAACATGAATACGAATCGTAATAGTTTCATATCACGAACACTACATAGCATAGCCTACACATGGAGTATTAAATGTAGCCATGCCAGGACTTTATTTGTAGAACTATTATTGAGTAGATTTATGTCATGTTTTCCGCCCAAAACATCACATCGTTTTCAGGTGATGCGTTTGCTCCGAGCCCAGCCCTCCTCCATCTCTCTAATACGTAGCGACAGTTGTCCCCCATTCCATCCATTGCGAAGTAAGACGAATATCGTTTCGTCTTACTCGGCTCGAGGTAGACACTTTGCGGAGCTAGGCATTAATATACACCTCTCTCCCTTCCTTCAACTAGAGCTATACCATCTTGTATATTTTATTCAAACCCTCATATCCTCTCTCATTTGAAACTTTGAATAGACAAATAACCATACTCAGCTGCTTTACGGAAATAAGGGGCTGAAGATCCGCACCGGATATGTATTTTCTTCTATTTCCGCCATTTCTGAAGATTCCCACTTTTCCTTCATACCCATATTTTTTAGCCTACTCATCTTTATCACCCTTCATCATTCACTTGAAGATCCTTATTCGCTCGTGTCCTTATATTTACGATATCCCTCGTCTTTCATAGGTTGGTTCTCAGTTCGTGCCCTGGGGTATTGATCTTAATCCTTTCTCTCTGTTTACTTACTATTTGTCTTCCTTTAGGAAAAGCAGCGTGTTTTCTTTGCCTCCTCTACTGCCTATCTTATTCTGCCTCTTCTTCATAATGTCATTCCCATTCTTCTCAATCTGTCTCTGCCAGAGCTGGCGAGGCTCCCTCCCCGTACATCATCCACCTGGTTAGATACCTGAGCTGAGATGGGCTTGGGCTCGGCTAGCACGCGTCACACGAGCGCTACAAATCCAATACCCCAGGCGGACGATGGCGTGCACACATTACACGAATTCTTTGTCGCGGTGATTAGAAATTAGACTTGAACGCAGAGAACAGAACAGGGTTACGTGAAACCCTGATTCGATCTGGAGCTCCCCGGCCGAGCGCTTGTTATTACTCCCTGCAAGGGACAGATTGTGCACCGGCGGAAATTGGCCGTGTAAGTAATTTGCAATACCAACCGTTCAACGAAAATCGGTAGAATTTAGAGTTAAAGAGAGTTAAATGCATCGGTTTTATTTTGCGATTATGTTATCTTCTGCATTAAGTACACTTGTAGCCATGCGAAATGCTACTTTGAATCAGTTTTCATCAATTCAATCAGCCCCAAAATTATTTTTTTTCTCGGAAACATAAAAAATGTATATTTCAAAAGCCTATACAAAACTTAATTGTGCAATACTTTTCAGAAATTAAGTAATATAAGGAAGTTGTGAAAGGGGATATAGCAAATCTATTTAAACATAACACCCCGCGGCATACATAGTTCCATGGCCCATAATTTAACCATACAAATACATCTTTAATTTTCTACTTGATATAGATAAATAGAAAATGAAATCCCAGAAACGTATCAATTCACACGCTCGTTATCAATATCACTGATGACAATATCCAACGCAGCAACAGGGAGCGATACCCCACACATGACGTCGTCTTCAAGTCTAGAACCAGTGTCTCATTTGGACCGGGGCCAACACTTAAAGCTTGAGGAAACACTAAAGCTTACAGGTTAGCACATAGTTTAGGTGAAAATAATTTATGTAAGCGTTAATTTGAACAAACGCTGACTTTCAAGTACCCTACGATTTTTTCATATAGGTACCAACGAATTGCTGACTTACAACGGATACTCCATTTATATTTCAACAATACTATGGAATTGATGATTTGAATATAACTTCTACCCTGCCCTTTCACTGGTTTTAGGCCTGACACATTCCCACGTACGCAATGCAATGTTTTACATATTCTGTTGTTTTGTGTTGTGTCACTATCAATCCTCCCTGTCTGTATACCTGGACCTATCTGCAAGAGTTATCGAGCGCGGGACCAGTGTGGGAATGACCTCGCTAATGGTGGCTACATGGGCGCAGAATTTACATCCAGCGTGGCTTAGGTCCCTGCAATAAAGTGTGGAGTTTGGTTTTATGTACGTAGCCTAGCTGGTTGGTAATGTGCAATGTCCCTTAACTGCATGGTGAGTCTTAGTAGGTCTACGGTTAAACGTGACGTGGGATTAATATATACAAGTTGTATATTCTTAAGCAGTTGCACGTTATGGTGTCCATGTTTACTTTTCGGCGCTTTTATTCTGTGTGTTCTTCTTCAAATCAAAATGAAATCAATTTCATACTCCTGTTACCTTTAGATAAAAATACGGTTTGCAGTATACAGTTTTGAAGCTAACAATGTCATAATACATAATATTAATATTATAGTTGGCTACAGAAATATCAAACTATCGAGTATACAGTTCATGTTTTTTTTAAATCACAATAACAGCGTAAAAGTTTTTAAAATTCGTATGCTACGATAAAATTAATGAAAATCATAAAGTTCTTGAAATTAGAGCAATGTTCGAAAAGGTGTGCCCCGACCGGGACCTTACAGCTGGCTTGCGCTGAAAGATGGTTATCTCATATAAACTTCTTGTTTATTTTGAAATTGTTTCTGCTTATGTTATGGTCTTTTTTGTTAATATGTTATATTGTTATTAAGACTTACAGGTTATGACACATTCTAAACAACAGCATTGTACGTAATATGTTATGAAGATTCAAGCTAATACATAAAGCATAATATGTCATCATATTCTGTTTTTGGATACTTTGAAATCTAAAATAAAACAACACCTGACTCTGAAGTTAAATACCATGCTGGGTACACTATTTGTTTTTGTCCCAAACTGGTGTATTACTTGTCACCTGCAACTGCATCCATAGGTCGATATAGGAATGTCAATATCTACCATTTGTTTTCGAGTGATGACCTATGGTGATGATGTTATTGTTGTTTCGTTCTTGTAATGGTAACTGATTACAGTCCGCAAGTGGAATACACAATGCCTTTGTGTTTGTGTTGCATTAGAATAACGATTAACATATCGCATGCTAAACCATATCATGATCCATATCCTTTTGAACTTAACCCAGCTTTGATAGATGCGACACACAATCATAATACGAATTATTCAAAGACTCGGATTAACATTTCAGAAAGGAGAACCGTGATTCTAGATTGCTCTTTCTGATATGAGCAATTACTGCAATTCCGCATTGCAAACTTAAATTCATCATTGTTAAAAAGCAATTTCATAAACTACTGGCGATTTAATGAAGATTTGATACGTATCCCCGGTAGCCCCCCCCCCCCCCCTTCGCCACAACCACGAGAAAGTTATGAACTCGCAACTGGCAAGGGGGGCGAAGGTTCAGGTTCGAGTCCCCGACGGTAGAGAGAGGGCTCTACCTTCCAGAGCGGTGTGTCGCGAGGAAGGGAGGAAGGAAGGTACGATGTGTTCTTAGGGCTCCGGTTGACCGTGCTGTGCTGCGGGCCCAACCCGCTCTAGTCTACAGTATTGATCCATGCGCAACCAACGCACGCCTTCTTGCCTGCTTCCAACCTGATCTGCCTCGACACTTTTTGTCCGAGCTTTGCGTCATAGGGAGGACTGTTCCACCCACAATGCTATACTTATTTACGGATGTCATGGAATACTTATGAGTCTGAGGTGGAGGGGAAAACATTCCTCGTTATTTTAGTTGGGGTTCCATCCACACGGCGCCCGCGTTCGTCGTCCATTCTATGGAGTGTGCTGCTATCTGAACAAACTAAAAACTTTTTCGTAAGGATGCCCGCTTAAGAGAACGTTAGTGAAGCGGTGATTCAGGTGACTTTCTAGGTTGTGTTAGGTATTGTGAAGGGAATGTCCGAGGGCTGTCAATCAATCCCAGAATCCATCTCAACAACTGAAGAAAACCTCGGATAAACTTTCAGTCAGGATTTCAGATGGAGGGATTCGAACCAGTCGTCTCTCGAATCAGGGTCTCACTCGTTACACATAACCTATCGCTGTATGTGAGAGAACTATTCTTGTGTGGAACAACAATGGTATTATTTTCAGAGAAGCATTTCAGATTGGATTAGTAAAAATAATTTTCTCGAAGGGATGAAAGAGATGTTGGATTAAGTTAATTTTCCACTCAAACGGAGACGGATTTGACCCCTGAATGGAGGGGCGAGGGGGTGCGAGAGACTGTTGTTAGCCGGAGCTGAAGTGCGGGGGGGGGGGGGGGGGGTAAGTTGTTACCAACAAGAGCACCTCTCGAGTTATTCGGGTATTTTTATGTGGAACAAAATTGAAAAATAAAAAAGTTGGTTGAGGAAGTAACAAGGCAACTAAATGGATAACGTTATAAAGTTTGTATTCATCAGCAGTGATTAGGAAGAGAGTCTTAATTAGTCAAGTAACGAGAAGTAACTTTTAACGAGTGCAGGGAAACGAGTTTTATGTTTATTAATAATTATGCGTAATAAGATTGAGAGAATAAGCAATGATGTTGGCCTACATTATCGGAAAAATTTCAAATTTGAATGATATAATTATTAATGCTAACCAGCAATTCATCAAAACGATTTTATATCAATCTTGACTGTAGGATTGGCAATACAAAATAATATAATATTTAATATTTACCGCTAGGCCAATACGTTGTTTGTCAACCACCAAACCAGCAAATTATTATGAGAACCGCATGTGAAGCTTGTGTTTACCTTCAACAGGCGTTGAAAGGTTATACGGTTTTGATATCCACAATTTTAATTGGTGACTGAATGTGATATCTGATATCAACAATTTTAATTGGTGACTGACTCTAAAAAAGCTAAAAATGTTTTGGTGAAAAGATTAGACTCTAAAAAAGCTATAAATGTTTTGGTGAAAAGAAAAAACGTACGTGGAATAAAGAATACTATATATTATGATTATAAAATTTCCCTTTAATATTAGATAGATGCAATTAAAACGCGTGCCTGTACTGCTATTTCACTTGTTATTAGTGTGGTTATACTGCAGTTCCAATGTTAGCTTAACATACATCTCTAAACAAGCACAGAGTTAATATTACATGCAGGTAATACATAATTCCCTAAGTGAATAGTGGAGTCAAGAAGAGCATATATTTGCTGTGGTGGAGTTGCTCCCTAGTAACTTTCAGAAGTCACACGCATCAACCCCTGACGACAGGATCGTGATTCGAGAAAACCACTCCCGTAATATGATCTGTACTCTTGCAAAAGTCATTTTTGGATAGAAGCCAATGCATCTCCTCTTCGTCTTTGCCTCAAAAGATTGTCGTGACGCGTCTTCCTTTCCAACTTTTTATTTGTTCCATTTACACTTAACTCAAAAACTTGACTTGAAACTCGCAGGGGATGATAACTTGATCCAAGTTTAGACGTCTTGGTTGGGAATCATCTCGCAGGCAAACCGCTGGCTTGTCACCGCCCTCTAGTCCTCGTTCTCGTTCGACTCACCGCCTTTGAGTTAATCCACTCGCGAGTAGTTTCAGACTTGACTCGCTGTCTAACCCACTTGACCGCTGCTAACATGTCGCCTCGTGTCTCACACCCACACGTACTGACAATGTGCAAAAAAGGGCGAATTTATACCCGACAATTTAATTAAAATACACAATAAATAAAGATACACACAACTCCAACCAAGTCAGTCAACGAAGGCGACATCAATGAGCAAATGGCTAACCAGCGATTGGTGTTTGAGACCAGGCACGCTGGTTGGCCCCGATTTACAAGCAAGTAACAACTTTATACCAACGTTATAAGTGCAACTGCCGAGTTGAATCCAAATATGGGAAGCAGTGTGTACATTAAACCGTTAATATACTTACTAGTTATCAGAATATTTTGATGTGACCTATAATATTTTATTTGTTTGACTTTTACCTATTTATTCAGAGTTCCTTCAAAGAAACTAATTTTCTATATTTTATTTATTTATAACTACTATCTTATCTAAGAAAAACTGAATCACAACGGTGGACAAAACATAAAACTGAGTACGTACATAACATGCACAAAAACGAATCTAGGGTATACCCTATAGGTCTAAGGCTTACTTGCATAATCATTTTCTATGGAAAATTGTATTATTATATTATTATAATGTTAATGCATATTAATACAAGTTAACCCAAAGTGACAGAAAGATAAATTAAGTGATACAAATTACTCGTTAGTTCAGAAATAGTTGGCTTTCATTCGTACGAGTCAGTATTAATTAATCTATTTATTCAAGCCATTGACCCGAGTTCATAAAGTGGCATTAACTCATTTGTCCTTAGTACCAGACTGTTAATCCTAACATTGCTCTGCTTCAGCCTCATTAGATGACCTAAATAATGTGATGACAGAGAGAAATATCCTAGCAAATTAATGTAAATTATTCACAATACATATGAGAGCGCCGCTGCCATATTAGCATCACTTTCCGTCCATCTGTGAGTGTGTTATTTCTCACGATAAAAACCAAACACGTTGTTCGATTGGCCGGCACTAGTGTGTATGTATTGTCCTTGAACAAGGTTGATACAGAATGTTGTTAGTGACTCTGATGGTTAGGGGAGAGTAGCTATAGTCCACAGAAAGTTTATAAATTCATGACCCGGCACCTACACCATATGTAATAGAGAAACAAACATAATTTAAAAGTAAGCAAACCAACCCAGTACCATCACGAACAAGGGTAACGACAATACATTATTTTAATTTTGTTTTCTTCTTTGACTGTATGTTGATAAAACAGCTTCACTCCCTCTTTTAAATTTGAAAGATTTAAAAAAAAACGCTTGTTTATGACTATGTTATTCAAATTATTGATAGCTAAAAATAGTTAAAAAAAATCATTTTGAAGACATGTGCATGCGCGCAGGTCCTGTTTTGTGAAATGAAATCTCTCTGCTTATCGCGTTTATCTTGCACCAACATAAAGTTCAATGTGTTTCCATTGAGTTTCACGTCCGTAAGAAGCCGGCTGCTTCCGCCTAAATGTCATTGGTTCGTAGATTTCGGAAGAGACTTTTATTTACTTTTATGGAGCGTGATTCAACTGCTTGAAAGGTTAATAATCTAACAATGTTTATTTTCGCTTTCCTTTAACAAATCCATATCCAAAGCATAACAATGGTAGACTACGTTCTGAAAGGTGATCAAGCCGGTATAATTCCAATCAGTATTCAAGGAGTGATAAAGTCTACAGCCGCCCATGCCTTTCCTTCGTCATTTATTTGTCGATCGGGGAATCCGCACGTTTTGTATCCGACGCACGTTCCGAATGTGTGTTTACTGGGTGTTTTGATCCGATTTAGGTAGCTCATGGTGAACCAAGTCCCAATACGATAGAACATCCCTTCGATTTCTCCTGTTTATTCATGGTGCTGCCATTAACTTTGCGGTTTCGTCGACTCAAAGGAGTTAATTAGACTCAAAGCTGCACACTCAAAGCTCGAGATAATAATTAGTGACACGTAATGTTGAAATAATGAGCTCCTATTGACGGAACATCAAATGGTTATCTTTTGTAATAGGATATTTTCTCGGAGATGAATTTCTTCCTAAATCCCGTGCAATCTTGTATTCTAGACACAGGCACCTTCACTCGCTACATTTTAGTGAAAGACATTGCCTTCTAACGCTACTCAACGCTACTACAAAGCTTTAGCTTAATTTAAGACATTTTAGTTTAATAGAAATCGTAACGAACTTTGTTCTTTCAACAAAAGTAGCAACACAAATTTGCAAAAACAATCCGAAACACTACTTTTTTAATGACACTTAAAATTGAGTCATCATTATAATTTACTTATCAAACCTCATATTCGTTTGAGTAGGATCGTCTAAAAAATATGTTTCGTCTTCTCATTTTGTTCTCATATGAGTTTACTTTATTTTATATTGTTATTTTATTCTTTCTCCAATTGCTATTTAATTAAATAAAATAAAGTTTATTTCACATTTTTGCATTTTTACAATACATTATTAGATTAATTAAAAAAATTTAAAAATGTATTTAGAGTCTACCCACTCAGTCACAGAACTGACAAATAAAGATAATATTGTTGTTTAATAAATAATATAATTTTTTAAATTAGCTTAACTACAGTTTATTGGTTTCTGTGTATTTATGTATTTATAGTTGTATGAATTGAGCTCCTTTGTACATAAGTTTCCAAAATTGAATTGGCTAGAGATTCAACTAATAACTTAATTAATTTTAATGTGTTTTGCAACACCAATTTTACGGAGATACATTTTGTTAATTTGTATGGATGTTGCGTGCAAAATCAAGTCACCAAATTTCGTTATTTAAAAAAGGTGAAAGTATTTTAAATGTGATTTGAGCTTATTTTCTACGTAATAATTAAATACTCGGAGACAATACTGGTCCGCATACAACTTCTACCTTATTACTAATGTGACGTTTAAAACAACGATCTACATGAGAGGAATTCATCTAGCCTAGTTTGTTAAATTATTAACGCTTCATTTATAACTATTCCTAATTAAACATGTAATAATTTCCAATGGTAAACATTATTAGTTTTATTTTCCCACCGCCATTCAGCCCACAAACTATCAAACGTAAGATAGGTATCATTCCTGCGTTTAAAACCTTATAACATAAGGTCACAAAAATGAACAGTTAACTATTTTTCGTTCAGTAACATACTATCTCAAAAACGTGTCAAATATTTATCGAAATATTTCCTTTACAGCGATTTAATCAGTCCATGGGTAACTGTTGATGGAATTAATAATATTTAACATAATCGAGAAACTGACAAATCCAAAGCGATCGGTGATTAAACCAGGATTTTACTAATTTAGTAAGGTCCCCCCGACAAGCGGTAGACCCAGGTTAAAGCCCCAATCGAGCTGGATTTTAATTTCTATGTTGCATAAAATATTTTCGAGTTTTGGTGGAGGTGCCGGGTCGCAGTTACATTTTATTTTTCACAATCGTTTGGTCGCTAGCTGCAAACTTGAGTCAAACTTAACGGTTACTTGTATTATTAAAATCACACAAACCGCTTACAGAATCTTATAGAAACCCGTATGATCCCGTAGGTGAAAATTGCTAATAATTAACATAATCAAGAAACAAAAAAATCAACGCGATCGGCGATTGAACTAGTATTTCCTTAATATGGTAAAGGAACCTCCCCGAAAGCAGTAGACTTAGGTTCAAGCTAAAATCAAGCTGGATTTGTAATATCTGTATTGTATTAAATATTTTCGAGTTTTGGTGGAGGTGCCGGGTCGCAGTTACATTTTATTTTTCACAATCGTTTGGTCGCTAGCTGCAAACGTGAGTCAAACAACGGTTACTTAAATTATTAAAATCACACAAGCCGCTTACAGAATCTTATAGAACCCGTTTGATCCCGTAGGTGAAAATTGATAAAATTAACATAATCCTGAAACAAAAAAATCAAGCGCGATCGGCGATTGAACTAGGATTTCCTTAATTAGGTAAAAGTGTCTCCCCGGGAAGCGGTAGATCCAGGTTCAAGCCCCAATCGAGCTGGATTTGTAATATCTGACTTGTTTATATTTTCGAAATTTGGTGGAGGTGCCGGGTCACAGTTACATTTAACTTTTGGTTGCTAGCTGCGAACAAAGTCAAACGTATCGGTTACTTTATTTTAAAATCACGCAAGCCGCTACAAACGGATACCATTTTAAGAGTAACTCGTGAGGTCAGTAATGTCACATGGTTTCACTTCACCAGATCTGAAATTTTGATTTTATTTCTTATTTGAAGAATATCATATTTTCTACACTTGCGAATCTTTCAGAAACATTTCTGTCCTAATTATATTTTATCATCTACATCTATGCACTCTATTTTACCCACATTTAACTGCCTTCCAAATCGTTTGCTTTCGAATTTTTCACCATCTCGCTTTTAAGTCACTTTTAAAAGGTCACTTTTAAGGTAACCGGATCACAAATCCCGGCTACTCTCACGAAGTATGAGAATACGATATAGTAACCTTGGACTGGGGTTCAGTATACGTAAATACTGATTTTCTCGGTTACAAACGGCTATCGGTTTACATTATCCTTCCTTTGTCCAATCAATTCTAAATGAAAAGTGAAAAGGATGTAAATCTTATAGGCCCTAGTTTAAAAAAAAAAAACGCAAAACTCAAAAAATATATTTCATTCAGGCTACCAAGTTATGAATTTATAAATAAACAGAAAAATTATTGGGTCCACCAATTGACCCCCAAAAAATTATCAAACTTGGTATTTTTCGCGCTAGGTCCCATCACAAAAATCTCCCATAAGAAATAACATGGGGACGAACTTTATGCCCCGTGACCTTGGAGGATTTTGATCCAAAAAATATTGGCCATTATTGACGTACTTAACAGCTTTTTCTGTAAATCCTCTTTATTTTGTTTTGTAATTTTGGATAAGTGGTTCAGTCAAAATATGCAGATTACCAAGAAGGGGTGTGATTTTGGAACGCATATTTTTGCGTGTTTGAGAGTATTTTGTGCCTAGTTTCAAGACACGATGTTACAAAGGGCTATTTTAGATAGGTATGATGCTCTAGTATAAATGTGGAACAAAAAGATGCGGGCTTAAGCCGATTTTAGAAATTTCCCAAAACGACAATTTCCGCTATTTTCTGGCTAAAAAAAATTGAAAAATTGATATAAAATCACAGTTACAAGATATAATTTTTTAAACGGTCATTTAAGTGTAGTAATATGCTATATATTATGTAGCAAAAATATTTTTTGGGGTTAATAGCCCCTTTAAAGGTAACGCATGATAATTCAAGTGGCTAAGATTAATGGATGAAAAAGTAATGGAGGACCAATTAGCTCTGATATGATCTGACTAATACGATGACTAGTTTTGTAGGTAACTATGTCTACTATTGCTAACAAATACAAAATCAAAATTATAAATCCCTTAATTTTTTTTTGTCACGTATTTGACTCATGCTGATTGATGTTACTTATTGGAAAGCATTAATATACAGTTTCGAAAAATAGACTCAAATACCTGTAAATTTAATTTGGATGCAGTGTGGAAGAACAATGATTTACTGTTTAGTGTTAGGTAAAAGTTCGTTAACATAAGTTTTAAATACGTAACTACATTTTGTAGTGTAGTTATTTTTCTCCTTGTACAATTAATTTAGTAGATTTTAGCGACCGTTGTTAATATTTTGTTATTTCTCACTCAACTTACACAGACCCTTTACAAGATTGCAAATATATTTGTTTCTCCTTATTCAAGCCTGCAAACATCTATCTACAATAACGATTTATTTTTGCAAAAATACCGTCAGTGGGTAAGGAGCTATGAGTGGGGGTGGGGAAGGGGGTGGCCGAGGGTGAAATGGGGAAGGCAGTCGAGGGTGGTACAATTCCCACTCACGGGGACGTATACTCGCGCCTTTTCCATTATCGGCTTTGCAATTAATGGCACGGTCTGACCTCTGAGGCAACTTCTCATGCAAAACAAGGACAAGCGAATTTGGCCTCAGCTGACACGTGCATTCACGAAAACTTCATTATACGAGACTGGGGCTAGAGTACATACAAGGCTCCAATTAATATCGAAAGAATTCCGAGTTGAAAAGGAAGGTATGGGGGCTCAATGATGTAGCAATAAATTGGAAAAAGCAAACACAAGTGCAAAACTTCGATTAAAATCCACCCTCTAAATAACGAATCTTCTTTTCCGTGATAAAATTGATAATAAACGTGTATCCATTTGACATTTTTCTAGGGCTTTAGCCTGTTAAATTGCATGCTCATGCCGTAAAATTAAATAATGTATGAAGTATTTTAGCATCCAATTTTTTTAAAGCCACCCTCACCCTTATTGTTCTTGTGAGGGGTGGATTTCAACTTAGTCCTTGTCGACTGAGGATTCAGGGGATACATTTCTACTATTGTTTATAAGTTGATGTGTTCACGCGGATAACTTAATTGACAACATCGTGTTCTTAGTTAGTACTCAACCTCGATTAACCCTAACAACCGAAACCACCCTACCCCACTTTAGAAATGAAGTCACACACATTTCAATCTAGTCAACACTTTTGAATTATAGCGTGAATTCCTTTTTAATCTAAGCTTCACATTTGTAGTCAAAATCCAATTACTCTTATCACGTTTTTTTTTAAATCTAAATGTTGGATAGACCTAAACTTTGGATATTTACACTCAAAATTATTTAGACTAATTTGGGATAACACTCAAACCACAGATAACAGAGTAGTATACTCTATTATCTGTGCTCAAACCATAATAAACAGAATACTGAATAATATATGTTTGTAAACAATCTACCGACTAATTTAACGGCTTTGATCAATCATCATTTCAACATGATAAATATCTGGCTTCAATGAACTTTAACACAATCATAAATTCGAGCCTTCAATAAAAAATTAAAAAGTAGCAGACCAACAATTTTGAATACTCACTGCAATTAATAATATGGTCACCAGGTGTATTCACATTGCGATCAGGGGGAATAGCTTCGACACCCAAACAAACGTTTTTCATAGTTCCAACAATCGTTTTGTTGGTTAACAAATAATGTGGAGCAAAAACAATAATATGGGTTCGTATTTTTTAAAAAATGCACGTGGTTTTAAATATTGCTGTTATATTTTGTTTATAAACGATTAGAAACAAATTTTGATTATGGCCTGAAAAGTGAATGAAAGTATTCCAAAATATAATTTAATTTGAACTAGGTTTTCATCGCCTAATACCAACTCTAGAAAAGTCAAAGAAAAATCTCACAGCTCAGAATTAACGCACTTTGGAAAAGTGCCATACATAAGCCATACATACAACGAGCTTCAAAAGAACAATTATGTTAAGTGAGTAAAGAAACTTCAGTCCACGAAAGCCGAGTAGTCTTAAAATTATGTGTGTCTCATACTTGAATGTATCTTTCTTTCCACTCTGTACTGTTTCTTTACAAACTGATTTCTTGGCGTATTTGCGAAAAGAGGAGGGAGTCTTTTGTTTGCTAGATTTACGAAGTGATCCCCATTTCCGCTCAGTCATTCGAGATGATGTGTTGCAGATAAATCAATATTGTAAAGCAAACTTATTATTTTGTGTGTTGATCCTGGCTCTGTCAAACAGGGGAAAGGAAATGGAAAGAACGAACAAATCGGATTAAAAGTCTTCGTGATGTCACTCTTAACTAGCTCAATGGTTGACAATCCGCGTCGAGAAACGAAGGTTCCCCATTCACTTATTGAGAATATTATTGAAACAAAACAAAACAACAATTTACTGATTGTAAAATATAATCATCTGAATATTATATCTATCTCTACATTTATACTGGATACTATACTATTAAAATTTAATTAAGAATAAAAATCAGATTGGTTATATACGACACATTGATGTGTACCTTTCAGAATGTACAGTGATTGAATGATTAGACAGGTTTTATTTTGGATAGTAAACGGTAATATAAGTAAATCCCTCATTCTGGCTGTAAAAAAAAACACATGTTAATAGTGTATTTGTGCTCAAGCAGCGATATAAGAAAGATTGCATTTACCATTAAACAGCTATAATAACCGAGTGAAGACACCGTAGATATTCGCAAATTTAGATAGCTAGTGTTTTAGAATGTTGATCATATAAAAAGAAAAAACAATTGATGTTATATTTCACTTTGCGCAAAAATCAGGTTATCCAATGCATATCGCCATAAAAGATTTCTGTAATACACGTTAACTCGGATTTCCTTCCAGTTTTGTATCATGAAATGTTTTTAAAACATGGACTATAAAAAGAAATATTTCAAGGAGCGTACTAAATAAACCAATTTTCATCTCTTTGTTCATGTTTGTTATCAATTTAAAATTCACTGCAGAGTTTTACAGAAAAGTCTCATTTTTATGTTTTCTTGGAGAAACTAAAACTCCTTTTTTTCATATGAGCTTCAAGACGTAACTTTGTCAAAATAAGAGATAAAATAAAAAGAACTCATCGCGCTGCTTAATAAAATAGGTGCATGCATATTATTTATTAATAATAGAGTAGTAAAACTGTGTCTAGATGAACGAAATATATGTTTACATTACTGAAAACTTCTGCTTACTCGATTTTTTACAGCAGTATTGGAAATAATACCATATTAACCATTAGTAAAACTAAATAATTGTTCGTGGGAAACCTGCCCAGGGTGCAATTCATGCCCCTAGGTGTCTAACTAGGTATATTGCGGATAGTACAATTGTGAAGGGATGTATGAGGGCTGTTTAAAAGGACTCAATCCCTTGCATTCGCTTTAGCGGCTGAGGAAAACCTCGGAAAACTTTCAGTCAGGATTGCCGGTCTCGACGGGATTTGAACCCGGGACATCCTGAATCGGAGTCGCGCGCTTAACGCTCGAGCCAACACTGTCCTTCATGCTATTAGGAGGCAAAGTTTGTGTTTATGTACTGGAAATTTAATGCAAGGATTGATTTCATTTTAAGCAACAAACGACATAAACATAAATCACTATTTTTAGTTCAGTTATTGAAACCAAATAATATGTGTATTCTGGTAATGAATATTATGTTTGTGACACAAATCAACAAATACAAAACAATGAAGCAACATAAAATACAAAGTAATCGAATATTAACCTCTCACTCAACACAAGATAAATCAGCGAGTTTATCAATGTGACGTCATCTCATTCAAACACGATTAAACCTTATTGATAAACTGTTCCATACAGTTCAAGATTCCCGAGCGCATTAACAATTTACTGTCTTCAAGAGACGAGAAACGTTTCCCTCTGAGATGAAATAAGACAGAATATTCCATTTGATTTAAGTCAAATATTAAGCGCTAATGCAACTCCTGACATCGAGTTGCCAAGACACATCTTGTGCATCACATCCATGCAATATTTATGAGTCGATTTCTTAAAATACAAAGGAAAACGTAGAGTCGACCTCCTCCGAAGACTGAACTCGATTCGCTGGGAATAAGAAAGGCTCATGAATGCCCGTCAACTTACGAGAAAGGACAGACAAAAGAAAGAAGGAAATATTTCCAAGGGAGAATGAATAAATCAAACTTATAAATAAATATGTAAGCACTTGACTTAGTTTCAGATTATATGAACTTTATGTGTTCAGTGATGCACTACCGAGTTAAAATACAATCCTGGAACGTCGGAATGAGTAGAAGAATGAGCTGTTATACTGTACGCTCAATCCATCCGGTCAATGGTTCTCCACACTCGGCTTGTTTTAGTCCGCTAATTGATTGAGTTTTGCAACGTTTATTCTGTTCATTACTCAATGTTTTAACTAGTGGTTATACAGCGCGTGATGGCTCAGTTTAACTTTTGTGTTTACAATGCCAAAATAAACAGCACGCTCCAGCAGGTATACGAGTTATAGCTTAATGTAGTTCAACATCACAATTCAAAAGTAGTACTGTTAAATATTCACAAATGTTGCTATGCCATATTGAGGTGTGCTTAAGCTTATTTTGACGTACTAAAGATAATTTTTGGCTTAGCTATGTTGTACGGAATAATTGTAATACGTTTAGCTACTGATTCGATTTTAATTCGCAAAATATACAGGGTTTTTTCAGTTATGCTTAAGCACGTTCCGTATTGAATTAAATGTTAGAACTATGATAAAAATCAGTCAACAAAATGTGACTATTATTATTTTTAATAGTATTATTATTTCAAATTTAATGCTTTCGCGGCCCGGTAAATAATAAACACAATTAATTGGTCGGGACATTTCGAAGCGTCGAATATTTTTATTTTTATTGTTATTAATAATATTCTGACCATCAACAACATGATTGGCATTGCCCTAATAATAATCAGAGTTATTTACTTACTTTGTAGATACAACTCTGAATGTATAATCTTCATAATTATTAATGTAAAAAAGTATTTACATTTTTGTATTTTGCTTATTTAATGATGCAAAAAAAATTGCACAAGATTCCAAATAAACAACACTTACGGTGAAGAGTAAATCCCGAGGGTACTTGTTCGATTTTCTGCTTCCTATCTATCTTTGTAGCTCCAGCAGCTGTTCCCAGATGAACAGGCAACTCGCTCAATCACTGGTGAAAAATAAGCTTGAGCAATTAGTTTCATTTAAAAGATTCAACAGTGACTTTCTTAGTTTATGTGGTAATAATGAATGGTCATTAGTCACTCGCTCACCCTTCAATGTGGGGAAATCTCGACTCACAATGAGAAATCGCTACTACACTCACGGCGTACTCGAATACTCCCCAAGAGGAAAACAAACGAGAGTTTTGAAACGCGCGCGTTTTTTATACGATGACGTACGAAAAGCATTAAATAGTGTTTTATTACGAAAAGCAAACGGCTTTAAAAAGTCTTAGGAGAGTAATCAACAAAGTTCAATTACTAAACTTTACAACGGTTTCTTTCGTTTATGTCAAGAATTAATCTTCTTTCGTCGACGTTGTTTCTAATCAAACTTCCAGTAGCTATACTTTATTTGCTGAAAATAAGATACTAACTAGCGTGAAGTTGTAAAATAAAATATACTACATAATTATACGGGATTACAAAGAAGCCAAAGTGGAGGGAAACACAAAATAACTAAGCCTTTGATTGACCTTAATTATGGCCATGGTAATAAAATCCTCACATACATTCACTCCGAAAGAGGTCATAGAAATCCCGATTCTTATTCAAGAAAAAATTATCACACACTCGAACTTTGTGTGGGGTATGTGTATTGACCCCCCCCCCCCCCAACGTTTTGAGTAACATACAATTTAAAAAAAAATCTTTGTCCTGGTTACTTTATGGTGCTCTAAACCATAGGCTATGTACACCAATCTAGCGCATATCTCTAATGCTCATTCCATTCTGAACGATCATTTTGGATCATATGGTAATTTTATTACATATTATATTGGTAATTTTTTTAATAAGAGTTAATTATTATTGCATAGTGTTACACAATACTTTAAAATAGTATTATCAGGTTTTGAACACATTTTTGCAATCGTTCATCGTACTTTTATAATTGGATCTGATATAGTACATGAGCAAAACTAGTTTCAAACAACCATAATTTAATGATATCTATAAAAAGCATATGTTTGCGTGTGACGGCATCCGTTTCCCAGTTTCTCATTTGAAGGTTTTGTGTCCAGTTTATTATCATGAGTCACATTTTCACAAGTTTTAGTAGTCGTGAAGCTTTATCACATTGCGACATCGCAATGAAAGAAGCAGCAGCGTATATATCCTTGAAGAAGTGATTGCTCGTTTCTCCTTTCCAACTTGTGAGAATCCAAACTATTCCGTTTGTCGTGTTCGGCAGACGATGAAAGTCTTGTTACTAGGTGTGCTTGGTAAAAGTTGTTGCAAATTCAATACCAACATTTTAAAATTCAGTCAAGCTTCTACATTTGAAAAAATATTATTTAAAAAATCTATTTTTCCTTATACTTAGGTGGAAGCCAAATGTGTTTAGAAACTTTATTCAGAAAAAACGATTCTCAAAATTTAATTTTGCACTAGATGTGCAGGCTACACTATTTAAAAAAATGTGATTTAATGGCCAAGAGTGAGGTTATGTCCCACCAAAAAAATTCCTGGTTATATGTAAGGCCCTCTTTCATTCAGAAAACTTTTTGGCGATGTTTCTTCGACTTTCAAAATTATCTTCCAGAGGTGGATACAATAGCTATAAATGTTTATTGTGCAAATTATTTTAAACAAAATCGAGATGAATACTTGGTGTTTGTGATCTATCTGCAATACTAAACCTGTCATCGTTACTATTTTTTTTTAAATCAGAAAATAAATGTGGGAAGAAAGACCAAATGTGGCAAAGCTGGTGGTAATTTCTAAAAGACAAAATGCAAAGGAAGAAAGGACCTGATGATGGTTGTGAATAACGTTAGATATTGATTAATTATAATATGTTAAAGGCGAATATTAAAACAGATCAAATACAATTGAAACTATATTTTATATTAAGTGTTTATAAGTATAGTGAGAAATAGCTTATTGTGGCATCTTAGAACAGCATAGCGCAATAAGTCTTATTGTGTAAATTAAGTGCACACAGAGAATCAACCTTGAAAAGTAATTGACTTTTATGTAAAACGTTGTTGCTGAACCCGCCCTCTTTTGGCCCAAATCAGTAGTTATGTTTTGTAATTTTATTTCGTACACTCGTTTCTGTGTATCAGCATTTTTAATTAACTATCCAACGCATTGATGAGACAAATAATTCAGACGAAATTGCGTATGATGTAAAATCTCATTAATATTTGTACGTGCGAGAAATAACATATATCAATAATTACCCAATGTAATCCACCTTTACAAATGCTAACGCGTATTTGAATTAATACATTGATTATGTAAAATCGCTTAATATTAAAGGTAAGTTGAGAAAATTATTTCGCATGGACGTGAGTTTATACTTCATTGCGATTTAGATCGACGTTACGAACGAATCCTTGGAAACATCAGCAATATTAATTCATGTGCAAGAATTAATTGGATGAGCGTAGCGAGCGTGGCGAGCGAAGCAAGATTCCATTTCACTACACTGGAGAAAAAATCCGGAATGTTTTTTTTTCATTTTTTCTGTATTTTTGGCTGTTTGTTAACACGATTCCGGCTAAACCGATACTCCAATTGCGATGGAATATAATGGAGGCCTTCGAAATCTTTAAACTTAGAACTGCCACGTTTTTGAGCGCAATCAAAAAATTATTTCTCATGAAAATCGCAATTTTACGATTTTTTTCGATTTTTACTACCTTTCTTCGACTTATAACACCAACATGGCTTATCCGATTGTAATGATTTTTTCACAGAACCTTAATTTTATGAATAAATATATATTCGTGTGAAATTTGAGCGTAGACCTAATCAAAAAAATATTTCTTGTGAAATTCGCAATTTTACGATTTTTTTTTTTTAACATTCTTCGACTTATAACAACTACATGCTTTATCTAATTGTAATGATTTTTTCACAGAACCTTAATTTTATAAATTAATATATTAGTGTGAAGTTTGTGCGCGATCGAAAAATAATTTCTCATAAAAATCGCAATTTTATGCTTTCTTCGTTAAAAAAAAAGTTTTCGACTTATAACACCTACATGCTTTATTCAATTGTAGGTAATTATATTTTCACAGAACCTTATTTTATGAATTTATATATTTGTGTGAAATTTTAGCGCAATCGAAAAATAATTTCTACTGAAAATCGCAATTTTACGCTTTTTTCGTTTAAAAAACATACGCTCATCCAACAACGTGCCTGAAAAAGCGTTTGCGAAGCTTCCTAGTATTTTAAACATAACTATTACCTATTCTTGAATAGAAAACAATAACGTCTACTTTTTATGAAGTGTATTTTGCGTTTTAAATTAGTTTTTCTGCTATGAATAAGCATCCATAAATTAGAAACAAAAATTATATGATATTCATCTGACAAAAAATGTTTATGTAAAAGTAAGTTTATCATGCCAACATTAACATCACTCACACAGACACAATCGATTAACGCTATTATTTTAGAATGTAAACTATACTAGGAAGCTTCGCAAACGCTTTTTCAGGCGCGTTGGATGAGCGTAATTTTCTTTAAAACGAAAAAAGCGTAAAATTGAGATTATCATGAGAAATAATTTTTCGATTGCGCTCAAATTTCTTACGAATATATTTTTTCATTAAATTAAGGTTGTGTGAAAAAATCATTACAATCGGATAAAGCATGTAGTTGTTATAAGTCGAAAAATTGTTTTTAAAATCGAAAAAAACGTAAAATTGCGTTTTTCATAGAAATAATTCTTCGATTGCGCTCAAATTTCACACGAATATATTAATTCATAAAATTCAGGTTCTGTGAAAAAATCATTACAACCGGATAAAGAATGAAGGTGTTATAAGTCAAAGACGTGTTTTAAAAATCGAAAAAAATCGATAAATTGCGATTTTCATAAGAAACGATTTTTCGATTGCGCTCAAAAACGTGGCAGTTCTAAGTTCAGAGATTTCGAAAGCCTCCAGAAAATTTCATCGCAATTGGAGTATCGGTTTAGCCGGATTCGTATTATCAAACACAAAAATACAAAAAGAAAAAAAAAACATTCCGGATTTTTTTCTCCAGTGTAGTGAAATGGAATCTTTGCTTCGCTAGCTACGCTCATCCAATTACGGATATTCAGAAGTTACACTGTTGCTAGAGTAGATTCACAGATAACATACGTCTTGCAACTTTGATACAACAAAATAATATGAATAAGACTGAATACTTAATACGATACTTGTCAATTTACTTACTAATTTACTAACTTTGTTACTGACAAATGAGCACGTAGTGGGCTGCAAATTCTTATTACACAATTAAGCTAAAATGGCATGTGGGTGTGCTTGACACAATATTTTACTAATTAGTAAAACATTTTTAGAAAAAGGATAGCACAACATAACAAACCATTATAATTAATTCATTAATTTATGATTACATGTAATGTAGCAAAGAGTTTTTATGATACAGGAACGAAGTTAACGTATACACAATTTATATGTTTACTACATCCTTATATTTCGATTAGATATTTAATTAGACTTTAACTCCATGACAAGCGTAATATGGTAGACCTACATGAATGATCTGTTGCAGAGTTTAATGCAGACTTTCTGCCAAAAGGGGCCGCTCATTTTATATTAGGGGGGCTTGCAACGATTGACAAAGGACAGTTCTATGGGCTCAATCACAGCACCAGACCTTTGAGTGATAAAAATACCGCCACAATGTTTAATCAGAACCATGCGGGCATCGTGCAATTATCAGAGAACCGAACCCCATGTATTGCTACAGTAAAATATAGAGGGGAGCGTTCAATAGAGTAGATCTAAAGGTTGGTGCAATATTAAGTCTACTATGTTATAGGATGTGATAGTGTAATTTGCCATGGATAGCCGTTGCAGTTTAAAGTCAACAAATTAACTACAACCACAAATTTGAATAAAATAACATTCACACGCTCTTTACAACTACATACGAAAACGTTTACCACTTTTCAGGTTAAGATGTAACTTACAAAATAATTTTAAATATTACATATTTTTAAGATAACTATACTTACTGGGTAAACGGACGAGTTCCCTATAGAATATAAGAAAAAGAGTCTCAATTTTGTGTATTTACTAGGAAAACGCTTAAGTCCAGGCGCGTTGATGGATGAGGTTTTTTTGTAAGTCGTTAGTTTGCGTAGGACCACTTTTCCTTTGCAAGTGCTTTTTGAATGCATTGTAGGTGATTGTTGTCAAGTTTCTATTGTTACTTGTTAATTGTTATTATAAACCTAAAAAAAACTCATATTTAAACCTTTATTCTATGGATTCAGGCTAACTTTTTCAACTTTTTCTTTCAAAAAGCAATACATAACCATAACCTTAATGCCCATGTGAAATATGAACGTTGTAGCCCCACTCGTTTGGTCAGAATCGGTCCAAATGTCATGAAAATATCGCACCAAAAATCGAAAAAATCGTGAAAGTACGATATTCATGAGAAATATTTCTTCGATTGTACCTAAGAACAATACACCTCTAAGTTCAGAGATTTCGAAGGTCCCCTCAAATTTTTATCAAGATCGCATATGCCGTTTGCCCGGTAGACAAACAGACAAAAAAAAACACCCGGGCTAAATTTGTTGGGGGTCAGGGATATTGAAGTCTTCGCTTCGCTCATCCAATTACCAACAAACCACATTTTACTCATTTATGTCTACGCGATATAAAGCTCAGTTTGAAAAAAGTTCATTTAAAAGTTCATAACGTAACTTTAAAATAATAATATTGATATTTGATCATACCGTATGAGCGTAAATTATTGTTCAACGTTTTGTTGGCGGCTAATAAGAGCTTTTCCTTCATTCAGCAAAATATAAAATAAATAATAATAATGATATACTTTTTTTCAAATAATTTGTAATGATAAAATTTATATATTGTAAGATAATCATCCCTTATTTTATCATCCCATCCATACGAAATAAATCAACCCACAACTTTACTATTAACGTTGATTTTCCGAATACACCAAAAGTATGCAGAAAATCTTTCTCATTTAAGTTCAACATCATGCTAACAATCGTGCACTCAATTGAATTGTTAACACTATAGCAAGACAGTTGACCTAAAAGCTTGTCGCACGTAGCAAACGTAGCTGATACTATGTAAGATGCATAAACAACACGGTTTTTATATGTAGCAACCGTCGGTCTGAACTGAATGCTATCCGGGTAGAGAGCGTTTTAACTTAAACCCTAAGTTGTCATGTTCTATTTTCCTAGCCAAGTTAGATGGACTTAGTTAGCTTCATTGCAACCCTGTTATCGTTACTCACTGAATACAAAATAAACGCAATTAACTTAGGAGTTTTCTAGGTTGTAACTATATACAGTCTTTTTAGCAATATCGGATTTTCCTAGATGTACAGGGTATGCTTGGAAAATGCTTGTGCGTTGGAAACATGGGACATAGTGTTTTTTCTATTGGACTTTTGAAGCTTAATTAATATTATCGTTGACAAAATAATTGTTTAAATTGTAGTATGGAGTGTTTAGAAATTAGTGTTTGTTATTTAAATAAAGTTATGCATATTATACTTTATATAAGTGTATATTTGGAGTCTACGGCATAGTGGAGTGTAGGTGATATGCTCATGGATATAGAACCGCCAATCTGCTCATGTACACCATTGAGTGGTTAAAAACATCATGTAATGATAACTTCATTACATGTCAATCCATCTTGAACATTTCTAACGTTTTTAACCTGCCTTGCTGTTTTTGAAATGAGCTAATTCCAACAATAATCAATCTAGGCAACATTGAGTAATACAGTTATGTTAATATATCTTTGCAAAATAACAAAAAAAATGCTTAGTCAGTAATACATACCACAGTGCAACACGATTTTAAAATAAAAGCTCTCGTTTTCAACGCATGTTTTAAGTGTTAGATAATGATCGCGTTGCGTGTTTTACATGAAATATCGTGTTCCCCTTTGATTCCTATCTCCAGTGACAAAGTGTTTGAATAACGGAAAGTAGGAGGTCTACGCGCTCTTTAAATGAGCAAACCTTCAAGGTAGAAAGAGATTTGTGTTAAACACATATTTCAGTCAAAGCAATATTTTTCAGACCTGTAAGATTGAAATTCAAAATAAAATTCTATAATCCCTTTGTCTCTATCGTTTTGTGTCCCTGTCTCTCCGCCGCCAAACTGAAGTTGGATGGTTTTAATAACTCAGACGGCTTGGTGCAGGTTCCAGGCTGCTTGTATCTACGTGACGTGGAGAGAAGGCCTATACATGGGCAGGCAGACAGACAGACATACGCCGCCCTGTTGTTCTTTAGCAGCAGTAGAGCGCAAACCCACGGTGACGCAGACATATACCTTGCCTGGCTAAATCGCATCGTCCGGCCGTATGCAGGAACGAGAGGAGAGAAGGAAATTCTTCCATTGAGGCGAAAGCGGACCGAACACATACACACAACGAAAATTCGCTGATTTATGGGAGTCGAAAAAACCATTCAATTCTTTCCCGGATTTAATGGAAATTTCAATTCAAAGTTTCCGACATTGCACTCAGAACGGCTGAAAATAAATATACTTCACTTGCGCATTTTCTACAGAGTTAAATGAACGCTAAATAAAGGGAAGCTTTTTTCCTTCTCTCCGATATTTTCAATTAATTTCATGGAAAAATAATATCTCATTAAAATTCATTTCGGTGCATGAAACTCGAGCTTTGTGGGAGGGAGCGCACCCACCGCCTCTATGAGGCGGGTGCGTGTGGCATGAGGAAATGAAAAATGTACTACCCGCAACTGAAAGGGGAAGTCTTGGAAGAAGGATTATCAATTTCCTTCAAGGCTTGACTGTACAGGAAATGTACAACGTATATAACATTTTCGAGGCAATCTTTCATTACTCTTGCAACCATCACACGCGCTGTCTCCCCCTCTCTTTGTCTTGGAGGCCGTGACTGATTCTCGCACCAAACTTTGCAGAGTACTCTCGTCTATCTTGCGTTCCTCCCTACGGGATCACCACGGGCTTTCTTCTCTCTTCCCTCGCATCTAGGAAAAATGTTATATTTTTCATTCCGAAACTTGTGGTAAACGATATTTTAGCTTAAAATAAAACGACAAGTCCCAACAGGCACAACACGGCCTCCAATAAAAGGAACATAGCGATTTTTTAAATAGATGACATAAGGTAGAGCTTGTTGTCTAAGCTGGAGTAGCAAGCAGGGTTGGGCCTACATCCGCTCAATCTCATTATGCTCGCTGCGAACGTAAAGAAAGAAATCGCTAGCGCAGACGCACCCTTTCCACTGGTGGTACACGTGAACATTAATGAACGACCATTACAAAATGTCTGTCAACAGTCGACCGATGTGGCGCATTCTTTATATGATCAATCCCAATGGACACTAGGTTCTAATGATTCAAAGTAGATTCTTTGTATTATGGAATAATTAACTTCACTAAAATAGATTTATAATTTAAATTATATAATTTGTAATTGATTGTAATAGTTATATTATTCGTCAATTGATATGTAAAATGCGCAACATATTAATACAAATTGTACTATATTGTTATTCAATCAGAAATCGTCATTAATTTTTATAACTTGATATGATATTAACTATATTAATTAATTTCAATTAATTATCTCAATCACATTGTTTATTTTTACATAAATCTCAAAGTCATGGTATTTAACAATTATATTATAAGTTTTGCTTCAATGATTACTTGCAATTTTCACCACCAACTAAAGGATGCTGCTAAGCGGTAGAGTACTCGGGGGGGGGGGGGGGCCACGGTTCACCATCGAAATCCTCGCTCTTATAGGGTGTCGTACAGAACCAAACTTCGATATGGTCACGATTTTCGGATTACAAACAATTATTCGTACAAGTAGACTATTCGGTTCCACAGCATTTGACACAAAAAGTAAACACCGTCTCGTTTAGCTTGTTAAAATACAGTGCATGCACTTGTTTTTGGAGAAGAGCAAGCCTTTTAACTTTTATTTGCTTAGGTTTTATCTATAGAGTGCTTTACAAATTGAAAACTATGTGAACAAATTGGCTAGTTTGTTTACTATGAATTTTGTACAGAACTGTCACCATTCTCAGAATTTAACGTAAGCTTTGTGTTTTGTAAACATCTATATAGTGCATAGGGAAAATAACACCAAACATACAGCTAAATATAGAAGTTTTGTTGAAGCAATTTATTGGTCTAAGCGTAGATGAATAACTTTTCAATTATTGAGAGAACACCTGGTTTATATTTATGGGATTCTGTGATCAAATTAGTCTGTAAACCAGGTGCTAAGAAAATCAATCACCCACTATAAAATCCAATATGCCTAGTTCCCAAGCAATGAACAATTACTTAATGAGAATCAACGAGGGTTTCGGGATCCGCGTTAATATCGTACATTATTGTGAATCCACATATTATATACATATCATTGCATATGATCGGTTCATCGCAATATAGTAAATTATTGTGCAGCCATATAATATATACATATGATAACGTGGTATTTAATCATTAGTTCGCATTAATTGATAGCAATTTACGTAAAAATATAAAAAAAAACTCATGCAAATTTGTACCTTTATTGTTAGCCGCAACGCAACACAGATAATATCAGACGCATTTTCGCTCCTTGGCGTATGAAAATGCACGACGCTAAACAATAAAATAAGAAATTACCTTTTTAAACTTGGTACAGTTGACTGAGAAGGCTGATGATCGAATACTGTTGATGCACAGTTAGAACGAGCGTCCATTTCAAATCAGAGCAGGTACATGCTCACAAGGACGATCACAAAACTTGGGACATAGGAAGCCGGCGAGATTTGATGTTCGGCGCGTTCTTTGTCCTGCAGCCATAAATCATTACATCTTTGCACAACTTGACATACTTGATAATGAAGGACATCTGTAGGCCCCTATCATATCAGATTTTCAATATTTATCATAGATCAATCAGATTTTTTTGTTTTTGACCATTTTGACAGATTCTAAATTCTAGAAAATTTAATTTATTTTTTGTTTATTTTCTATAATCAATCAATGGAAAAGTGCTATGATAGATGCCTGCACAACTAATTGTTATACAATTATAAAATTAATCACAAGTAGATGCGACTAAAATTGTCTAAAAAAATTTGAAATCGCGTAAAATGAGCACGCTTTGAGCATGAGCTCCTTAAGACACGTTAAAATCTAAGCTAGAAATATTAAAATTAAATTTATTAGATAAATTTTGTTGTGAGCCAAATTATTACTTATTTTACATGATAATTCGGGATATAGACTAGAAGTTTGTTTAGGTATATCATATTCAGTTATAAAAACCGAAATACAAAGGATGACATATTGTACGAGTATGTTATATAGTCAATACACCATCAACTCAAAACTTGTCTAGACTTGCACACCCAATAAAACTTTATAGAGGAACGATGATCGATTGCTACATGTAATTTCCTTGTAGTTAAGTCTAGTTTAATCTACACGTTGTCAACTGCATTAACACACCCGGTGATAGGATAGGCATACATCTTTGCCAGTACTTGTTGTTATTAATATCCGATATCGCAATATTGCAGGATATAAGCAAGCTGCCACCCGAAGATTACAAACTCATGTCACATACACTCTCGGCATCAACCTTTTCACTTAAAAAAGAAGTAAGTTCAGGTCGTCTCGATTATTTCCGGTATAATTTTCAATATCTGGAATTACATTGTGCGCATCAACAAACCGCATTGCTATATCCGATAATATGACATTCATGAACAAGATATACGAATTGCTATTCCAAAGTTATATCAGTGCTACTTTTACTGGATTTTGTTTTGTCTATTACAATTATTTGAATCATTAGTATGCTTATTTTTTATTTACACACTTGTAAAACTTGTAAAACTTAAAACTTGTAAAACTTGTAAAACATAACAAAAAAAAATCATGTCACAATTTTTTATCTGCGCGCTTTGGTTTATTCACTAGATTTGATTATGACAGTGACATATATTGTTTAAAGTCTTCCAATAGTATAAAGTTTGCTTATAACTTTAAAAATCAGAATTTAGCTTGAATCCTCGCAAAAGTGATAAAATAAGTACCCATTATTTTTTAGAAATCCAGCTTCGCAAACCTAAGCCGTGTGTTTTAAGCCTTGTGGAACTATACAAGAGGGGAGCGTCTACAGATGAGCTGATTTGAGAAGGGATTTGACAAATCTGCATATAGTAGTCCCCTCTCAAGTCACGGTAACACTAAGCTTATTTCTGTCATTCGCCTTCTTAGATTCGATCAAGCTCAATGTGATCTACGCAACATACAAGTCGAAATCCTACAAACAGGAATAATAATTCATTCGTGAACTATTCTATATGTACAAGTAATTCGATTATAAATGAAATACATACAGTTCATATCCATGTTCTTGGATAACCAAAGAGCTCTACCCAACAGATCTTCGACTTGTAAAGTCGACGATGCGATGTTAGCGCGATCATAACCAGGTGGAATTTTTATTCTGTATTTTATTTTTACAATAATTACAGTAGATGTTTGAAAAACTACCAAAATGTAACTTGTTATAAAAATACAATATTAATGTATTTATTTATTTATTTATTCAGTTATACAGCACAAGTGCCATTTTACGTAGACAATCCTATAAATATATAAATAAAGTTAAAATTAAAATTACATTAATATAAACTTAAAATTAACAAATAATTATTTGGTGATGAACACATGTATAACAAATAAACAATAAAAAAAAAAATATATCAAAATTATAAGTGCAACAAAACATAAGAGTAAATAATGTTTAAAAATAAAAATATTGTTATAGAATAGAGGGAAAAAATTCTAATGACCTTCAACTGCAGTCCCAATCACGGTTTGATTTTTTTAAAAGAATTAAAATCAGAGAATAAGTCGAACTTTGGTCAATTAGGTAAATTATTATAAAATGAAGTTAAACGAAAGGGTGATAGATCCACGGGTAATTATAAAGTCTAGGTCTAGCTACATGGAAAAGGTGCGTAAGCCTAGTAAAGAGGGATGGAACATGGAGTGGAAACATGGAGAAAAGACTGGTGGACCGGAAAATGCCATTGATGACACGGTGCAAGAAAGACATGTCATATATAATAAATGAAACATTATATAGTGGATCTTGATACAGGACACATGTGCGTCACGGGCATGTATCTTGTTTCATAGGTAAAGGTAAACAACATATAATAGTGTTTTACGCACCGTAATAACATGCTCTCATCTTTAGCATACTCTTAAACATGTTTACACAAATAATAGACTTACACTTTTAAACAAGACAAAGGGCATGTTTTACCACACTCCTATTCGCTCGGCCGACTGACATCACAGTTGTTCAAAACTTTACACGGTACTACGGAAGCGATGTAAAGGGATAAGTCACTCTTTTCTAAAAATAATTTTAGGTGAACAGTTAAAAAATCAGTTGATTACACGATTTTGATTTTGTCAGAAAGATTTAAAGCTTCCATTTTCGTGAATTGTTTCTGACCAATTACAAATAAAATATTGATAATTTCCGACTTTAGGATGTCCATATTACCTTGCTTGACAATAATTTTGCAAAGGTTTATATACTTGTGATGCATCTTGGCTGAACGAAGCGTTATTTTTGAAGCGCAAAAGGTGTCCCATTCCCCAAGAATGTAAATAATCGGGGTTAATTCGCGGATAGGAACACCATTTTATATTTTATACTGAAAGCCTACTAGCGATTTTCTATCCTCCCTTGGCTGTAACTCGATATCGACAGGTTGATCTATCATTCAAAAATCGAATAAACGATTAATCTTGCCCCTTGTTCGGTCATTTCCCTTCTGGGTCTCTGTGTGTACAAGCTTAGATTTCATTAAGCCAGCCAAGCGAGGTTTAGCAGTTTCCTCTTCGGGGAATTCTCTGTTTTGTGCTTGTTTACTTTTAGCCCTTGACGTTCAAACAAAACTCTTGCCCAGCACATTTGTTGTGAAATAATTCTCAGTTCTGGCTTCAGCACACACTATAGTGAGTAGATGTGTAGTTCTTTATAGTAGATGAATGTTGAAGGGTATATAAACATCTGGTTAATTGCCCAATAATAATATTTGTTTTGGGATATTTTTCAGATGAGCGTATACACAATTCTTTGTGTTACACAAAGAAAGTACATTTTGATGCCGAACGCGACGTACGATTGACATTGTCTTTCAACGAGGATGATACAGAATGTTTAAAGTTCCCCGGTGGTCAGAAGGGGGTGGTTTAGTCCCACAAAAAATGCAAAATGCAAAATTCGTAACCCGGCGCCTTCACCATTAAAAAGGAGATCAATTTAGGAACATTTTATGACAGTAGGTTTTGTCTTAAAACTGGCCACATTGTAATCTTTTTGTGTATTTTTCTCCTTTTAATAACCTCGATTCTAGCGCGTACGGATTTGAGATAAAATCAGTGTTATCTGTTTTCATTGGCCCAATAAACGTTATTATTATGTAGATGTCCTAATCAAGAAAGATAAGTATTCAGTAGGGTATTTTATTTTGTGATATAATGTGTCAAATAGATAGCTGCATTATTGCCTGATTCCATTGCATATATATGCGACCAGAAAGAGGTGTGCCAATTTTAATTTATAAAAGAATTAAAATGTAGTTGATGAGGTGTAATAAATTTAGATTTGTATTTAAAGAAAATTAATTACAATTGTTGGATTGCGCGACTGCTTTTGAATTTAAACTTCAACGATGCGGTGTTTATTAGTCTAGGCATAGAGAACGTATTTCCTGTTTAACGTAACGTCGTGATAACATTCTGAAAGAAATCTTGTCTTCGCTATTAGATTTGAAAGCTCCCCGGCGAATTTCCACTGAATTACTGATTATTTGGAGACATCTCGACTTTTGTGGACCAATATATAAATAATAACTGGACACCGACCAAACCAAACCCAAACTTGCTTTGACGCGTGGCCTAACGTTATTGATGAACGTCTCTCCCTTCACTTGGCGTTCGGGAGCCGATCACATGGCAGCTCTGAGTTCCGAGCCGAGCGACACAGCATCGGAAACGACGGAATAAGTAAAGGGGTTTCATCACGGACGCCACAAATAAAAGTACGATGCTCGGGGCAAAATCAGATCCAATAACTGTCCGTCGAAGAAAGACCTACAACACACTCTTGTAATCACATCAATTTCGAGTTAACGGAAAATAATATTGGACCTCTCTTTATAGCGACAATTATTCTTGGTGTTTATAATCGTACGCATGAAACCGTCGAGACTATTACCATTTTATTTGTAATCTACCGTGTGATTTAGATAAATTTAAAAATCATTTTAATACACACGTTACCAGCGATAGTTTCATTTCTGGTTAATTCAAAAGTTTTATTTTGAACTATAAATTCAATTTAATAATTACAACTATGATATGGATGAAAACTCCGATAAAAATAAGGAATAAAATTATTGTATAGTCACTAGATACACAAACATTCTAAAAAATTGGCAAGTATTTTCAAGTGCATAACTATAATTTGTGTATTTTTAACGATTCTATTTTCGATTCGCAATATTGGATTAAATTTTTAGAGGTTTATTGTGTATTTTCTTAAGCAGAATGTTCTATCGTATTATTTTATTTAGATAGCGTTATAAAAATGTGGAATAATTATAAATGTTTAAAAAATGAACTACTTTGCTAAATAAAAGCTAGTAAAAAAATAACAGAATAATTAGTTTAATTTTTTTCAAAACGTTCGGAACAATGCATCATTGTAAGAAATCAATACCAGGAAATGGTTCATGTTTTTAATAATTCCATAATATTGTCCTTTTTTAATTCAACTTGCAAACAACAGTAAGTACCTTCATTAAGTATAATAAGAGTACTTTTTCCCTTTATCAAACTTTTTATTTTATTGCATGCTTTTCAATTTAAAGTTAATTCTTTTGATAGGTTTTTTATCAGTTTTATTCAACTCAATTGATTTAAATTTGCGTTTAGTTCACATTTTACAATTTAACATTTAATATCATGGTCTCATAGAATTCTTTCGTATTTGTTCATTGATCCTGGTATAAGTTTATGTATGTTTATATTTATTTATTTTACATACATTCTAATCAATAAAAAAAATGATTTTCAAAAGGACGACAACTTAATAAATCTGAAATTTGAAAATTTGAAAATTGTTCAATTACTATTCATTTGTGTGTTTGCCAATATATCTAATTTTATTTATTGTCCTCATTTGAAAATAAGTTTTCATAACTGATGAGATTGACGTAAAGTACTAAATGCTGTTATGACGTATGAACGAACACGCGCCCAACAGACGTGGCGCGATCTAGTAACGGGCACGCTGACTGCGGGACTGAGCTAGCCCAGCCGGGATCCCGTATTGGACAGAATCCAGAATTCACGGCTCTACCAGATAAAATGCATTATTAACATTTATCTTATCCACATGCAAGTAAATCACCACAAGGAGACTACAAAAAGCTTTATTCAACAAGCAAAACGAAATTAGGGCTGCATTGTATTTATGTAAACGGCCATGCTAACGCCCTAGCGGCTGCGTTGAGGCAACTGGCTTTAACATCATCAGCGCAGTCGAGCTAGAGCTGGAAGCAAGCGGAGACGACATTTTGTTTACTGTAGGAGGAAATGAGATTCCGTCACTTTGTTTATATTATTCTTCTTTGGATACACGTGATATATAAAACCTTTCAAAAAGGCATTGGCGTGTATGAATGAATTTATTACTCGGCCGCTTCGCGAACGCTTTTTTAGTCGCGTTGATGGAAAAGCTTTTTTAAAAAGTTTTTAGTTTGAGTGGGATCTCTTTACTTTTGCAAGTTCTTTTTGAACGGATTGTAGGTAATTGTTGTCAAGTTTCTATTGTTACTTGTTAATTGTTATTCTCAAAAAACTTATATTAAAACCTTTATTTCTATGGATTCTGGCTAATTTTTCCAACATTTTCTTTCAAAAGGTACTGCATCACCATAACCTTAATGTCCATGTAAAATATGGACGTTGTAGCCCTACCTGTTTGGTTAGAATCGGCACAAAAGTCACGAAAATATCGAACTAAAAATCGATAAAAATCGTAAAAGTACGATATTCATGAGAAATATTTCTTCGATTGTACCCAAAAACGTGCCAGGTCTAAGTTCAAAGATTTCGAAGGTCCCCTCCAATTTTCATCAAGATCGCATAAGCCGTTTTCCCGGTAGAGAGCGAATAAACAGGAAAAAAAAACAGAAAAAAAACACCCAAGCTCATTTTTTGGGGGGTCAGTGAAATTGAAGTTTTTGCTTCGCTCATCCAATTATTGATCCATAACAATTGTTACGAATGTCCCGCCAGGGCCTCGAGCTAAGAATCCCCGGCTCTACGTACCGAAGCTTTTAATTTACATAGCAGGGCAACTATATCGACAATTGAGTTTAATTGCATTTATTTTTATATTTTAAGACTGAAATAAACAAATTTTTTTCTATAGAACACTGTTTTAAATTTGATGTCATGTTAATTCTATTTTTTATACTCACTCAAACATATAGAACAAGTGCCTGATGGATACCCTACTTGAACTTACATCTCTATGTTTCCATTATTTTAGTTAGAACATTTGAATAATATTAAAATTAGCTGCAAATTAGCAAACAACAAATCTACAATCCTGGATAACTAGGTTTAGTTTTGAAGATATGTAACAATAAAGAAGGTTTACGCCAGATTCTAGATTTATTTAATTTTTCATCAACTGCACATTCTATTCTTTGAACGAATATTATAGTCAAAATGTCACGTAAATTACTACCTATGCATATAAATGAAGGCTTAAAGGCCTTCTTGTACGAATAATGTCTCTTTCACGAGCACAACAATACAACTTAACTTCTTATTCTCCGTATTGTGAAACTACAAACTTTCCACTTCAATAAGCTAAAAAATATGATTGTCAACATGTAAACAAATTATGTTATATATTGTTGTGTGTTATTATGTTATGTTATGTTATGTTATTATGTTGCACGAAGATTAAATATTAAATGTCTTTTAAAATATGTATCTCTTGTGTATTAAAATATTCATTCCCTTCTTTCAATTTACCTGTGCTTAAACACGAATTGATAGAAGAGCGTATTAAAACATTTTTATCTTTACATTTTCCTCTTCAAAAATCTCCTTAAAGTGCTCTAATGGTCGTTTCTTTCGTTTTATCATAACTAAGTACTAGAACGGATATAACGCATTCTTTATTGAATTTGACTACGAATATTTGAATACATTTTCTAAGTAAATGGATTCTTATTAAAATCTTCCATGAAGATAAATGTTATGGATTGAGTATTAGGGACCCATTTTTAAAAGGTATTTTACAAGTAAAACTTTATTTTAAGATCGGATCTTCTACTTGAATCTGAAATTGATATCCGCTTGAAAATTATATTATTAACTTTAAAAACTACTGTTAAATCATTAAATTTAGGTTAAAAACAACAAACAGTAAATACCAACAGAAAGTTACAGTTTTTTTTTAATGATTTTAACGAAATTTAAAAGCTGTAAACCACACAACAAACTCAAGTAAGAAATCAATTCTCTTCCATCACAAAATACATCGGAACTTCCTCCATAATGAGTCTTTTGGGAAAAGTTGTGCTATCCAACGAGCACGTTGCAAAGGGTCGAGTTGTTTCGCCTACAAGTGAAAATTACAGTCCTTGTATCACATTGAGAGGTTCTATGGTTGGCGTAGGATTAATTAAAGCATGCCAGGTCTGATTAAGGCCGGCTAGGCCGCCGTTGATCAATGGGGCCCCAAGTCGACTAGTTGCAGAACAAACTTTTCTCTGGCCGCGCAAAGAAGATCCTTACTTGTGTGGACAAATGAGAGATGAATTGACGGGTTTCTCGTCCTCTAATGAAAAACTGCTCCTATATTGTTAAATTAGTGCCCGCCGTTAGATAGGGTAGAGTTTGATATCAGCGCGGTCAGTTCGTCGTGTATAGGACGATGCTGGGAACAAGATGGGAAGTTTCGGTGTAACGTGATTAAATCATTGCTCATCCGGCTTGTAATTGATCGAGCATGTGTCCAACTTAGTCAATATATAACAGGAAAAAAGTTATGATGGGTTATATTTATTTAATGTCTGCCCGATACGTTAACAAAAGTGGTTCAAGAAATAGGCTAATGGCATACTTAATTGACCAGATTAACGAAATAAAATTGAAATAATAATGAAAATAAAAATATAAACAGTACACATCGCACCTGAGATAATTGAACCATTCATTTAATAACAATTTCACTCTGGAAATCAGAAATCCTTAAAGCTTAAAAGATAAATGAAAAAAAATAACTTTTAATTCAATATAGTCAGTTAAAAAGTGTATGACGACGGCACAATTGACCCTAGTCACCATTAGTTAGAAAATAAGTAGGAAATCGAAAATTAATTAAAATTAAATGAGAAATGAGGAAAAAATAACTTTTAATTGAATTAAAGTGAATTAAATGTGTATGACGACGACATTACTGACCCTAGTCACCATTAGTTCCGACGCAACCGTGTCACCAAGGCACTTCTGTCGACACAATACACGAACTTATATCCAACTATGATATGTACTCTGTGCATTGAAGCAAATTATTTATGCTTGTGCACAGTGGCGAGTTCAGTAGACAATGTCACGGAAATAATAAGAACCGTACACTTTATGAATCACAAGTAAGAACTGGAATGACTATAATGCGACAAAGAAGACCAATACCAAGGAAACTAAGTTCAACTTTGCATTGAATTTAATGGCGCCTCCAAATTTATTATCATGCACTCTTGTACAGAAAAATACAGTAACAACCATGGTATATGTTATTGTTTTCTTTGTGAATATATAAATGTGATCTAGGTTGAAGAGAAATATAAATTACGTGACAATCAAAATGCAAGAATAATAAAAATGGTGCCAATTTACGAATGGGGAAAATAACAATAACAATTTGTTTTAAACCCATTATTTACTTAAGATTATGCTCAGGAACAGTCTTCTCTCATACATGCTTAAGTAAATAAGCATCTTACTCCAACTGGTTTATGAAACAAAAATAAATCAGGGATGACATAAAACCAAGCTCTGGATTTAAAAGCAGATCGTAACCAAGACTGTAAGTACTACATGAAATTGGAATCGCTGTAAGCTGCAAACTCGCAACTCAACGAGCTCGGATGTTGTTTATTGGTAATTTCTAGTTTCGCGCTGTGTGATGAGCGAGATTTCACCAGATACAAGGCGACGCCAAGGACGACGCTCACACTTCTTAGACGTGACGTTGCCTTATTCAGTGCCAGACAAAGTTTTACGATTGCGTTTTTGTATCATCGATGAGAATGACTAAACCTAGCATGTCGACCTACGGCAAGGTTTTCCATGGGGCGTTTTATGCCTCAGTTCTTCAAGGAAGTCGGATTTTTCATGGGTAACAAAAACGAGGCAAACGTCCACTTGGAAGCGAAGTCGACGTCACGCAAATCACGGGAACGACTCTCTTTGTTCGCAATACTTGAAAAAATCTAATAAGAAAGAAAATCCAATTTCATTTCGACGGCTGTACATGAAATGAAAAGGTTGACCACCGGGTTCACCACAATAATGCATACCGACACACAATTATTACATTTCATGTATATAACTACAAATAACCCTAATACAAAACTAAACAATATTAACTAAAGTATTCACTTAATTTCGTAAAACACGTTCATCATTTTTGACAAATAATTATTTAAATATTTAATAAGTATTGAAAGGTAAAGTACATACTTTTTTGCTCCATTTTGTTTGCAAAAATAGTTTTCATTTTCGGTCATAATTGTCATTTGGGAATTAAGTTTCTGGGCTACTTTATGCAAACTGATAGCCTAGGCACTGAGACGCATCATGTAGGCTTACACTAGTATGTATATGTAAGACTGGGACTGTAAAAAATTATTGTAATTATGCTTTGTTTTCTATTCAATAAATACATTGAGGAGACACGTACACGATAGTTCTTGAATTATAAATTTTTTCTCAATGTCGCGAACAAAAGCATCCATGTCTAAAATTATTTTCCATTATTTAAACACATTTATAAAATTAAAATGTTGAAAAAAAACATGTTTGTTTTACTATATTATTTTAATTTTATAAATGTGTTTAAATAATGGAAAATAATTTTAGACGTTGATGCTTTTGTTCGCGACATTGAGAAAAAAGATATAATTCAAGAACTATCGTGTATGTGTCTGCTCAATGTATTTATTGAATAGAAAACAAAGCATAATTACAATAATTTTTTACAGTCCCAGTCTTACATATACAAACTAGTGTAAGCCTACATAATGCGTCTCAGTGCCTATCAGTTTGCATAAAGTAGCCCAGAAACTTAATTCCCAAATGACAATTATGATCGAAAATGAAAACTATTTTTGCAAACAAAATGGAGCAAAAAATGGAGATAAATTATCTTCTTTAAACAAAAAAAACCGTACGTAGCGCTAACGTGAGACATTCCCTGCTCATCCCTTGCCTATGGCTAAATCTGTTCAGCATGGATCTGCCTTCCCCACACCCCCTAGGCTATAGAGAGCCGTATAATCTTAACAGTTGCCGCGCCCTTAAACGAAATAAACAAAACAAAATCCGTAAACAAGAATTAGCCAATTCTCTTGAAACACATGCCTCCAACATTGTTGTTAAAAAGGAACAGTAAACCGACTAATTAAACTAGTGAGAAGCAATAAATATGGTTAGGCTAGGTCCCTCGTACATAACTTACAATTATCTTGCAGCCGAGAGGAGCGTCTTAAGGCCGGAAGCGGCCAGACCACTTCGTTAGCTTTTTACCCACAACAAGAACGTTAGATGAGATTTTAGGACAACAAATGGCCGCCTTGCCTTATAAACAACTCGAGCGGATTCGCGCGAGAGTAACAAAACAATAATTATCGTTTGTGTTTACAAAGTAAGATACGGCTAGATCGACGAGGAAATGTTAATAATCTGTTTTGTGTTAAAGAAGAGTCGGTTGCATGTAAGGTTTCCAGGTAAACATCTTCTTTCAGAAGAAAAAAGTAATATTTGTGTAATAACCAAGAGATACCACCAAAGAGAAGCGTCAGATTACAAAGTTAATGAAAAAGTAACTAATAAAGATAAGGCAAGCGGTAAATATTTGTTATTATTCGCTTTTGCAACGATTGCATTAAAAATAAAACATGTTATCATGCGCAGTGAATTTAGATTGAGGTAAGCCTACGATTTAATGGCACTTTCATATTAACATTGATTTTAATTTAGTTTAAAAATTATTTATTTCTTATAACAACGGGTATCCACTCTTATTAGAGCTATAAAATACAAAGCATAATGGAAAGGTGATACCAGTGATCAGTATTAAAGGTAGTCATAATGGTAAACTGGTATAAACTGCTGTTTAAATATGAGAAGTTTCATATGATTGAAGTAAGTTCTGTCATTAGCTGATTATTTGTTGCAGTGTCTTAAGTTCTGTTAACGAGGAAAAATTTAAACCATCAATACGAGCACATGAGTGTGATGACCATTACGAAACAGTTGATTGACTTCGGGCTCACTGTTGGACTTTTAAGCACGCAACCAGTTTCATGTTATTTCTTACAAGTTCTTTGTATTAGAATAAACACATTTTGGAATCTTATGGATCACTCGTCAGAATACCGTTAACTAAATAAAATGAGTATATATTCATTAATATATATTTAATGCTTCTAGAGAATCTGTGTGCGTAACACAGGGAAATTTTCGTTCATAATTAAAATTGATTAAATTATTTGCATAGTTGGCACTAAACAAATTTTAGCTCGAATTATCTCAAAGTCAATTATCTAAGAGTTTGATACCTCACCCTCCTTTGCTAGTTCAAGATTTATAACTAGAATTTCCGCCTAGAAGAGCATAACATAAATACACTTTAGATAAAATATGTAGGTAAGGGAAAAAGGATATTTACAGAGATTTTCATTCTACCAGAGCTAGGTACTTTAAAACTGATGTCTGTAATCTTACCTCACTATCTTGGCTTTACGTTTACTTGATAACTAGATGCAAAAGCATCTGTGTGCATTAGAATTTCCTTCTTCTAAAACCCCAAGGCTAAAGCAGTCAATATTTAATTCATGGTTTGTGCAGTGTGTCGTAAGGCTTTCAACTCTGTGTATCCGCGAGGCAATGCTGGCAGCGATCTCCCATGGGGCGTCGCGACGTCAAGTAAGGTCGTGAATTGGCGGCAACGGTGTAAGATGGTGGAGTAAGAGGGTAGTCGTTCTAGCTAGCGAACAGGGAGAGAGTAAGTAAAGAGGTGGGTGTATCTGCTGACGTTTCTTACTTACACCGTTCAGTCTGTGTTGACGGTGCATGAAATATGCATTTGTGAATCTGTGATTTGATTCCAAAACACGTTCTATTCCAAAGTCAACGTTTCAGTTATTTCAGCAGCAGATTATTATCATACGTTGAATTTCATTTCAACGGACATTGCTTTAAATGGTGTTTCTAACTTATTAAATGTCATCAGTTTGTATTCGCGGTGTCAGGTACAAGCATGCGACGAAAAGTTTACACGGTAAATTAGTTAAACATAAATGTTAACAATTCTAGTATTGTAGTCAGCAGAGTTCATTTTGTATTAAAAACTTTTTAGAGTATAAAACATGCTATTTTTTAAACAAACCAACGTTTCGTACAATAACGACCTTCTCCTGGCTTCAGATTAAAAACAACAAAAATATTAAGTATCAAAACAAGTCTTTTCACAAAACAAGCACACAATAATTTATACATCAACAAAAAGTGGGAACTTTCAAAGAAATTACTCAAAGTGATATAGACACTTACAAATGGAATCAATATTTGAAGGAAAACCTTTTAGTGATAGGCTTATGATTATGTGTGATATGCTTTCAAAACCTCTTCTTTCAAATTTATTTTTTCCAAATATGGCAAGCAAATACAATATAAAACTGTATTTTAATAACTCATTAATTTTCTTCGGTTCAGACTGACAAGAAAAGTGTGCATTACTCTTCCAAAGTCTGTACATACATTTCATACCACGTGATCTGTTTTACACTTATAGAGTTATGGGTATACGTTTTTTATTTTCCACCGTAAACCAAACTATTTGCGTTGTCTATATGAGCCTTAATAAAACTTAAATTTTAAATATCCTGTATCATCATTTTACTTTGTATAGTACTGCATTTCCTCAAATTCACTATCAAGCACTTCTTTACAGTATTGTCAAACGCTTAACTGATGGTGTTATTTCGCCTTATAATTTCCTTTACCCCTCCACAACAACAATGAAATATTTCTCTATGCTATTGATGCGCGAGGTATGTTATGTTGACGTCCAGTTACTGAGGTGTTCACCTTAGGTACTTTTCCCCAGGCCCTCGCTTGGTAGCATGAGGGAAGGAGTACACATTATGTGGCCTAGAGGATTAGGCCGCAATTAATTATATAAAGTGATATTAAACTACGATTAAATTTATACATTATCTGGTAGTAAGCAATAACAATTTTGCGTAAAGGACGTTCCACAAGTCATGACGTTAAAATCCAATCGCGTTCTTAAAATCAGGTTCTTGAGTCTCATTCAATATTCACTTAAACGTCAACTTCAACGTACTCCATGAATAATATACATGGAAGTCTGCGCCGGCGATATCACGAGCTGACCGTAAACTTATTACAGTAAACTTCTTCACCAGTTATGTAAACAAAAAACTTATTGAATACATTTATATTTATTTTGGTGCTAAGTAATTAATTAATTGTAATATTATGCCAACATCACACTTATTTCTCGATTTGGTTAGTCGGGAAACACTCCCGTAGGTGTAGTTGTTATTATTTACTACAATTCAGAAATTAAAAAAGTCCGCCCCAACCGGGATTCGCACCACGGGTCTCCCGCATTCCAAGCGAGCGTCTTAACCACTAGACCATCAGGACGGGTACATTTTCATCTCTGAATTGTATTTGCATTATACATCTGCCTACACCATCAGGACGGGTACATTTTAATCTCTGAATTGCAGTTGCATTATACATCTAAATCAGATGTTAGTTAGTCAGATTAAGACGCTCGCCTGGAATGCGGGAGACCAGTGGTTCGAATCCTGGTTGGGGCGGACTTTTTAAATTTCTGAATTGATGTAAATAATAACATCACACTTGTGAAGCTTACTCTGTTTTTGGTGGCCATAATAAATAAATATAAATTCACTAAAAAGATTTAACACAAAAAATTTAACATTTCCTAAAATGTTAATGTCCGATTGTTCGTCTATAAAGTTTCCGAAAATAAGGACGAATTTTCGCATATTTTCTTGTGTGAGAAAGTGCTGGCCATATAGAGGACCCTATATATCACCCTGACACTACTTGTAAGCAGCTTAAGTTAATTATATATTGCTATTTATTTCTGTTTGCTACGTATATTGTTAATATTATTATTATTATATATTGCTATTTATTTCTGTTTGCTACGTATATACATTGTATGTTTGGAATGCATATGTTTAGGATTTTTAAGATTGATTTGTCTTAAAAAATTAGGAAATATATTATTAAGTGCTCCTCGTTAAAATTACTGCGAGTGTGTTCATTGCGTAAAATTAACGATTTTCAGGAAAACTTTTCGTTTTCTATTTAATAATGATAATCAAATTAAAAAACTGTGCCTGCCACGTTTACCTTCTCATCGCTAATTAAAAGTGTCGTGTTCAATTAATGCGTCTGTTCCAATCACGTTGAATAACTCGTCTGTCACGCGTTGCGAGGTACGCACGTGTTAGCTGTACGCGCTAAACAAGACGGGAGACTCTGTCGCAAGCGTCGAGTGGCGCCTGACCGCAGTTCATCTCCCTCGGGCTTCAATACTCCGTTTCCCATTCTTATCTCATCAGCTATCACAACATTGCTGATAGCGCACATGCGACCGAATCAATAACGATTTGCGATTGACAATGGCTTCAATAATTTATTAACAATGCACGTTGTAAGCGTAGATGTTGGAACTGAAACATGGTTTCTTCTTAGCGTATATGCAAATTGTCGGGCATTATTCAGCATTAATGTATGAACAACACTCGCGAATCGACCTTAATCAAAAATACAAACACGCTTGGGTTATTATGGATGCAATTGTAGTAAAAAAAATCGTTCGTTCTCGCATTTTATGACACACATTGAAAATTTCCTGACAAAATTATTTATTTATATTAGTTGATCGAATGGTACAATAAAGGGTCGTAATAATTGTCCGCATCATCTTAAGGAAACGTGGCCTCGATGCTACATAAATAAAACTAGGAAGCTTCGCAAACGCTTTTTCAGGCGCGTTGTTGGATGAGCGTATTTTTTTTAAACGAAAAAAAGCGTAAAATTGCAATTTTCACAAGAAATAATTTTTCGATTGCGCTCAAATTTCACACGAATATATTAATTCATAAAATTAAGTTTCTGATAAAAATCATTACAATCGGATAAAACATGTAGGTGTTATAAGTCGAAGAATTTTTTTAAAAATCGAAAAAAATCGTAAAATTGCGATTTTCATGAGAAATCATTTTTCGATTGCGCTCAAATTTTACACGAGTATATGAATTCATAAAATTAAGGTCCAAAAAAAAATCATGCAATCGGATAAAGCGTGTAGTTGTTATAAGTCAATTTTTTTTAAATCGAAAAAAATCGTAAAATTGCGATTTTCACGAGAAATAATTTTTCGTTTCCGCTCAAAAACGTGGCAGTTCTAAGTTTAGAGATTTCGAAGGCCCCCATAAAATTTCATCGCAATTTTAGTATCATAAAATCGTGGTAACAAACACACAAAAATAAAAAAATAAACACTCCGGATTTTTTTCTCCGGTGTAGTAGAATGGAATCTTCGCTACACTCATCCAAAAAAAGAACACAACTCAATGTGTTGGTATAAGCTACATCGTTTTCCGCGTTTTTAATTCAAACTAACCACGATCAACTTTGTGGACAAAGTAACCACGTTATGTCTTATCCCGTCGTGTGAAAATAGCAATCTTGCATACATTACACGATAATAACATTTCCTCTATTAAATTACATGGATAAAACAATATTAGGGTTACAAGTTTGATGTACATATTATAAATCATCATCATATCATCATCATCATTGTGGTATTAAAATTTAACATTATTCAACACATAGGAAGAGTAAAAGTACGACATATTTTGTATACATCGAAAATGTGGCGATCATTTATAGAAGCGTTGGTATTAAAAGCACACAACCGTCCGCGGTGGCACACAAGATTAGGGCGCTAGTCCGAAACGTAGGTTTCTACGAGGGGGTGGGTTCGAATCTCGCATAAGGCATGGGTTTTTTGTAATCGTACTTCACCCTCATATATTACCACTCATCGTCTCGAATAGCCTTAGTGCTTTACTATGAGACATTTAGTAACAAAAACATTTTAAAAGCACAGCATTGGATGTTTTATTCAGCCGATAGATTTTAAACCAAAGAATAAATCTAATTGTGTACAAGTTTTTAGAATAAACTGTGAGTAGTTGGTAATTTGTTTTCCCTTTGTTTGTTCAGTCGAAATGTGTAAATGGAGAATAAGTGGTATTATTTCAAAGTGCATATTTTTTAGTGTTCGAGTACGTATTAGTGCACAGTTAAATGGTACAGTAAAGTAAATACATTAACGTTCGGCATTATTTTGCATTATGCTTTATTGATAAAAACAAACTTCGCTCGCTAAAGGCACTGTAAGTAAACACAAAAATAGCTTGTAAATTACAAAATGTGACCCGGCACCTCCACCAAAATTAATATGATTTATCATTTACAGAATGTACTTGATCATAAGTGGTTTGAACCAAAGTTTTATTTTACTCCACAGTCCCAAAAGCAAGGGGAAATACAAAAATGTCTTGTAGATATTCAAAAGAAAGTCCGGCACCTCCACCAAAAGTATTTTTTCAAATTTTGCTGAATATAGTTTATCATACGTGGTTTAAACTTAGGATTTATTTACTCCACAGTCGCAAAAGTCAGTGTTATAATAATAATTTCTTGTAGATAACAAAAAGAAAGCCCGGCACCTCCACCAAAAATAACATTTTTTATTTTTTTACTGAATATACTTGATCAAACGTGGTTTAAGCATAGTTTTTTTCTACACAGTAGCAAATGCCAGTGTAATTGCAATGTTTTGTTGCGTACAAAAAGATGGCCCGGCACCTCCACCAAAAGTAACATTTTTATCTTTTACTGAATATACTTGATCATACGTCATACTAAAATCAGAAACGTAACGTGCGCGTTCGCATGTAAAATAAGATAGTCTCTAATTAATTTATGAACGATCCTTCGCTTTTATCAAAGCATTAGCTTTCAACCAATGCTATTTTCATTTTGTGTGGTGTATAATTTGAAACTAAGCAAAAAACGACTACTACAACCTGCAACTTTTTAATATAGAACATTTGCTTATTTATTATCTTTACAAACAAAACTTGTTTCTTTTTAAGGTGCTTCCATAAGAACGCTATGATTTACATGGTATTCTTTATGAACCGTTGAGAATTGCATTGCCTAAATCAGCCGATAAAGCACCTGGGGCATAATATCTCACTGCTTATTTGATTCGACACTCGACTCATTCGACATTACATCATATAGCCTTCATTTTATTTTTACTCGCTCTAGTAATAACGTGTTTGCCAAGATGTACTTAACTGTCTAAAATGTTGCTACGTTTTTTATTATCTGAAGTTGTGTGTGAGTGCACTTTAAAATGTACTATAATCTATAAAATTATTACACGAATAAAATGTAAAAACAAATATTATATTAAAAATATTAATAACTATTGTCTGCAACATGGGTCTAAACGTAATCGCAAATATATTGTTTCAATTTTGATTGAACTAAAAATTATGGATTGTACTTATACATTAACACTATCTACTCAACTGCAACAATTCTGGTGGCAAATTACTTTTGTCAAAATTAATACATTAATTTGTATTGGTGCCAACGGACA
The DNA here is from genome assembly GCA_024449915.1 of Sweltsa coloradensis. NCBI lineage: Eukaryota > Metazoa > Arthropoda > Insecta > Plecoptera > Chloroperlidae > Sweltsa > Sweltsa coloradensis. The sequence continues at coordinate 416,283 of JAMZAV010000032.1, read as the reverse complement.
AAAATGTTTATTCACAAACAAACCCTTATTTTGTTATTTGTTTTCTTATTTTTAATATGATATTTAATAAAACTTCTTATGTAAATTAAGTTGGATTGCCTAAATTAATTTGTTACGACAGCCGTTATTTGGCAATTTTTCTCTTGTTATTAATCTTTTTTTCTTTTTGAATTTGCACACTTTTTTGGGGTTTAGATAAAAAAATATAATTTAACTTAAATTTATAAATTCAACATGTGTTGTTAAAATAACTTCTATTTACAAAAGAAAATAATATGTAATAGTATCTTATTAAAGGAATTAAATGGACGTAGGCATACTTAGATTAAAATTGTCCAACAAGATTTAAAAACAACATATCTACAAAATATTTAACAATCATTATTTTGTTTTTTGTTTTGCCTTTTATTTACTGAAGTCCAATCTGCTGCTTCATTATATTTATCTCATTTTCATTAACATAATAAAGTCCAAAGTTGACGTGAAGAACTTTCTTTTTCAACTTTTTAATGGGAAACATCTGCTCTCAATTGTTATGCTGTAGGCTTACTAAAATATGTATTTTTCTTGCCTGCGTTTATGCTTTTCTTTATACCAGACCTTCATTAGCGAGCCCGAAGACCTTAGAAATAATTAGATTCTTGAAGTCTTTATTGTGAACCACACTCCTATTAAAACAAGAGAACAAATAGAATGTCCTCGGGTAGCTAATTTAATTATTTTCCACCATAGTTCTAGCAAGCAAAGTTTTAGCGGAGAAATAATGACCCCGAAGACATTTGATTGGTTGTTTTTTGTTGTTAAAGATAAGATACCTTCATCTTTTCATACAATGTGGAAAAACAAAATACTTTTAACAGGAACGACGTTCTTTTGAAGATAAATACAATGTTAAAAATCTCCTATTTCTTCCATTAACATTGTTCTTCAATATCAGATTCCAAATTTTGAAATATTTCTTAATTCGGAAAACAGAAAATTACTTTGCACAGGTAAACCGAAATTGTGTGCATGTGCCATGTTGTTTTTACTGTGAACGTTGCAAACGTGAACCAAGTATTTAGTCGGATGGAATTCTTTTAGACTTTTGGAAGTTTTCGATATCGATGCAGAAATTACAAAAAAAAAATAGTAACGGCTGAATAACAAATTGAAAATATTACCAATAAACGCACTTCACTGCAATCCATCTTGCTTTTTAGTTAGGCAAGTTTTCGTTACATTTTTATATTTGTCATTTAACCATTTCTCGTCAAGTCCCTCAGTTTTATTGTGGTATAGCATTAACATGGATAGGATAATAGCTCTATAGGGTAAGCCTAACGGTACGTTTGAGTCCCACTGCTCCTGAGCACATAAAGCTATCGCACGTTCACATAGGATAATATTTACGCCTTGTACATAATTTTTAAACTCTTTTCGTGTAAAAAATTGAAAATAGTGATTTTTTAAAAATAATATATAAAAATCAAAAAATTATAAATTTGCCATTTTTTATCCGATTTTTATTTTTTTTTAAAATTATTATTATTAATAAAGATGCTTGTTCTTGAAATAAAATCTTTTTAAAAAATACAAAAAGTTGGAATTGCGGTACATATTCAAAATCCAAAATTTTCCAAAAAAATCTAAAATACCCTACTCAAAAAAAAGAAAAAAGTTTCAAACAAAATTTTTTATTGTTATTGGGCATGTTCGTTTGATGAATAAGTAAAAAAAACAATAATTTTTTAATTTTTCTAGGATCGGACAGGGAAGGGTTAACTTATACTAATTTGTATGATACGTAATCTAGTATTTCATGATTTGAATTATATCTATGTATTGTTTGAAGTGTTCAGCTTGGTACTTGTGAGTCTAGACTTTTTTTATTCTTTATTCTTTATCTTCCACAGAATTTACATTCCAGAGAGCATAAGATAATAGAGCAAACGTTCACATAGTTTGAATATATTAACGCTACAACACATATATACTATTATTGGATGAGCGTAGCGAGCGTAGCGAGCGAAGCGAGCGAAGCGAAGATTCCATTTCACTACACTGGAGAAAAACATCCGGAATGTTTTTTTTCCTTTTTTTTGTATTTTGTTGTGTTTGTCCGCACGATTCCGGCTAAACCGGTACTCAATTGCGATGAAATTTATGGAGGCCTTCGAAATCTCTGAACTTAGAACTGCCACGTTTTTGAGCGCAATCGAAAAATTATTTCTCATTAAAATCGCAATTTTTTTTCGATTTTTAAAACATTTCTTCTGCTTACAACTCCTACATGCTTTAACCGATTGTAATGATTTTTTCACAGAACCTTAATTTTATGAATTAATATATTCGTGTAAAATTTGAGCGCAATCGAATAATTATTTCTTATGAAAATCGCAATTTTACGATTTTTTTCTTTTTTAAAAACAACGATTAATTTAAAAAATTAAAAATTTATTTTAATTTTTAATTTAATTTAATTTAATTTAATTTAAAAAAAATCTTCATCAGTAATGATTTTTTCACAGAACAACAGAAAATCCGCATAACACATGGCAGCTCAATGCATCAATTACGCTCATCCAACAACGCGGCGGGACTTAAGCGTTTTCCTAGTACTACATTAGGCCTACTAACTACTTTTCACTTTACTACATAAGCCTAGCGTCGAGAAAATATCATTAAATAATATTACTACTTAAACTACATACGAATGTCACATTTCTAGACCTATCTAGTGAAGCTAGAGAGTTCTGATTACAACTCAGTTACGAAGACATAATGACAATGATACAAAAAGTGAAAATGATACTAAATATGGTATAAAATTATTATTGTAATTAGTTAACAAGTTGAATATTGTCTGGTCTCAGAAACAAATTAACTTAATTACTAAACATATAAACACAATTGTAGGCCTAGTATAAAATTTATAAATGAGAACCTACACTAAATAATGTAATTTGGTGGTTGTCAATGGAGAAAGTAAACAAATAGAGATCGGTGAGTTGGTGTATTTCGTTGAAACTCGTCAGTTCATGCATTGTGAGACTGCAATGCGGCTTTCATGTTGTATTTTGTCACTCTTCAATACATAATTATTGCACAGTCACGTGTGTATGATCCAATGAAAGCCAGACTATTTACCGACTTTCAAAATTTGTTTATTTTAGATGAGTTAATGTTTCCAGCTGATTGATTCGGGCTGATTACATAGTGATCATTAAAAACTACACTAATTCACAGGAATAATTAGCGATTCTAACATCCTCGCTCGTGCCTCGTGATTCACACACAGACGAGAATTAATCGGCATTCCATCAACTCAGTTCACAATGATGATATTGTTTTTCCCTTTAATAATATGGGGAGAATGTTGTGGAAACCGAAGGGGCTTACCGCCGTGGCATATTGCTAAATTAAAGTGTTCCGCGACGCAGTGCGTGAAGTTGATTAATGTACTGGTGGATCCGCAAGGATTGTTCTTGGACGTCTTTCAACACAAGCTTCGCATTACAGACCAGTAGATAACGCCACAAACAGTGATATATTATTGTTGAACTAAAAGAGAACATAAATAATCTTTGACCTAATGACAATAATCCTTAGCTTATCGTTTTATTTTTTCTGTAAGATATCGACATTATATCCAATGTTTTTTTGTTTTTTTTTTTACTCGAAACAGTTTTGTGCTCTATTTATCGACGTGCAGAACACTACTAACCCAACATTGTTGAAAATTATTATGATATTTGTTATTCAAAATTATTACATGTTTATTGAAAATAGCATGCATACCGATAATTAATTAATTTGTAAACAAATAAATGTATCTCTCTAAGTATTACAAAAATAGACAAGAGAAATTTTATTTTAGAATGTGATGATCGATACACACTTTCGAACTCTACCATAGTGAACATTAGTTTACATTTTCATATAACATTTCCGTGTTACACTATGTATTCATTAATTGACTTGTTGTTTTCAAGTAAAATGTTTGGCCTTTTTTGAATGTAAAACAAGTGCGTTAACTGTAATGTTTTAACAGTTAGTGGTATTACCCTTCATCGCAATACGCATAACTTATTCTTGAAGCGAATCAATGTTTTAGGTAATATTTTTAATTTTAAAAAGATGTAGTGTATATAAAATTATGCTAGTTTGCTTGTCTTCTTCGCCCATTTTTACACCGATCGATTTAATAAAAATGTCAGAAAACTTGCACATATTAAATTGCATCGCCGTCAGTTCATTGATGCTATCCAGCACAGTAGTGATTGGTTTCGTCTAGCTAAGAGTTGTCAAGATGAAAGCAAACAAGTAGTCACTCGCTGTGTCAATATCACAGCATGAAAGGATGGTTCGTTTCGAGCCTTACGACGATCAATTCACCTTTTCCATTACACATATTGTCGTAACAAAATCGAAGTGTTTTAACAAATCAAATAGTAGCCAGGTTATCAAAAAGCAACTGTTTTGCAGTACAATGTGTGGGTAAAAGCTAAAAGTACTTTTCATTTCAGATTAAACTTTCCAAAGCCTATGGTGACTTTACAGTGAAACGCAAACAACGAAATTCCAATACTCAATCGAGACGAAAACAAACACACTAAAGGACTGGTAAAAGCTTTTTTTAATGATGTTGTGGATGGATAGAACGAAATTATACAAATACATACACGATGGAATCGTATGCTGTTTTGGAGAGCAACGATGTTGTGCCTCTGGTATTTTTTAGACCGGTGTTCGTTAATGAAATATATATTTACTGGGCTTCAAAATACTTAGCATAGCTCTTTGATGTTTGAATGCTTCACATGTTACGTTTTTTTATTCAAACGAGGAAATTATTCACCTAAACGGGGACAGTTCACAAATACATTTACTGTAACATTCTTACCCCGTTAAAGAACAAATTTTTGACAATAAGTTGATATGTTTTTGAAATAACAAATAACAAACAAAAAACATTTGTATTTAGTCAAACTAAAATGATAGTTTTCGCCTAATGGGATTGACTGACAAAGTTATGACCAGGATGTTTATGCAAGATTTCTTGTCCTGATTTACTACACTCCTCGCCTATCTATTGTAAGTGTTTTTCGTGTGTTTTTAAACCTGCCAAGGATTGGTTTGCATTTCGTGTTAATTATGTTTTCGTTTAAACACACTATTAAAGAAAGTATAGTAATATTTATTGTACAATGCCTTATTTCTAACTTGTAAAAATATGTTACATTTTTTTCCAAAATGTCAAAATCTATTATCATTTACTATTGTAAATCATTGTTAAAAGACATTTGCAAAAACGATTTACATTTTACTTTTATTAAAGTTAACATTTGTTTGAATCGTTGCTTGTTATGGCTGGCTAGATAATTCTTTATAATTGTTCCATACGTAAAACATCCATACTTAACGCTAGAATCAAGGTATAATAAATATACGATATGGGATAAGCTACGGCGAATTCAAGCTTAAATTTGTCGTAATATGGCAAAAATCTTAAATTACTCAATCTTGTGTATGTACTTTTAAATTGTATGGAGAGAATATAACAAAATGAAATTGCATGTTTTACATTTGTGTTTATACGCATGCTAAATGAGAACGATGGTCGTGAACAAGATACTTTCTCGGCGTCTTCAGGGAATTAATTAAAACACGACCTTCACATTTTTCTTATGAGATAGCCCTCCATATTCAACCCGCGTTGAGTACTAACAGTTATTTTAATTTAGTAAGACACGTGCATATATATCCCTTTATTTGTAGACAAAATTATAATAACAAGGCGTCACTATTTAAAATTTGATATGAAATTACAAAAAAAAAACAAAACAACATCATACTTTTATCGTTCTCTTTCCTTATTAAATTTCTAAACGTTGGTTTAATTTAAGTTCGCATTGCATAAGCAGATACACCTTTATTAATGTTTATGTTTACGGTTTAATTCCGTTTTCTTCAAACTGGTTTTTACTTCTGAATGGTATGTAATTAATTAATATGATATGATTATAAACGGGGAGCCCCACAACCAACGAATAAGCGCACAATAATTTGTGTAATGAAGTCGAAAATTTGCCTTTTCTCTGCTACTTTATCCGTAGGTGAATCGTGGCCATTCGGAGATCCTCTATATTTCAAATATTGATAGCTGGTTGACCATTATTACTTTGATGGCATGTGTGTTGACAGGGTTGGTTGCAGTATTAATTAGAGAATGTTATTGTTTATTATTCCTTGTAACTGAGTGGGTTGACCTTAAATACAAACAAATCTTATTTTTTAAATTATTTCCAGATATGCTAGGTTATAGTCTTAAAACAATATTATATATCTTAACTGTCTCTAGCACGTGGTACGAGCTATCGGCAATCTTTCTATCTACTCTTAGTGTTTGTGGCGTGGCATGTCCCCTACCATTCGTGTGTATTATTTCATTAATGGCATACAATTGAATTGTTTGTGCAAATACAATATTATTGGTTTACTTTTGCTGTAAAAATGTCCAAAACAAAAGTTAAAATTCACATCTAGAAATGTGTTAAATTATACGTGTGTATGTGATGTGAGATCGTACTGCAAATGTTTAAAATGACGCTCGGGAAATTGCCTTGGTGCATATAACGAACGGTCTGGGGGTGTAAAGAACCATCTGGAGTGACCCTAACTACCTTGGTTTGCCCCAGATGTATTTGAAGAACACGTCCTTACTGCAGCTGCGACTATCAAAACTAATAGTATAACAACTTCACTTCAATGACGTTTAGATTTACAGACTGCATCCCTACTGTAAATACAGCGAACTAAGCAATGCTGATAAATATATATATTGTTCTTTTTCGCTATGACTTATAAGTTATGATGGCTCCATGCTTGTTTATTCTAATAGAAATGTATTGCTATCGATTGAACCGCACAGGCACTGCATACAAATACAAGGATGTTTTACTTTCCTTCTTAGTAAATAGATTGCGACTTTAGAAAACTTACAAACATACATATTTATTATTGACAATAAATAACTTGTAAACTTTGATACATAATATAATAAAATTGTTTAAATCTAATTGTTTTAATAAGCAAGAAAGTTATAGTAAAGATAAAAACATTAATTACAAAATGTAAAATTAAAATATGTTGCGTGTTACGAAGCACCTACCCCAATAGAGAATCATAATATCAGAGTAATTTGCAGTTCCAGCACTCAGGTTTGTAGCGGACATTCTGATTCTAGAAGGAATCCTCACTATAATACCAGATGCTCATAAATACCATTGCAACAATTACTGAGAAATTCCGGTAGGGTGGTAAGTATCAATTTCACGAAAGCGCGGTCTACGGAATGTCATTTTGTAAATTTAATTTTGCAAGCGAGACAAAACATTTCATATTATACGCAATATTTCAAGCTCTGAGTTTCATAAGTTAAAGGGATTATACTCCAGCAAGTGTTCACGGTGTGGCCAAAATAAACATACATTAAGTAATGACTCACTTCCAGACGTGCTTGACTACACAACATACACAATATTTATTTTAGAGGGAATAGAGTTTTGCACGGGATTACGGGATGCAACTGTTGGCCAAATCAACATCAACCATGTAAAACTGAATATGTTAAGAGTTTGTGTGTGACTCAGGCTTATGTGTCTATTTTTAGTCAATGTTTATATAAAAAAAATCATTTTTTTAAATATCTTACGATAAACATAAAATTTGTTACGTAAACAGAAAATTATAAATTTGCTCATACAGAAAACTGAGTCTTTAATTAAGGAGGTAACTAAACAGCATGAAGACCTAACATTTTTTTAATTTTGTGAAAGATTCTAAAGCAGAGGTCTTAAACTTCATAAAAACGTTGATTTCAAAGATTTTTGTTAATTTTCTAAATTATTTCATAATACTCTAAAAAAGCGATTATTTCCCGAATAATATTTTGTTTATATTGGAAGCGATTTAATTAACATTGTGTAAATGTTCGTTTAAATATCTGTTTCATAAAATGTAATTATCGCTTTAGTACACAGTGAAAAAAGAGATTAACTTTTTATTTTATCTTCTTAGTATTCATTGAATAACATACATTCTTAGATTCGTATTATTAACTAATTGAGTCATTCTAGATAAATATGTTGTATAGTGTTCACTTTCCAAAGTCTTTGAAATTATTTACAGGTTACTGTGTCAGATCGCACTTACTCACTGTAATCATTCATTTATTGATGTTACTTTACAGAGTTGAAGAATCGATCCAAAACTTCTCACAACAAGATTAGTAATTAATTACCAAACAAAACGAGGTCTACGTTCTCAGACAGAATTCTAATTTCTTCTGAGATCATAGCAGAGAATTTATCTCCCTCAAATTTTCGTAAGAAAAGGTTTAGTTGTAATTACTACATAAGCTCTTCAGTGATTCAAAGATCCAGGAACTTCTTAAGTAACGTGTCATCTCTTTTATCTCTTTCTTACTTCTTAATCTCTTTTCACCTCTGCCTTTTCTTCTTTAACCTTTGCCGTATTACATGTCACTCTTTTTTTACTCGAAGCCTTTCACCTTTCTATCTTTCTTCAAAATCTTGTATTGTCCCCCATTCTTCCAGCATCGACCGGCTCCCCCCCCCCCCCCTCAGACTCCTTCTCTCTCAGGCTAACGAACTGGAACCGAGGCAGCTCATACTCTCGAGATTATTCTGGCGAAGGAACATCGATTATTGTCTGCACGATTACGTTAGTCGTGAGCTACGCCACCTTTCATGTTCGCTAAACTAATGCACTTGCACCCTAATGCCACGTCATTAGAAACTAGTGAGGTGAGATGATGTCTCAAGTCAGACACATCTTTTGCTTGTCTCCTGTGTCAACAAGTAACAATCTCGAGTCGTAAAGTTACCTGTTAGGAGCAAGAACGCTGGCACAGATTCTCTGTCGCGTGCCCGATGGTTTATGCAGCCATATAGCAACTAATGGGCGCACTTAACCTTCTCGGCTTAGTATTACTCTTACATTCACGTGTTTGAAAGCAACTTGGACAAAGCAATCTGGTCTTGGAATCTCAGTCAATGAGCTTGCGTGAGATATAACTCACGTGACACTTGGTTGTGTGTTGCGGGTTGCGGCTTGCGTGGCGCCGGGGAAACGAAGGACAAACGGAATCAAGGCCTCTATCTCACCCTCTCACTCACTCTAACTCGCTCTCTCACAAATCCCACTGGGCATTTTTTTTTTGTTATCAGTGCGACCATGTCACTAGTGTTAGCGTCGTAGGAAATGTTTAGCACGCACGTTTAGCCGTGGTTGAACTTTTGAATGCTCAAAGTGTGGGTTCATGTTTCTGATTTCATGTATTATGCAGAATTTTTCTGAAGAAAATAACGAACTACGAGTGGCTTTCATCGGTGAATATATGTTAGCCAATACTTGATTTTTATCGGAATGTTTAACGAAATTACGTAAACGCCAATAATACAAATGAAGAGCAGTTACTGTTGTAAGATGGGTGTTACACAAGATCTAGCCAGAATCGTAGAAACAACTCTTGGCTAATATTCAATTTGTAAGGTTTTCAGTTAGGTATACTAAACAGAAACAATTATTATTGTAAAATAACATGTATTTCTAGTGTGGTCAATCGAGACAAGTGAATATGTTTTCAACAACTTAGTCATAATAGACTCTTTCTTGTCCAGGGCATAATGAAATCAGCCACGCACGAAAGACGGTGATCGATAGTTGATTGACCAATATTATCAACAGTACCAATTCTCTTGATCGGCAAATCCAGTTAATTTCATCAACATTCTGCACCACTTTTCGACCTCCAATTTTCACCCCAAAAAATTGGAATTTTTGTGATGCTGTTTACAAAGGATAAGCTCAAGTCGCGATCAGAGAGCATTTCAAATAATTGTCTTCTACACAAGTTTGTAGAATTACAAAAAAAATACTTGTTTGGTGGCAATAGTAAAGTAAGCATTATTTGTAAAATATGCTCCAAATGCGACATACACACATTTTCACTTAACATTTCGGTGCAAACCACAACACGATAGGATGAACGATAAAGCTATTCTGCGTCAAAGCCTACTTTGCTCGAGGTCATTTTACAGTCTTGACTATAGACAACAATATAATACGGCATTCACTTACAAAATAACAACATATATGAAATGTGTTTATTTCTCTGAACGCATTCTACACCCTAGGTTGTAAATACTTGTTGCCTCGAACAATTAACTGGCCCCAATTAACCTTGAGGTGGAACCATTCTGCACGAATACGTAGAAATCGTGATTGCATGTTTGCACGAGTTGATAAGTTCGTAGATTTAATAGCGTCAGTTCTCCTTAACTCCAGAAGATGTTTTCAAACTGATAATATTTGCGCCTAAGTGTTAAAAACAATGTTTTACGCACTATGCGATAACAACTGTATAATGTTTCAAAACATATACTTTTTTTCGTGTGGTAGGTGACCTACCTAAATTTTGTTTGCAACCAGACTTGGATGCATTAGTGTGCTGCTCGGTTTGAATTCGCTCTGAACATTATTCTAGTCTGTCAAATGTATTGACGCCATTTCAAGTGTGCAGAAACAAACTCAACAGCTATGTACACGTTCCACGCGTACTTGACACTTTACTTAACTTGTGACCTTTCAACATATCAGCCGCACGTAGAAGTAAAAACACAGGTCCACAGGACAGTGGTGTATTAGTGACGAGCTAAAATAGTATAAAAGAGATCCAAAGATCCAGGTGTTTTTTAATGTGGTTAAAATAAGATAACTTGATCCCGGCCTTTTAAGATAACAAGAGATGAGCTGATTAAAATAATTAATATGCCTCTCTATATCTCAAAAGTGTTTACCTAAATTTAAAAATTTGAAACTCTATACCAACTTTCTCGATGAAGTTTCTCTAATAATAGGAAATTGTTCACTTTTGGATCACTTTTCCGTTGTATTAGTTTCCTTTGAAATATGTGCAGAAAATTCAATTGTTGTTGAAGGTAAAGGAAGAAAAAACAGCATATCATGCCACAATGGCTGCAGGAAATATAATAATTTGTAAGTGATAGAGTACAATATGTTATAACCCTTGTTGCTGTAATCTGTTGTTGGTTGTTACTTGTTAGTCCGTTGTAAAATTGCGTGCGGTAGTAAGTGTATACGTGCACATAATTCTCTGACGCCGATAGTTAGACCATGGTCTGTGATTGGCAGACATTCATTCCAATTGTTCAAACAGTTCCCTTTAAATTGAGGCTATATAATGCTGTGTTCCATTCGTCTGTTGAAAATATAAATTCTCCCTCACAGCTAATATTTTCTGATGTTTTTCAACGCACTACTAATAAAACTCTTGCATATGGTTCCTTGCGCAATGACAAGTTTGCACATCCTTTAAGACAGGCCTAAGAGCGCTTCTTTCCGACGCCCAGCAAAGGATAGAACGGTAAACAACTCAGGCAAATAACTTCACCCTTTGAGGGTCTTGTTGACATGTTACATCCGATTGAGACGTAAGCTTCAGAAGCCGGAAAAGTAGAAGAAAGTGAAAGGGGAAATATAACGCAGGATGTTGTTACTTTTAGTACTTCAAATTAACAACACCAGTGTTCAAACTCTCTTCATAATAAATGTTTAAGCGCTTGAGTTGGAAGTCAAACATCTTTTGAATGAATAAGTATATTTCATTGACACTAATAACGTGTAATAATATACAACGGAGTAATATTATATTTATATTTTTACTTTTATCGTACGTAAGAAAATCAGGTAACCTAACCTCAAAAGAAAAACAACGAATGAAATCAGCGATGTGTAATCATTCATAATAACATTTACAAATAATAGAAAGAATAAATTATATTGAACTATAAACTAAATGTATAAAGTCCCACTCTTGTGCTCAACAACTGGGCAGCCGAGACTCTTAACATAGCACGTGTTTTATTTTGTTTGTCATAAAATAAATATCACTTTGTGCGTGGCTTATAATATTATAGTGTAATAAAGTGAAATAAATCAAAGCTAGGGTTACAGCAAGAAAAGCAGAGACCACATTCGAACAAAGTAATTCATAGCAGGAGGTTGCGTGTGGACAATGAATTAGAACTGGGCAGTCGTTGGGCCTTCCCTTAACTCGTGTCGTTAAACGCACGCTGCCCTCCACACTTTCATAGTATTAAACAATCGCAAAGTTGACACTTCCAGTACGTCAACATGGCGGCCAAGCCATGACTGAACCAAGCTGCAACAGATTACAAAGGTTCTGACATTTTGCACACACATCACGTGAGGCCACATAAACGATATTCATATCATAAGGCAAGAACGGGAACATGAGTGCCCAGGAACCGAATTGCTACTTAATCAACAGATTGTTGAAGAAGAATACAAAAATAAAATAATTCAACGTGCGTTAATCACTTTGGTGGCGGCGCCGGATGGGCTGAGGGCAGGCGTTGCCTATTCGTGCGTGCAGTGATGGTGTGGTGCCGGTGTAGGGCTCAAACTTTTTGGGGGTGCTATCTACTCCCCCCACCCCTTAGCCCCAGGGTCACCAAACACATTCTGTGTCATCATTGTTGCAGGGCAATGTAATTAAAAAAATGCCGATCAGACGTCATGCACGGTTTCTATCGTGAGACGTGACACACGCACAGAGGGATGGGCAGAAAATTGATGCTAATATAGGAGGTTCGCTTTATAATATACTCTCTGAAAGCAAGAAACTAAAGAATCATACATGTTTAATTAAAAGTAATTGACTAAAAAACAGGAAATATACTTTTATTCGCGGTGTATTTCACCGCGTTATCGTTTTTTTTAAATGTGCCTATCATGGACGGAAAGAGTAAAACCACCATTATAGCCTTATTATAGAGTTGCCCAGAGACTCTCAAGTTTTGAAATCCATTGAGATAAATTTAACCGATTTTCTTTTTTTTAGCTTTAGTTATATGCGCAATTGTCATAGCACTTACATTTCCTTATACAGAAATCGAAAAACTTTGTCGATTTGCTTCAGTTCTAGCTTATTAAGAAATAATCTAAAAAATACTAACTCTGTTTTGTTGGAAAGCGCATGGAACTGGAAATAAAGAAGTATGTTTGTATTTATTGGAAATTGTTGTACAAAGTCGATATTATAGTTTAGTTTCAAACAGTGTTCGGGTTGTACAAATGTAAAAGTAGTTCATAAATAAAAACTATTCAAAGGAAATGAAACAAGGATTTACATAAACGATACTAAACAAAAGTAAAGCGATTCAATTTGTGCGCGAGTTGAACTCTAGCAAGTGTCGGTGTAGAATTATACCGATCTAGTGCACATTGTATGGTGGAGAACTCTCAAGAGTGTTGCTCGGAGCAGGCAGGCACGCACGCAACATTTCCCACCAGCCAGATCTGCCGTGAGATAAATGTAAATTATGCCAACGTGCACGCGCTCCTTGGCCCATCTCGCCTCGACGTTCACGATAGATGATCCGAGATAATGAAACTTGTGGCCTGTGCAGTGTGCAGGTAATACGGCTAGATTCCCGCGCGCTGGCTCCAAGTCGGACGCAAACGACAACTGTTCGTTTGCGAAGGAATGGCTTCCACTCAAGTCAACGTGTACTACCTACCTACCTACTTACTTTCTCTCTTGGGTTTTTTGTTCTGCAGACTCAAACGGCTAATGAGATTTCGATGAGCTTTTGTTTGAACATTCGTAGCAGATAGTTAGAGATGGGAGAAGAGAAGACATCACTAGCACGTAATCGAACAAACCGAATCTTGCCTTCCTTATATTTGTGATAAGTTGTCCTAAAATAAAACATAACATTTACAAAAATACTGTTCGAATTTACTTCGCTCATTAGGCCTTCCTCAAAATTATAATGTTGTAATTAAAATTGCAGTTAAATATGAAAATTCTGCAGCACATAAAAAAATATTATCCAAAAAAGGAGCGAAGTTACTTGAACAACAGATTGTAGAAGAAGGATTTACAAATAAATCTTCATCAAAGAATTGATCGTTTTTGGTGGAGGTGCCGGGTTCGAGTATATAGCCTAGTCTTATTACTCCTAGAGACTCCAAGAACGTACTATATTATCAACCGCATGTCCATTGGAGTTCGTGTTCAGGGGTTTTATCGTGAGACGTGACCCACGAAGAACGGATGCATATATGATGCAAAAGGGGAGATTCGCTACCTAATTTAACTTATAATTATTTTTGCAGTCATTCTAATTATTTTTACTTCATTCTGTGAAATATACGCGCAACATAAGCAGCCTACAACAAACAAAATTGTAAAAGTTCTCAAAGAGCCCACGTAACAGTCACTCTAGTGTCCCTATTATAGTTTTCACATGCCAGACATAGTGTCACCATTTCTCCACATTGTGTCGATCCTTAGAAATAATATTCAACGCTCCCACCTTATTCCCACGGCGTTACTTGGTGTCAAATGTCGGCTTGTTTCGATCACAGCACACTTCACTAACACTTCTAGAAAGATACGTCTTCCACTTCCACGAAGTAGGCTGGTACCGGATTGTACCGGGGTCTTATGATCTATTGTCGAAAATCACCATTCATAAATCACTTCCTATCATTCTGATTAACTCATTAAATCACTATGAGAAAGCTTCTTAACTTTCATAAAATCACAATGTTAGTTTTTGTTTTACTTTGTTTCAGCATTTAATACCCAAACACATGGATAGACACTTTCAAGTACATCTAGCTTATGAAAGACCAAGTTTATTTTAAACGTTTGGAAAAAATAATATATGGATATGGTATTTATTACAAAGCCGTGTTTCAACCATTCCGAAAACACAAAATACTTCAATTTGGTATTCAATGTTTAGATTGCGTGCTACCAACAATTTGTAACCGAAGGTAATTGACAACGTTTGATTTTATGCCAAAGACAAATTATTGTATACTGTTGGTTGCTATTACCTGTTGAAAAAGAAATGGTTATTCTGTCAACAATAATAAGAAATACAGAATTCAACGACATAAAATAATGTGAATATATATATAATATATAATATGTGATTCAACATCGAAAAGGTAAATCCTTTTGTACGGTACGAAAATAATAATGGCATTTTAACACCAATTAACCTGCAATTTTTATATTATTTTCTTCATTCTAGGCAGAAAAAAAAAAAAAAAAGAACGTCAATAAAACTTCAATATGTTTTGTACGTAATTCGTGTGAAGTCTGTAACTTTTAACTTGTACACAAATGTCTCTTTCTCATCTCAAGTATTTCCAATGGCTCGTCAGTGATTTATATTTAGTTATAAAGTTGGTGGAGGCGCCGGGTCTGCAAGCTAAATGGGATAAAGCTATTGCAGAGCACTCTTACCGATATTTTGAAAGTCAAAGGAAAATGGCTGAAAGTTGGTTGAATAAAAGAGGATCTTTAATAAAAAAAGAAGATTTTTTATTGGACGGGACAGTTGAACGCAAACATTTTATGCAAATTTTGGGTGAATAAAAATATGAAAGTTTTAGGTGCAATACTTAATTTTTTAGCATTTTTTTTATTGTTTAAACACGCCTTTGTCTCCTCTATGAGAATGAGGTGGGAAAAATCTGAAAAAATGTTCGATGTGCGATTTTTTTTACACGTGGTACAAATAAGAGGTTTGAACCGGTGGACGCAAAAAATCGTACACCAAACGATATTTAAGAAAATTATTTCGCCTTATACTCGCAGCGGAGACAAACGTGTGTTAAAATAATAAAAAATCATAGTTCAAAATTAAGTATTGCACCTAGAACTTTTCTTTTCCTATTCACCCAAAATTTGCATATAATGGCCAAAGGTGAGATATTGTTGCGTAAAAAAAAAACTGTTCATCTTTTATATTCAAGTTCCTCTTTCTTCAACCTTTATCATTCAAAATTTCTGTAAGAGTGCTCTGGAATAGCCATAAGTTAAGAATTTAAAACTTACTTAATATATAAACGACTGTTTTAAATAGATGAAGGACACAAATTGACCACTTTCGAGTTACTTAGTTACGTTTTGTAGACGAAACACAGCACTGTATTCAATAATCGCGACTCATGACGGAAAAAACAAGAATTTACCGATGTTTAGGCGAACATTCGAGAGTGTAAACATGATATCGTGTTAAGTTTAGCTCAATCGTAAGAGGAAATAAAAAATAATAGAATATTGCCTTTGGTCAGTAAAGCTTGATAGCTATTTGGTCATCCAATGTTGTGTTAAATCTTAAAGCAGACATGAAAACATGTTTCATTAGCGAAGCACGTTAGCATATTGTGGAAATTTATATAATGTAAAACCCATTATTTTAAAGTGGAGGTACAAGTATGTTTAACCAATTTTCTAAAGTACGAAGAAGGGTTTCCGACTAGAAAAAAGACGACGGCGGGAACATTGTACGATATCCTATGTTTCCACCTGAAACCACCTTTATCAAACATAATAAAAACAACAAAAGCTACGTTATCAAACTATTTTATAGTTTAAAATATCAGATAACGGTAGGTATGTTACAAAGTAAGTTGCTTGTTGTACCGCGGCCGTCCAGTCGCGCCCTGCAACTCACCGTAAGCCACAGCGTCTACCACAAACTTGCACGCTTGCTTCTCTGTAGTGTTCACTTACCTCCTTTGAGCCGACCGCAACGCTCTCTACAAGTTGGGAGTGAAATTAAAATTGGTGCAAATAAATCAGCGTTTCCTCCCTCGGTGGCCGACAAAGTGGACACGAACATAGTTTGCGGGGGCAACGAAGTCTGTAATTAAAAGCCTCTTTATGTTAACACTCGGTTGTAATAGCAGCCGACAATTGATGGGCACGAGATCCCGGCAGGGCAGGGCAGGGGGACCTACCTCCCTCCGTCCGACACTTCATACATTTTTAAACTCTCCTAGTTAGCCATATCATGCCTCGCCTCGTGCTTGTGCAGGACACTCACAACAAAGACCTCGAAGTAGTCTGGTGTAAAACTTGGTAATTTCGTTTCAAAGACGGTTTTTTTTTCTCGTTGGAGAATATTGTTAATTAAATAGTAAAATTTAATCTTCCATTCTTGGAACGTCTATAAAAGCTAGTAGTTTCAGAAGTGGTTACAGGACACTTTACACTTATTTATTACCAGTCTACATTCCACATCCGCATTTCAATGCCTTAACAAAGAATGACATGTTATTCGGTATTTTTAATGTAAATATATAAAAACGCGCAATTAGCAGGACATATAATGTGGCTGATGGCAAAAATTAGAATTATCAATGTTCAAGACTGTGTATATTATCTACTCAACCGCCATATTGCTATCAATGGTTTCGCAGGATATGAATTAAACCAATTTAACCCCCTTACAACGATTTTCAAAACTCCTATACATTGTAATTTAAATTTACATTAATATTGTTCAGATGATAACAATTAACAACGTTACTTATTAAAAAAAATCCATGATTTTGCCTTTTGGCAGTTTTAGTTTTAAGTTACTAAATTTAGAAATAAATTCAAACCTTATAAGACTTAAAACATTTATTTCATCATTTATATTACCCATTAACATCCCCCAAACAAAGACTAACAATATTTCATTTGTCAAAGAACAATTCATTCATAATTTTAACGTTATGGGAATAGCTGAATTAAGCGCAAAATGGCGTCAAATCCTAAAGAAATATGGTTCCCATCCCATTTCTACCGTTAACAGCATCTATCCACGGCTTGTTTTAGAGGGCTTACCCAATCTCCGGACCGTCCTTCCAATCAATACATCCTCAAGATAAGCCTTAATGCAGAAGTATGAGCACCGTTAACTCACACGATCCAGATAACCTAGGGTCACACAGAAACATTGCCTCGTCCTAGGAGGGGATCAACGGAAGTCGCTGGTGCAGAATACACGAGGACGTGAGTTATTGGCTCTTCCGCTCTCATTATTTACCACTTTCACCATTCACCAATCACCCCTCCTCTTCCCACCCCTAGCTTCGTGATTGTCGTCACTAGTCTTAGTGAGAGGGCGACATCGACAAGCCCAATAACAGATAAGAAACATTCTTTAATTTCTTTTTTTGAATCCAAAGCAACAACTTTGAGTATATTACAGCAGAAAGCGTCGTAAAGTATTACCAAGAGAAATACTGTGACCTACAGTTAATAAAGTCAAATCCGTGAAGCCATCAGCACTCAACAGTCATTTAGTGCCCCGCCGTTAAGAGCTAGTGCTCTACTCGACTTGACTCCGGCACCCTCTATACTCGCTAGGATTGATTTAAAGAGTGCCAAGGCTCTGGCAATTATGTCTTCGTTGCAATCCACACCGCCCCTGCCTTGGCTCAACGCCACAAGAGCTGAGTGGTGTGGTGTCTCCATGCTGACTAGCAGGTTCCACACTTTGACAAGACAACGTGAAGGAAATTATTGTGATTGTTGACACGCTCGACAATGGGACTGCATGGGTCGATTCGTTGTTTTTAAAAAGGAGGTGACGTAAAGCTTGGAAAAGAAAACAAAAGAAGGCGAGAAATGTCGCATATCACATTCCACACGATAAAATTTATGATAACAAAAATAGCGAAATAAGCCTAGTGCTTCAGTCTCTGTGTAACGAAAAACAAGAGAGTAATGTTACCGTGAGGTAGATATTTCATACCAACATTGAAGAATTCAACGACAAAGAAAACGAAGCATTCTTCGTCGATTTCTCTACTCATTCGACAATTCTGAGCGTATATTATTATACAATAACGTATTTTATCACAACAGTGTAACACAAAATATAATAAAATTACGCTGTAACCGGAAAATTACTGGGAACGATTTCATTTATTTTATTTACTTATATTTGCATTTTCATTCACTATTAATGTGAAATGTTATTTTTAATATTATCCTGTGTTGTATATGTTAATATTTCATTTCATTTATTTTTTTAAAAAAAGGCCAGTTTTGTATTTTGGCAAATAAGCAAAGTAAACATTCCGTTATCATACAAAATATGACTTGCTTTATAGTAAACATAGTAAATGTATAATGCAGAATGAGGCAATCACCTTTTTAGTTCAGACGTTGTTGGCCAGAACAACATATTATAATATTATTAACATGCGTCCATGATTATATTATCTATATTCAAGACACCGTAATATTATACTTAAGCTGGGTACCTGTTAGTAACGTAACATTTTGTAAGAAATACCTGATTTCACATTATATTCGTGGGTAATAGAGGTAAATAATTGCACACAAAATATTTGTTTGTAAAATATAAATGATCGATTGCCCTATTTTAGGCCTATGTATTTAGGCCTATGATTTGGCGAAAAGCTATTTTTTTTTCTTTATTGATTTTACAGATATTTTAGGTGTAGCGCGTTCATACACATAACACACAAGTGGAATGTAATATTAATTAATGAAATATTATTACTAGGAAGCTTCTCAAACGCTTTTTCAGGCGCGTTGTTGGATGAGCGTAATTTTAAAAACCGGAAAAAGCGTGAAATTGCGATTAACATGAGAAATAATATTTCGATTGTGCTCAAATTTCACAGGAATATATATATATCATAAAATTAAGGTTCTGTGAAACATTCATTACAATCGAATATAGCATGTAGGTGTTATAAGTCAAAGAAATGTTTTAAAAATAAAACAAAAACGTAAAACTGCGATTTTCATGAGAAATAATTTTTCGATTGCGCTCAAATTTCACACGAATATAATATTATATTAATTCATAAAATTAAGGTTCTATGAAAAAATCATAACAATCGGATAAAGCATTTAGGTGTTATAAGTCGAAGATTTTTTTTTTTATAAAAAAAATCGTAAAATTGCGTAAAATTGCAATTTTCATGAGAAATAATTTTTCGATTGCGCTCAAAAACGTGGCGGTTCTAAGTTCTGAGATTTCAAAGGTCTCCAGAAAATTTCATCGCAATTGGAGTATCGGTTTAGCCGGAATCGTGTTAACAGACATACAATAATACAAACAGAAAAAAAAACATTCCGGATTTTTTTCTCCTGAGTAGTAGAATGAAATCTTTGCTTCGCTCGCTACGCTCATCCAATTATATCACAGATTTCATTGTTCGAACTAAAGTAAACGAATGAAATAATTTGTTTTTAAATGAATAACCAAATTACCAAATGATGAAACACAGATTTATCAAATAATCTATTTTGAGATTGGCTCAGGCAAAATATTTAAATTCATTATAATTAAAGCATGCATTAATACACTAAAATGATATAAATTTTCAGTCATATACGGCGACTTTGCCATCCAAAGTGTATTTCAATGGTTGACGCAGGGCTTATCGTTATCTATGGATACGATATCTGCTCATATTGCTGGATGTGTCAACCATGTCAACATTTCAACTTGACATTTGAAACCGACATCAAAAGGCCATTTACTGACGGAATATTTGCTGATGGGTATAGTGGTCAGCACGTTTACAATAAACCAATTAAGATGAAATTGTCGTTGTTCGGTTATAGTGTAGGCAAACGAGGTCACATGATTGACAACGCCAATCAAAATACGCGTTTCAAAGTATAATATTGATACCGATATGTTTAGGATACACCATTTTCTGATAAAGCCTAGTTAAACTTGAAAGGATAACTATCATGAATGTTCGAAATTGAAGTTTGTTCTTTTTCCATACATGCTAAAACAATGTTATCTACATATGCATTTTGTAAATTTTATTGATGTGTTTTGTAAATATTGGCGTGCAGGGTAAAAGTAAATGAAACCCAACATTTAAAGTGAAATTTAATTAGAAAAAAGAGTAATTTATTTATGAAAGAAAACCAGCAATGCATTTATCTACCAGTACAAGGCTTCGTTTTAATATAACAAACACTCACATTATATACTTACAAGTACTTGTGAAGTATATAAACTCATTTCGTAATAACGCACTGAGAAAGTTGACAAATGCACGAGCAGTTGTTTGTTACATTTCTTTATTTCAATGCGTTAAAGCTGTTTTTTTGCACAAGTATTTTTCAGCATTGTCATTTCGATATTGTTAAACCCCTTTGGCTAAGCTTTGTGTTGACAAATATAACTTGTTTTAACTGCGTTGAGCTATATACTTCGCACATGAATTAAAATGGAATTCTAAAATATAACATGACATTAATGACATTAATATTATCCTGATTTCCATAATAGCAAAAAAAAATCGTGATCATATTTGTGAATATTAGTTGACAAGTATATTTACTCTAGATTTTTGAATTTATGAGGTTATTTGCATGTGAGTGCATATTTTGTCGGTGTGAGGTTAAAAGAAACCATTGACAAAGCTCACGGCATGTTGGCCAATTATTTTTTTGTGATTTTACATATGTGCCTCAGTAGCATACATAGATTATATTGATTTAATTTAGGTGATACTACAGTTAATTTCGTGAATACGTTAAAAATACAGCTATCAATGTGCCCAATTTGCTTATTATTAGGTATTACCATTAATGCCAAGTTATATAACTATATTATTATTTTTATAATCTTACTCGTATTAATTTGATTCCGGGTAACCTTAATTAACGATATCATTGGAATGATATGTGACGATAAAATCTGTTTCAAAATTAGACGTAAGATAATTTTTAGTCAAATTCTTCCTAAGTTTTCGATAATAATCGCGATCTTATTCGTTGTTCCTGATGAACTATCGAACTTGTTCTAAGTGATATATCAAGTATACGACAACGGTCACGCCTAGCTCAAGTGAACGTGTTTATAGCGTAGCCAGGTGGCACGCAAAGGGTTTGCCTAGATCTACCACGAGCAAAGCTAAGCTAAGCTATATGCTTTGTATGTAATTGCCGTCCACACAGCGCGTATGTTTTAGGAATTGCCAATTTTGTCACGCAAGCCTAGCAATTGCCAGCTCATACGTCATGCGGCTCGTTGGGGCACGCCTTGGCTGGCCCATTCATTTGAGTGTGTTGTGGCGGTACTCATTAGGCACAGACAACACCGGTGAGTGGTGGCGCAGCTCGGTGGCGCGCAGTGGCGCTCGGCGGTGGTGCGCGGAGGGCTAGAAAAACAGAACCTTGTTCGACAATGACGGTGCTGGAAACAATGTTTAAACCATGAGCAAGAGAGAGGTAGAGAATGAGAGGGAGGGGAGGGGAGGGGACGAGGACGGGAAAGCGAGAGAAAATTACGTACGAACGGTAGAAAATATGAACTAACGAACAAAGAAATGTACACCCTGAAATAACAGCGCAGAAGATCTCCAAGCTGTGGTGGAAAAATAAAACAAAAGACAGTGCAAACAGTTGAAAGGGAGGGTTCAGCGCACCGCATAACGCGACCCCACCTACCGCACGTCGAGCAATAGTCATATCGTATCATATTACCATTCCGAGAAATCCTTACTTACAAGACAGTGGAGTACATTCAAAATGTGCAAGATACCACAAGAGATTATATTAGTCAGTTACTGCTTTATCGTCAACCTCGAATTACATCAGCCTAAACATTGATCTAGTTAAGTGGTTTTAATTGTTTTTTTCTTGGGAATAACCAACGAAGTTAGGGCTGAATAATAAAGTATAATAATTAAAAGAATAATTAATAATCCACAAGGGGGAATTTTCAATGCCATAATTTTAGTATTAGTATTTCCGGCCGCGAAAGAACTATAATTGAATTTTTCTAGTTATTAAAAATAGATGCACGAAGGCTCTTGTAAAAGCGTTTTCCCATAACACAATTATTTTATGTAGAATAATTATATACATTGAGTTATAAGTTTTAAATTAAGTAAAAATGTTAAAAAAAAAAAAAAAAGCACCATAATACTTTAGCACTTACGGCTTCATTTCACTGTTAAAATCTGATTGGATGATAGGATATGGGGTCCTACGATCGTTATTTATTTTAACAAATACATTTCTGCATTACTAAATGAATTTTTCAATGGCGAATATTAAATGAGTGGAACTTTAAAAATAAACTATTATATTTCAGATGGTAAATATGCTTACAAAATGTCGTTCTCTTAACGTACGAAATCTGCGTCAGTTTGAAAACGGTTGCAAAATTGATTTTGTAACGAACATGCCCATGAATATTAAAAGTGAAATATTGTGTTGAATTTTTCAGGCTATTTAAGCCATCCCATTAATTCAGTAAGATCTCCCCATAACACCTGGGTGTCGAAACCTACAAGGGGTGGCCAACATCATGAAAGTGCTTGAATGGCTGTATAATATGGCGGCCTAGTTTTGTACTTCCACTCTAAACATACAAGTTTGAAATGTTAGCTTAGCTAAGGAAAAAAAACATACTTTAAAGTTTAAAATAAACGAAAAATAATGAAACAATGAAGTAAATTTAAATTATCTACAACACAGCATTATTCATTCTCATAACTGACTGCAAATATCACATTTTCTTACGACTATTAATTTGTAATTTTTACTACACATACACAACGCATTTAATTTACCTGCCAAAATATTTGTAGATAACGTAAAAGTGTTTTCATAGCAAAAACGAATATCACATTTTCCTACTACTATTAATATTTGTAGATACCTATAAATGTGTCTTCATAGCAAAAAACTCTTTTTCCCGGTAAATTAAATGCGTTGTGTATACAGTAAAAATAACAAATAAAATAATTAATAGCATAATGTTATAGCCTATCACGGAATGAGCAGCGAAACAATTAATAAGGAATGTGCAACAACTATAGTGCTGGACGAATATAAAGATGTATGGGAATATTTTCAATATCGATATTTTAACCTCGTGTTGAAATATCGGAATTTAGAAAGAAAAAATCGAAAGTTTGAACGAAGATATAAATTTTTTGGATGAGCGTAGCGAGCGTAGCGAGCGAAGCGAAGATTCCATTCTACTACACTGGAGAAAAAAATCCGTGATGTTTTTTTTTCTTTTTTTTTCTTTCTTTTTGAATTTTTGTCTTGTCTGTTAACACGATTCCGGCTAAACCAATACTCCGATTGCAATGAAATTTTATGGAGGCATTCGGAATCTCTGAACTTAGAACTGCCACGTTTTTGAGCGCAATCAAAAAATTATTTCTTATGAAAATCGCAATTTGACGATTTGTTTCGATTTTTTCAATTTCTTCGACTTATAACTCCTACATGCTTTATTTGATTGTAATGATATTTTCACAGAACCAAAATTTTATGAATTAATATATTTGTGTGAAATTTGAGCGTTATCAAATAATTATTTCTCATGAAAATCGCAATTTTACAATTTTTTTAATTTCTTCGGCTCATAACACCTACATGCTTTATCCGATTATAATGATTTTCACAGAACCTTAATTTTATGAATTAATATATTCGTGTAAAATTTGTGCGCAATCGAATAATTATTTCTTAGAAAATTTCAATATTACGATTTTTTCCTTTTTTAAAATTTCGTTTAATTAAAAAAATTAAGGTATTTTTTTATTTAATTTGATTTAATTTTTAAAAAAAATTTCAAGAAAGTACTGATTTTTTCACAGAACAACAGAAAATCCGTATAACACATGACAGCTCAATGCACCAATTACGCTCATCTAACAACGCGGCGGGACTTAAGCGTTTTCCTAGTAGAAATGTAAATATGTGCACCCTTAATACTGTAAATACCCAAGGAAAATTAACGGTCTTCAAATTTTAGTTCGCGTGCTAATTATGAAGGTGTGCCGGGTAGCCTATAATAAATTCGTCCGGACTTCTACAAATGGTGGAGGTGCCGGGTTATTCAACGCACGTGTGAGAACGTAGGAATCGTTATTAATTTTTGGCGATACCTTCTCAACCGTTTCCAGTAACACATTATTAAAAAATAGGCCTTTTATTTTGATACATTTTTATTTTTTGTATAAACTTTAAATGTTTTCACTCATGACTCAAGTATTAACATTTTGGTATATTCATAGCCCTAGTCATAGCACAACAAATGTTGGCATAATATGGTCGATATGACGCTAAAAAAACACAGCTTAACGTCAATTCTAAAACTAAATCCGTCACTGGAAAGTATTCTGCTCGACCACGGCTACTAAGCGGACTCTTACATCAATACCAAGTCATGATTAA
The DNA here is from genome assembly GCA_024449915.1 of Sweltsa coloradensis. NCBI lineage: Eukaryota > Metazoa > Arthropoda > Insecta > Plecoptera > Chloroperlidae > Sweltsa > Sweltsa coloradensis. The sequence continues at coordinate 391,166 of JAMZAV010000032.1, read as the reverse complement.
ACTTGGCTACTAACTTTTAGCTTAACGATAGGTTTGTCTTCATGCCAGAGCTTGATCATATTTTACACAGAACGCTTCCGTGGAAACTGGGTAAAGTTGGGAAACTCCAACCTTGCAACTTAAACTTTGGGGAGGTAACAATCGGAGCAATAACTAAACGGAAAGTACCTGCGCAACCCAAGCACTAGCACACGATATCTGTTCAAGGGACTGCATGGTTTAACACCTGGTTAGGATGCATAATGCAAGTGTTAAATAGTATGCGGTCCAATTTGAATTTACACCAATTATCGTATGGGAGTGTGGATTGACCCAGTGCGTCTACTTACAATGTAGGCCTGCTGACCTACGGCTCTACGAAACAAAAATTTTTGTTATATTGGTTGTATTTTATTAAATTACCTAAAATATGCGGTAACAGTGAACATTTTCACTAATATTCTAAGCTTTCGCTGAAAACATTTGTTTTTAATGTGGGAGTAGTTGTCAATATGGACGTAAAATTGTAAGGATTAAAACTACATTAAAAAGTATCATGACCATGTTAGTTTTATGTTGCTTGATTTGGTGATCAAGCGATCAAACGTTTGAAAGGAAATTTTACATTGTTAAGAAAATGGTGCATGGTGATTTGACACATATTATTCATCCATTTTATCTGCCGTATTCTCAAGTTTACGTACTTTGGTTAGCAGCATTAGTTTGGCCGTGAACGTATTTAGTATTTGCGTTGTAACTCCACGCAGCATCCTCTACCCCAGTGGATTTCTCCCGGTACCAGCAGGGACGGTGCTTCGGAATATTAAGACTTGGCGCGGCGGTGTTAGGCGGTGAATCCCTGATGAAGATGCCGACACTGTCCAGCTTTGTCCAGCCACACGGCAAATGAGAGCCGCGGAAACTTGACGTCTAAGCTAAACTAAGGGTAAATGTAATTACCGGATACCGTCATCTGCATCGCAAACTATGTGGGGGGAGGGGGAGGGGAGGACTTGGCCGCCCCCACAATCTGCAGGACACGTTTTGTTTAATCAATTTTCATTTGCATTCGCAGAATTTCTAAAGGCTAATTGTGTTTCGGTTTCTTCTGTACTGTTCAAGATATAAGAAAAGATTAAATGATTTATTAGAAGCACTTATATAAGAGATGGAAAGAGAAATAAAGCTCAATATATAAATGCAAGTAAAATGTATTAAGTTTAAGTTTAAATCAATGATAGTTTACTTTACTTTCTTTCTGCAGAACAAAATTATTTATGCTCACTATTTAAAAGATAAAAAAGGAATTAAAAAAGTTTTTCTGTAACTCAACCCTACGGCATACTATCAAACCTTGGTAAGTGACAACTTATGTTAATTGAAAACAAACATACCCCTAAAAATGTGTTGTATTTGTGCTTGAATAATACTCTTTCAATATTACAAAAAAATATTAATATGCATAAATATTAAATATTATTATTGTTAGATTAGACAAGAAAGTTTATTAACGGCCCGGATAACACTTCCAGTGGGTTCGGGGACAAGTCTGGACAACCCTCCAGTATCGCTTTGAAGGACAAGATTGTCTGAGAGATTATTAATATTACCTAAAGCCCTGATCCACACATTGTTTCACCTACGACCACGACCACGACCACGACCACGACCACGACCACGACCACGACGAAAAGATTTGAAAAGTAGATCTTAAATTATTTTATCATTGAAAAAGAATAAATTGTTCGTTGTTGCTTTAAAAACTAATTCGATAAAGCTGCATCCAATGAATATAACACTCCACAAGGACACATTACGAATGATGCTTGACTTTCCATGATGACCCACACTTTTATTTTCTCTCTAGCCATTGCCTTACCCTCATAAAATAACTACCATAATACCATTTCGATTGGCTTCATCGGTGGAGACGGACGTAAAGTATGAGTACTTTGTGATCAGTAGTTTTCGCCAATAAAAGCGTAGGATCCAGTTTGGGTGTCTGAGAGAGATATATAAAAATGATGGGGGTAACTGTGAGGGTTGAGATGAACGTGTATGTGGCAGCCGAGGCTGTAGACTTGTTGAAAGAGGTTGTCGTCTTATTGGTAGGAACCCGTGTTTGTCGGTCGCCCCCCCCCCCCCACAGCCCCCCCCCACACAACCCGGCCACACGTCGCTGAGACTGACAGCTCGATAACGCCGTGGCAGCCTCATCAAAACTGCGACACTTTAGTTTCATAGGCGGTAAACTGAAGACCGGAGATAGATTTCAATAACACTTGAGGTAGGTCACGGGAAATTGATTGCTTCGGGTGACACTTCCATTCCGTTGGCCGGGACATTCTGCCACGGAAAATGGTTTATACACGTTTGTTTTTTTATATGAAGAAAATAAAATGGATGTTACAAACCAAACACACAAAACTACTTTAATAATTACTTGTTGCAATACCATTACACGAAATATGCTGATAGATTATTTGTTCCCATAAAAACTGAAATATAAAGTATACATTACCAAAGTTTACAATTTGCACACAACCAATAACAATACTTACGTACATCATATCATTTTGATGGAAAAAATAGGGAGGACATAAGTTGTAAAATAATTGTCAAATTTCTCAATGATAATAATGATAATAATCACTTAATCCCACTTCATCCACGAGGCCCCACAATAACGTTGCATACCCGAGTATATGTATCAGTTACAATACAAATACAGACAAGATACATCTGTATAACAAAGTCACCTCTCCTGTTTCACGGAGCTAACTGCTAAGACTGTTATTATTAAACTTAGAGGTTTCAGTGCGTTTCTAAGTCGACTGCTTCTGTTTACTGATGAATGGTAGGTAGCTTGATGTAAACAAGCGTCACATGGAAAAGACGAGTCGGTATTTACCAGTTCTGATGCCAGGGCCAAAGGGCAGTGACTTGTGTCTCACGGCGAAGACATATTCTGTTGTTTGTTTTGTGTCTAGTTTGGTGTTGATTGCTTGATAACTGTTACTGTCTGGAAGGTTGTGTAATGTGTATCTGTGTGGAATACTATTTAGATGAACGACAACTCGTCTTTGACTTACTAACACGTCGGATTAAACATCTCGCATGGTTACGTTTAGTTTGAGCAATAGTCTTACTTATCTCTAGTTTATCATTGAATGGGTTTGATTCGGTTTGTAATTAAGTGTGTTCGCCTTAAATAAATCTTAATTAGAAGCTCAAAGGTTTAATTATTTTATTCTTATCGTATCGTAGAAATGCGAGTTTTCATTCTTCCAACTTGTTTTAGAATTGAAATTAAAAATCGGAATGGTTACGATTGGCATAAGAAGATAGAATATCTGGGTCAATTATTTATAATTGATTCGACAGATTTATAGTTTTATTGTATGGTTTTTAATCATAGTGAAATTTATATTGTTTGAATGCGTTGCTTTAGATTTAAAAATCTTCAACCTTTTCATTTTACACCTGTACCTCAAAGGTAACATTAACTGTAGCCGGCGAAAGGTGAAAACAATAGCAAAACAAAGATGCTGAATTAACATGTAAGTTGGTTTTATTGCACCTATGATAATCATTCAATAAATACGCATTACTTTACAATCGTTATACATATTTCATATGATATTTAAAATTTGCAGCATCACCAAGTAAAATGTCTTAAAATCTTGTTAGATTTCGTGACTTTTTCAATCTTAAACGAAAGTTATCAAAAGTATTATATTACGATACAAGCTAATTCTAGTGTTATAAAAGTGGTACAAAATCATCTGCAGAAATCAGAATTAAAGCACTGTCAAATATCAAACGAATTTTATCTAAGAACCCATCTCCCAATAAATAAACTTAGTACTTACGCTAAAAACTATAACATGCATCGATTCTTTTTCCAAATATATAACTATTGTTGAAATGATATGTTATTTTCGTTTAAAATAATATGAATGGTTAAACAGAGGATTTTTAATTACCCGCTGGTTATTTTATTTACGTAATTTGATAACAATATTGCCCTAGTGGTTTCCTCCCTCTTTTTACCACAAAAGCTAGAGCTCGATGTACAATGCCCTTGCTAATTGACCAAAGTAAAACGAACCAGACATATGATACAGTTTTAATGTATACACATTGTGTTCATAACAGAAACGTTTTTTGAATATTTACTATAACTAGCTACACTAATTAACTAGTGTATTCCTAATATTTGTATTGGTATAATTTAAATTCAATTGTAATAAACGTTTATATTATAGAGATGCGTTAGACATAATTTCTCAAAGAAGAACATCGATCGATCTGTGAAAACAATGTACAGTACGATATTGCAGTTTTTGACGTTGTCCTCAATGTAAATATATATTTCACTTTCCATCGTCAACAGGTTCAGTAATAGAAATAACCAAAATATTAAGCCAATCGCCGTTCGAAATAAGCGGCGCAACAGAATATTTTGTCTCATCCTTGGTTCTAGATAGTTTACAGCAAACAAATGTTACAAGGTTAAGGATGAATTCATCGTTTACATTATTTGAAAAGTCGACGCTTTGTAAGCATATTTTCTGCGTGTCTTTTTCGTATTCCATGGAAATACAATAAAAACACGGCCCCAATAGAATTTAATTATTTATTTAAATTAACTTTTGAAGAAATGCGGTTCAGCCAATTTTAATTTGAATAGACGGATCGGTACGTGAATTGCCTCGACGCAAGACGGAACTTTTGAGCACTTTCGAGCAAATTTCTTTAGAATGAAACAGTTTCTTGAACGTCATTTTTCATAAATGCTTCTTTTTTCGTAAAGTGGCTTGGTCTCTCTTATCGTTTTTCCTTTAACGTTGGCCCAAGGATTTATGTCTTTCCATTTTCTAATTTTCCGAACGGAAAATTTCTGTATATTCTTCGTCTTGTTGAGCGTCTCTCCGATCAATGCTATGAGGGATTGCTACCCCCGCGTGCTAGGCTACCCACCCCGCACGACTCTCAGGGCTGATGTCCGAGGACACGAGTCGTAAATCTTGCCGACTTTTTCTTGAACAGTTTCTTTACTTGTCTCGGCAGCGTTAAATGTTGTTCCAGGATTGTCAGCAAAGTCGCCTCCTTGCCTAGGTTGGAAAACGACAAAGTGAGGCGATGTTTTGAAATTGAATTTTCGAATAAGTGGTCTCTCTTTCCATGAATATTTTACGTCGCGTAGTTGTATTATATTTTCTTACCATCTGAATGCACGATATCAAAAGACATTTTAGCCTACAGAATTTTCCAAGCCACAAGAGTTCCGTTATCATTCTAAAAAAGAAATACTCAAATTCAATTTTCTACAAGCTTAGTCACTTTCTTATGCGGCTGCGACATCCCGAAGGTTTATAACGAAACAAAACTTGGCATTTTCATTTCCATTTTTTAGGAGTTCATTTTAATTTCCGAGGGATGTAATCGCATTAAACGGCGATCAGTGATTGCAAGACTATGAACGGAGAAACTCATTACAATAGGAATTGTGTTTCAAATAAGTTCGAGTTTCTTCCCAGCCCATGTACGAAATTTCGATATAGCTAGATCTTGATTACACAAACCGTGTAGAAAAATGAAAACACGCGCACACCATTTAAAGCCAATTTAAAAACATGGTTTTGTTTAAGTGACGTAATTGTTATTAATTATTCCCGATGCATAGAAGCTAGGCCATTCTACCAGTAAAACGCTCAGGAATTACACTTGACACGTACATATAAACAGGTCACATAATCATCAATATACAACGAATACAGTGTGCACTTGCTGGCAAGAAAATGGCGCCTTGCAGTCATGCAACGTGACCATCGATATGATAAGTAGAATACTAATGTGGTATATTACAGAAGAATTCAAGGTAGAATATAACAAGCTGTGGACAGATTTCACCTCAATCGTAGCACCATGGTAGCACGGTGTTTCTTTGAGTAGTAGTTGAGTAGTAGGCTCGATGTTAATGACTTAGAGTCACATTATTTCTAATCCTCCCTCCACTCAACGTAGGGGACACGAGGGGCAGTGGCAGGCATGGTCGTCAGCCCTATGGCTCCGGACGAGACTTAACTAGTGTAAGCCGTTTACCTACGTAGCCAAGTTTTGTGGCTTCCGGACTTTAAGAAATTACTAACTTCTTAATCTGAGAAAACATCCAAATAATATTCGATGTGTTTTTGAATTTTTATTTTCTAAATTTAAATAAATACTTTATCATACAAACAGTAAATTTTAAATGATTATATTTATTAATTAAATCATCATATTAATTTAAAAATATTTTGTTACCTATAACACTATATTTGATATATAAAGAGGTGACAAGAGAGGAGTGTACAGTGGATGGAGAGATTGAGAGATAGTGGGAAGACAGGATAAAGTAGAGATCTGATGTCGCTAAACAGTAGGAATGTTGAGCTCAACAGGCCAGTGCTGATTCTATGTTGCCAATAATGTTGGTGAAAATAATCATTTACATGCCACATAATGATGTTGTAAATGTTTATATAATAATTATTTATTATATAACTCAGGAACACCATACATCTAACACCAGTGTGGTGGCTAATAGTTTTTAATTGGAAGTTGCGAGTATGGAACCAATGGACAAAGAACTATTTTTTCGCCATGCATATTGAATGTCCTTTTGAATCGACTTTTCATGAACGCTTTGTTCAATATATCATCATTGATTGAAAAATAGGCCAAATAATTAACAGAGTAGTTAAAGTTATTGAAATAAGTGTTGTCCAATATAATTGTCAAATCTCGGTTCAAACTATAAGTATTCATAATTGCATTCTCTTGTAAAAAACAAACCAAACCCAACCAAATCAAGTTTAATCTAATTTTGCGCATTTGGACGTTATGCTAATTTAATTATGGAAATAAATTCAGAAATAAAAAAATCCATCTCAGCCGGGTAGAAATGCTCATTTCATTAATATTTTTAAAACTAATACTTTGCGTACAATATGAATTGTTTCATTTGCTTATTGGGTTTATTACAACGCAGTTTATTTATCGAACAATACAAAATAAGGACTTTCTTTAATATCTCCGAGTTCGATACCATGATAAGATACATCGAGCAAACGCCTACTTCATACCTCATTTAATATAATTTGTAAGCTTCCAATGGTCATATTTCTTAAGATAATATTTGAATATTTTCTTTGTCTTCTTTGTGTGTGTTTCTTATTATAGACCAAGAGCAGAAAAATATCATGTTTCCTAAAGGTAACTTGACGTCATTAAATTGTGTGTACAGTGTATTCCATTCAGAGTTTACCTCGCATTTCCCTATCTTTCTGTGGCGCCTGACTTGCAAACTCCGCATGGAATCAACTTTAGATCAATGACGTCAGAATATGTGTCACAGCACTCGACGGTCAGATCTACTTTTCACTTGAGATATAGGACGTACAGCCCGGTTGCATGGCGAGGCTTCTCGTTGCACGACCGCAGTAGACTTGACAGGGATTTGATAGTTTTTGTCACTCGCCGTGGTTCGTATAGCTGGGAGATTTGTGGAGCGGCGCTGTGACCCGACAAGTGGATATTGCTTGGCTTCAGATAACACCAGCCCTGGCGGGGACCGGCTGACCTCCCCCCTCACCCCCACCCCGCTATCCCGGACACTAGAGGGGGTTGCAATTCATAGCACCGGCACACTGCACAGATTAGGCCAGAGCGAAAACACTGCACTTCAGTGATGTCGGCTCACATTCAAGTTTCTTAATTACACTGGAATTCATACCCTTGAAACAGACCTGACAGGTTACAATAAAATTTTGATAACGTTTTCACAATTGGTTAAATACGGGAGAACTTCATTACGGATATTACAAAGAGAAATTTATCTGAAAGTGAAATTAAATTAAACGAAAACTGCGTCTTGAAATGTTGCTCATTAGTTCAACACTATCTGCATCATAACGGATATTGCACAGTACAAAATGTTTATCTACGGTATTGATTTATAATTAGTTATATCCAATGTATTTAACACACTAAAAAGTATTTTGTCCAACTGTTACATTAACAGCACACTAGCATTAGTCATTATTTTTTATAACAAGTATCCGAAATGTGATAAGGGAATCACAATCGATCGTGTGAAAAAACATATATATATTATCATGTATAAGCCCTGTGTAGGTAAACACGAAACTAGATGAAGGTATTTAGCATACCAAACATACCTCAAGGATCATATTACCAGCAGAGCAAAATAACACCAGTTCATTAATAGCGTGCTCAAATATTATAGGACGTGGCAGTCTGATCGTTTAATCTAGGAGAGCGTCCAATTAACGAATTGATAGAAGTGATGCCAACTGTATGAGGCTTCCGTACAGTCGCTTGTATATTAATAGTGTCCTGGGGTTCTATTTGCTAAGTTGTCACTGTCTATCGACGAGTTGTCGCATGAGTTAGTAAATATAGACACTATTATTGGTATTTGTTTGCATGTCCATGATAACGGAAAACACCAATTTACGTTAATTTAATATAATAATGTTCACTTACAAACGAAAATATTATGTTAATAATAATGAATTATTCAAAATTATAAATAAGTTATTTTAAGAACTTTTATACAACAATTAAAAATAAATAAGTCGACTCCAAACCCCGTTACCTTAGTCTTAGTACAATCATATTCCCCGTAAACTAATATTCTAGATGCGTGATCTGATAGGTATATTTCACACCTTTTGTAAGTATCTCAAATCAAATTTAATGATCCCCAAATATATTGTCTTTAATCAAACATCTAAATACCCACCAATGTAAAGCAGTATTTTATTCAACGAAATAACCTTTTGCTTTTGGTGGAGGTGCCGGGTAGACCACGAACATTCACAATCGTTAATAAAATGAAAGTCGTGAGGAACATTTCTGGAATTTCATACCAATACACGTTTTCTGTGTTTAGTGTTAGGTCGCGTTTTTTATTACTCTTGCTTAAGTCGACTACAACCAATTACTTCACGTACGAAAACTTATTTGTCGCGAAGAGCTGAATGACGAATCTCTCTTGCGAACAATGAAAAGGAACTTATTGCGTATTCTCTCTGAAATACAGGATTCCATGTGTTCTTTAAAGATTTTTTCATGGCATGAAGTAGAGTAGAGGGTTTGAGATTATGCAAACATAGCATTGACACATTGTAGACATATAGTTACTGAAAACACAAGTTTTATGGTTCGAGAACTTGTCAAATAAAATATTAAATATAATAATAATCTTGATTTATATCGGAAGTAGTTTCAACACTCACCACCGATTTTACCGTAAATCGTAGCAAATGCGTAACGCACGTCATTTCTGACTATGGAGGTGACGGGTTCGAGTCCATCCACCGGCAATCCTGACAGAATGTTTTTTCTAGTGGTTTTCTTCAGTAGTTAAGGGAAAAAGCTGATTCCATCCTCTAAACAGCCCTTAAAATATTTCCTTCACAATTACCATAACAGCCTAGTAATTTACTTGAAGAGGGTCAAACCGGATAAAACTGATAAGGAATCCTTACGAAAAAAGATTAACAAAGTTGGGGGGGTTGGGTCTTGGCCCGGGCTGTACGAAGACCGTGATATGGGTAGCGGAGTTTAAGCTAGGTCGTGTCTTGACCCTTGTTCTCTAAGCCGCCTCGTGGCGTTTTGTTTATACTTGGCCATGCCTACTTATCACGAGTAGATTATTTTGGCTCTGGTGGGTCTACTAAATCCACACATCAAATTGTGGTCAGCACCAAATTTCTCTTTACGATCTTTAGAACTTGAAATATGAAGCCTTCTGAGTTTAAAAACTCCAGTTTATTCATTCAACACACAGCGGTACACCCTTGCGAAAACCGGGAACTTTGTGGGAATAATGTTAAATTATACATATTTTGTAAAAACGTACTTCCGTGAAAAATATACCAATACCAATTTTTAAATATTTAATACATTTTTACAGGTGCGTTTGTTTTAAAATGCTAGTCGTTGGTATATTATATAAATTTAATTCCACAGAGGTGTGGTTTTGTTAAGTAGGCCAACGCTTCAGTGTGTCTGTGAGGTCCAAATTCTCCGCAGCGCTTACTGTGAACCTCAAGATTACTTCATCGCAAGGACAAGATCAATTTATCTAGAGTATTATTTAACATAAACCTCAAAGAGAAGGAATACATATGCATAGTAATCCTATTACATTCACCATCTTATACAGAACACGGCTGCATTACTTAATACATATTTTCTTCTTTTACAAGAAAGAATTCTCCGAACTTTAGAAAAAAACTTTCCATTATTCAGCTAGTGCACATGTGAAATCGCATAGAAATTCTAGTTTATAATATATGAAACTCGATATTTCAGCCCCTGCAGGTTTCAATTGAATAAAGGACATGTTAATGCTATTATGCATTACAATTCACAGTGTATTTTCCATGACCTATTTTACAGTTTCACGATAGTTGCATCACTCACCTACAGCCTTTCAGCCTTTAACGGTGTAGGAGATCGATTTTCCCGAATCACGTACGCTGTATCATATCGGAATCTGCAAACATAAACAGTTATATTGTGTAATGTTCTTCATGTTATCACACAGGAGCATCAATTCATCAGAGGTTATCATCAGTCGCAAGTCTCCTTCAAGACATGATATATTTATGCTTCTTTAGATTAAAAACATTTTTATACAATGTATAAATAGTGTGTTTAGATGAAATAAGATTGAAGAAAGAAAAATGAAAAAACTCGAGGTTGTGAATTCCAAGCTTTTGACGCTCAATTTTAACATAGTTCAACAACTATTTACGAGTGTAATTGAGTTCTTCAATCACCCATGACCCATGCTCACCCATGCTTAGTTAAAAACAAACTAGACATGTACACAGGCCACGACAATAACATCACAAATCCCTAGTTGATGCTCTGGCATGAACGCTCATTGGAGAACAACTTGAGATGCGCAGAATAATAAGTAATGAGTACTTACTATTGACTTTTCCGGGGAATTATAATGCTACTTACGAACGGAACAACGAGTAAGTATGAACTCTTAAACTCAATTCAACAATATCCATCGAAATATTATTAGTCGAGTTGTACTAAAAATTACCTATGTAAAATTCAACGTTACAATATAATTTACGCTTTTCATTATTTCCGTATCACGTTTTTGGACACAAATTAGCAAAGTGTTACAGTGTTCAAGGGACTTGACTCGCCAAGGCACGAACAAGCACCCACCCGCTTCACGCGACCCTTTTATATTCTATTGTAGTTATTATTCAGGAACGTTTGCAATAAATTTCAAGTATTGATTAAAGTTGGTTTCAGTAACTTTCTGTTTGAGAACAATGCCGTGTGATTCATTACGATATATCCTGTTGAAATATGTAGGCAAACGCTACGAGGCGCGGCTTGGCTTCCAGCACGATGTGTGTTCGCTCTAGACAAGACAGTCAAACCGCCGTGTCAAGTACGAGGATGTTGTGTGGCTTGTTTTTGTGTTTGTTTTGTCAAAGGTTTAATCAAGTTGGATTTCAATCAGCCAAATGGTATCTACAAAAAGTACACAACAGAATTCAGTTACTCAATGGTATCGTTTTTCCCAAGAACGAGCAGAGATTTCGTTAGTAAATGGCATCTGTGTCAACTAACACAATTGTATTTATTCTGCCGTTAAAATAAAATATAGTGGAACTTGTTTACAAAAAAACATTGATACATCATGGTTACAGACTTACAGTTAAATTAATTTTGAAATCGATTATAAGGAATGTAACTTAGAACTTGCCAGCCGTGGCCTCTCGAGTACGACGGTAAGGAGACCATGTCCCCAGTGCATGAGAGCAGTTTCCAGGAAACTTTCCTATACATTATGAATTAAAAAGCTTTAATCGATGTAGATAAACCAGCTGCGTTTAAGCTTTTATCGTGTACACTTTTTATTACATCTTTAATGGAATATGCAAATTTCGCAAGGCAGATTTTAATGATTTTTTTAAACGATCAATAATTAATTTAACATCATATATCAAACGTTTCGAAACTTTATGAACATGGTAACACTGCACACAAACTCGTACGTTATTTTTTAAAATGTTCAAGTTTGTGAAACTTTATGTGACATGGGTTGTGATAATGTTATAGGAATGTATGTTTGGGTTGGTTGGTTTATGTCACATCCTCGTTTATGCAAAGGACGAGTATTTATAGTATAAATGCGAAGTGTTTCTGTAACGACTAAATTAAGGAAAAATATGAATTGCAATAATAATATACTGATGCGTAACAACAAAATTATAATGCCATATACATAATCAATACAGATATATGGAAATTAACAACTGTAATCTTGTATTTGCCCACACTTACAAAATATCGTAACAGTCAAATGTCCATTCTACTTTTAAGGGTAAATATACCCAGTACTGTGTAATAAGCAAGAGTAAATGTTTCTTATTGCACTTAAACTAAACTAACAGTCAAAATAAATATGCATATGCAGGCACGGGAACGAAAAACGGGAACGGGAACGGGAACGGGAGTAGACAAAGTAGGGAGAATATATTCTTAAAATAAATTTTCCTCCTATATTGATTGATGGATGGGCCACATTGATAGAAACAAACCTAAGAATGGATCTAGCTCTACATTGCCCCTGTTCAACATAAAATCACATGTCAATCAGAGGTCATGTTCGGTTTTTATCGTGAGACGTGACACACGTACGTACGGACTGACGAACGGAAAGACAAACAGATGAACAGATGCATACAGGAGATGTTTGCTCCCAAATAATATATATGACCAATATCGTTTAGTCCGTTTTGGATACAAAATAATTATTCCCTTAAATTGCCTCTTGAATCGAAAACGTGCTTTATGAAATGAATAAAAGCCAGTGCCAACGGTATAAAGATGCTTCAAGCATGGCTGATCTGCTGACGCCTTCACATTTCCATATACGTATATAGTGTGTTATACGGTTTTTACCATATTTTAACAGTCAAGTGTGGCTGGCAATTCACTCCAGTGTGACCCATTAACCTAATGTTTTAATTTGACTTTTAGATGTGCGCGTCCTACGGTCGAGCGCAAGGAAAATGAAAAACTCTCGCTTATTACATCTGAATTCAGTAGAATAATTCTTCTTTGTGAAAACGAGCTCTCGCTTATTACATCTGAATTCAGTAGAATAATTCTTCTTTGTGAAAACGAGAATAAAGTTCCCCGTCTCTCTCTCTCCCTCTCTCTCACTCACTTGTTATCTAATGCTGATCACCGCACTTGTAGTACCATTTGCAGAAGCCCCACAAAAATTAAATTCGTTTCCACACAGCAAAATTAAATTCTGATTGTGTTTAACTGGATGATTTAATCATGTCATAGTATTTTCTTTTCTCGTTCGGTTTGAACGCGAGGACGCGTTAATCTAATCACAAGTAATGAAGGAATCAACTAGGTTAAACAATGGTGTGAACTTCTACTGTCAGGACAAATTGGATCATTTGAGTGGTTTCCAGAAGAAATGGCGTTTGCTGGTGCTGCAAATACAAAGTGAGATACGTCATTTTATTAACTTATAGAGTCTGGAATATCTCGTGCATTTGTCTTACAACTTGGAGTCGCCATCCAAAGTTCGTGATCATGTGAAGTTGCACAATGGATTACAACTGGGCCAAAAGTCTATAAAATTTAAAATACTCTATTTTCCTATGTGCAAGAAACATGGATTGTACTTTATATTATACACGTGGTGTTAATGTTAGTAACGGTTTGGTCTCGTTGTCACAATTGGTTGGAGACTATATAACACAGAGTGCAACGAAGGGTGTGTCTACCGTCTAGGTATGTGATAATAACAATTATTGTACTCATCTGAAGTTCTAGAACTACAAGTAAAGAGCAATGAAAGGTATGCTTCTTACAAAACATTTTACACCACAGCAGTGGAATAAATATTAAATACCACATACATCCATTAATATTGAAATATTATCATCGAATACGCTAACTTAATTATTTGAAGCAATAAATTATAAATATGTATGTATGCACATGATTTTGTTTATACCGCTAGGGGCATAGTTTTACGAATTCATGTTGATTTAACAAACATGTCATTCATTTTGTAATATTTAAAGGGTATATCATAGCCTATATGCCACCGCATTATTATTAATTGTACAACTGTACGTCTACTGACATGGTACATGCAACAACGCAATATTAAACGTTTTAATTTTCTTAGAGTTTATTGAAGTTGGTGTATTACATAAATCCTATGCGTTTACATATACATCTTCAAAAGTGTCTTCAAAAGAATAGCTTGCACAAAAGAATGACAAATATGTTTTGGAACAATTACGCTTGTTAGGAAAATGTTCCTCATTAAAAAATATAAATTATATACAGTTACACAAGATTTACTCAACCCCATTGATACACTCATCTGATATCAAAAAAGTAGTTAAGAACCTTTCATAGTATCTTGATGCATTGAATGGAAAAGAAACATGTTACAATTTTGAAAGAAGTTTCTGAAGCTACAACTTTGAAACATGCGTTCATAAAACAGTAAATGATGAAGTGTTGAAATCTTATTAAAATTCCCAATAGCAAAGTACTTTGGGAATTGCAGTTTTTCATAAATGCGTAAAGTGTCTTTTGATGATGGATTCATCTCAATTAGGCTTGTTGCATAAACATGGGACCTTAAGCCCAACCCAACACAATCAATCAAAACATGATTGATCGATGGACCAACATGCCAAATACTCTATAGATTATAATGCAATTTTGAATATGACGAGTATTTTATATGTATGTCTATACCGGAAAACTGTCACATAAGGTATATTGGTATCTCTTAATAACACTTGACCGTACGTTCACAATAATTCTTGTGTCTTGGTCGCATCATTTACCGGATTATACAATTTTACAATTCAAGTCTATATAAAATTTTAAATAAAAACAAACGGTATCTTCAAAACTCAAGCTTGATGCGAGACTGAATTAAATGGATAATCCAGCAGGACACATATGACACAAGTCATCCTTCAGATAAGAGATAGATGCATATTATTCGCCTCTTTTTGATAAAACCGTTATTGATGAATCGATATTTAACATAGTTTGTGAGGAAAACACTTATTTGGTATAAAAGTGGGAAGATTGTTAATCTATGAAACTTTCTGAGGTTGGTCTGTCAAATATATTAGTCTAGGGTCTAGATTCTAGAAGCTCCTCTTATAGTTGTAAATTAAACATAAATTCAAATTCGAAATATTTGAATTCACGAAAAAAATATTTTTTATTGATCGATCTCTATAGTAAGACAAATGAAAAATTCGCTTCAATTAGACACATTTCAAACTGACGAAAGTTTAGATAGAACCAATTCACATCAAATAACATTCTCTATATAATGGCAACTCTGATAACGATCATGATTCATCTCTGACTTTAATTATGACTGTGTCACCTCGGCCCGGTATAGGCTTATTGCGTGCCCCGGTTCACGCCTCACGACCCTGGCAGTAATTGCTAACAACTGGATGAAACCAATCTCTTCCATCTCTCTGCGGCTTTATGCCATTCGAGCGCCGTTTTGATTAGAAACTCTAGAGCGACAGTCATAGGTCAAAGTTAGAACCACAGTTGCACGCCGATAACTTTGTTTGAAGTGGAGTAATATAATATACAGTCGTTCAATGTTTGCTTCATCGTCTCTTGTATGTTGACAAAGGCAAAAGCTAGTTTATTTTATTTATTTATTTATTTATTCAATGTTTAATCTAACTAATTAGATACAACACAGTCATGTATCGAGAGTTCAAACGAAACCTTACCCCAGTTTGTTCTGTTCGCAAGGAGGCTGATATTCTAAACCTCAAAACGCACCGAGCGTAAAATAGATTCATCTGAAGTGCATGAGTTTTGCGCCATTTGAGAGGGAAATCCAATATGGCTATCCACTCAGGGAAATCATGTTACATGATAGGTCACTTACTATAGCGTCTATATGTGATGTTAAATATAATACAAGGGCTTAATTAACATCCAGCATGCAAAACCTAAAACTAATTTATTCAGTGATTCGTTTGTCTCTGGCCTTGCACTATAAGCTTTGACTTCGACCTGCAACGTGCACCGAGTGTTCCAGTGCTATGAAAAGGAGAAAATATGGGGGGGGGGAAATCATCTATTTTTATTCAAAGAGAGCAAGCGTGACACGACGCGCCCGGGCAATGAAATTCACGGCTAATTATTTATCTAACGTCAAAATTGAAATATATATATATATATTAATGTAATCGGTTTTTTCGGTTTCAATGCCACGTATATTTTCATTGGGCCGACGTTTCGATGAGATTTCACCCATCATCCTCAGGGCCAATACAATTTTAAATATAAAAAACGAAAACTACATTACATTGAACAAAACTGGAGAGAAAAAACAATAAAAGTCAATAAAAAAAATCACTGCACACATGACGAATTAATACCATTCAATGAAAGCATTGCAAAGCTTGTGTTGCAAAGAAACAAGAAAGTCACTACATAAAATACATACACACATAAATCTCATCGAAACGTCGGCCCAATGAAAATATACGTGGCATTGAAACCGAAAAACCAAGTACATTAATACATATCGGCCACGAAAACCTTCAAAAACAAATATATATATATATATATTTATTTATTTACTATAAAGCCAAGGTTAAACATCACAAATCCCAACTCGAGGGGTACAGAGATGGTTTGTATTCTACAGTTAATTTCGTATGTTGTCTAATAGGCAGTGCAATCTGCTCTACACACGATATTAACAATGTACAAAACGGACCAAGAAGAGTGTTTTAAATTGGTGGCCGCATAGCTAAGTTGGTAAGAGCATGGCCCGAAAAACCAAGGTCCCGGGTTCGATCCCCGCTGTAGTAACCTTTTAAATTTATGTCTAAAGTACTATTAGTTCTGATATTATTATTTATAATATTATGTAATATATAATATATAAACATTATTTTCGTCAAGAAGTTAGGCTTACAATAGACTATAATAATCGTTTTCTAACTGGCACACTTGACGATTCCAATCACGCTCTAAAATACATTACAAAATGATTATGTAAAGACGAAGTATAATTATATTGACAGGTTCACGAAAGGCGGCTCTCAATTTGAATCTTCCTCATATGCAAACCAGTATTTATTTATTCCCCCACCCAAGGGGCTGATTGGCCAATATAGGTCAACAATACAGCCCTCTGTAGCATACATGATAGAAAGATAGATAGATAGATAGATAGATAGATAGATAGATAGATAGATAGATAGATAGATAGAAAGATAGATAGATAGATAGGTATTTTTATTTACTTAGACTAGTACAGGGTACAAGTATAACTCTTCGCAGAGAAAAGTGAATAGTCTATAGCTAAGAATAATAAAAGTGATGATAATAATGCTATACACAGTGTTTATGTTAAAGTAGAGTAGATGCAAAAAAATAGTAATCCCCTACTAGATTAAGAACTCATAGAAGAAAGAGAAGTTAGATATGAAGCAATAATTGATATGATATTGTGATGAGAATAGCTGATATCAGAAAACAGCAATGATGTTCAGAAAACGTGTCTAATGCACAATCCAAGGAAGCGTGTAAGCACAAGTTTGGTACATCATTTCGGCTAAGGGAACATTTGAAAGAAGAAAATTTAAACAATTTCAGTGCTGGTTTGTGGTAAAACTCTAGATAATTTGTAAGTATTTCAATGATAAAATAAATTAACTGCAAATATTTACATGGAGAGGTTGACGGAGTAAAAGCTTTTTGCTGTAAAATATGATTTCAATTTATGTTTGAAGGAAGCTTTCTTTCCGTCCTTACCACCGAAAGCGCCACAATCAAGGACATGCGTCTCATCTAGATGATCTTGTTTTAAAAACCCAACAAAAGTAAAAATTAATTATTTGTTTCATATTCTTCATTTGACCCAACGCAGGTGTATAATCGTGAAAGTCGCATGTAGTCTACGAGCGTGTAGTACGAATGATCCGCGCCTAAGCTCGGCTCATGTAACTCAGATCTGATATGCGCCCCTGTACGCGATACCAGTAAGCCCGAAAAGTTTCACGAATGTTTTTAATCCACTACGCCAGAGGACAATAATTTCATCACAAAGGGGATTAGGCTTTAAAATGCTAATTAAGGCTTAATTACTGCCAGTTTGCGAACAGAGTTCTCTGAAACAATCACGTTTCTTTGCCTGAATGTCACCGCACTTAATGACGTAACCTGCATGACGGTTCATGACCGAAATCTTAAGACAATACTTCACAAGAACAAAGAATCCTCTACTAAAACATGAATTAATAAGGTTTGATTAGCCTTGTAAAGCAAATCAAATGCATTGTGTGTACTGTGTTAAAATCCTTCATGACCCTCACAAGCAATAATATTGTAACATTTCGAATTTTGTACTTCATTGGTTGTTAAAAGTTAAAAAAAACGTTTACAAAACAGACTTCAAGAGACAAATATAAAATTTAAGATATATTTAACTTAAATGTTTCATCTCGAGCTAATCTCCACCGAGCTCTCGAGTTACAGCACCAACATACAATGTCGGATAAGACAAATTCGAATAATTTAGGTCAAGTATTCCAGTTGACGTTCAAATAACACCTTGATAGTTGAAAGTATTATCATGGCCTTGAGTATTGACCATGTAACTCTATGATTTAAGTAATATTAAAACGTTAATACACCAAAGTACTTGCTCATTGTACTAACTAAATAGTTTTGGAGCCTTAAATTATACTTAATAAGTAATTATAAATTTAGTATTTGATAAAATAGTTTATCTAAAATCAATGGCCTCATGTCTAACGCGTCGTACTACCTAAACCATGCTTGTCGGATCACAATGCGCTGATATGCACGTGCCTTACTTTGTTTGCCGTTACTCAAAAACCAAAAATATATTAAACCCAGCTTTCGTACAAATACATACCAGCAGGTTAGCACATTTGAGGCAGTTCGAATTGTGGTGTTGGGCCTCTAGCCCTACACTAACAACTCGAAGGAAAAACCTAGCTTTCTTACAAAATGCTTTCGGTGTAAGATCTGCAAAGTAGCACATGTTCACAGCGGTGACATACGGACAGTGCGTGCTAACGCGCTCTCACGAAGAGGGGGAACAGCTATGTGTTGGGGCTGATATCGTGTCGGTTGTGCTACAAATTACGTGTACTAATGTTATGCATTTGTGCTCGTTATGATGTGAGTGCCGTGTTTAAACTAGGTGCTAAAATCGAAAGTTTATGTGTCGATGATAGGAAGCGATAGAGCTATAGCGGGTGAGTGATATATCCCCTAGGTACTCGCTGGTCTAAACAAACTAGATGGTTACAGAATAATAGGACTAATTTCGTACGACCAGAAAAGTTTGAAATCACAATCAAATTAACACGAGAACGACATGATTCTAATCTCTTTGTTGGCTGATGACACTGTATTTTGGTTGAACAATTCCTGTGTCGTCCTTATTTATAAAATCTTGTCGATATAGACATTATCCTTCTACGGTAAATACAGATCAATGTAATTTCTTATGATCTCACATATATTTTCATGATTTGTTTAATGAATCTACATTTATAATTTTGTAAAATGGCCATAATAAGGCTGCGCTCTTACTAAGAAAGAGCCTGAACTGAAGTTAAACACGATCAGAAATCCAGGAATATACATGAATCAATCTTCTAGTTTCACGTCTCTTGATGTGACAGGTCAATCGAGACGATAAAACAAGTTACAAACGCAGGGTTACAGTTTACGACGAGCTAGACATTAATTATGGACACCTGAAGATCAGGACGCAAACTTTATGTTACCCTAGCTGCAAAGGGTATTGGATTTATATCTGTTTTGAGGAAGGGCGTAAATCTTGACTGACTCTTCCTGTCGATAGGTACACAACTATACGAGAGCCGCTACACTGTAAACTACTTTCAACAGGCAGAAGAAAGCCTGGTATTGCAATCATCTTATCTTTTGGTTTTGAATTCTTTGATTACTGTTTTGATTTTTTAAAATTATTATTCGCTTAATATTTTAACCATAATAATGTGTATGTGCATTGTGCACAAAAAGCTGTAATTATAAATGAATTAAGATTTTAAAATAAAAAACTACAGCCATACGTATCTGTGACTCACTTCTATAAAATCATGTCCCTTTGTAGAACGTCAATGTAGCACTATATTGTAAAAGATCTAATTTTTCTGTTTATATACGCTACTATGTATAGACTATGTGTAAGAATGCAAAAACATTCAAGCTAATCACGATTTTATTTTAAAGTAGTATAAATACAAATAAATGGAGCATTAAAAAATAATTTATAAACTTCTTTCATCCCACATTAAATAAAATAAATAAATAAATAAATTGGATTTAGAGTCTACCCACTCAGTTATATAACTGATTTTCAGTGGGGGACAGTAAATTGGACAGACATTGGGGTACTCTATTAGAATTGAAATTCATACATACCCATTCTTGCACCTCTTTCAGTGTTCTGACCTTGTTACAAGGTACGTGTATAGCTTCATGTAAGACATGAGTAACTTGTTTATTTCCATTTGAACTTGCAAGTGCAAAGGCTTCTTTCTTTATCGTTAGGCTTCTTTATCGTTAATTACACACATGAGAACGAAGGTTGGACATGGAAACTTGTTAAAGCTTGGCTTACTCGTACTGTCAGGTAGTATTTACAACATAGCTAAGCTAGCGCTAACCCAGGCCTGGTTTGAACGTGAGCAATGATTAAAGAAGCGCTTCTTTGATGTGTGGTACGATAATGTCTAATAGAATCACAGAAAGCCGGCGAACCGCGGTTCTGACTTAGCCCAAGCAAGAGGCGGGTTACAGGGCTACAGTAATTACCCAGCGCATTCACACCCTGCATACACGCAATCCTCTAATTTCCTACAACGCACTCGACGCAAGGTAAACATGAGAGGGATGTAAACGTACAGCCTACATCGACACGGCATCACCGCATCACTGACACGGCAACGCCGCATGAATGATTAAACGGAAAGCTATGTGCTAACTTTGTTCGAAAGTGGTGTTTTAAATCGGCGATCTTACTTCTACCACCAGAGACGTATACTTATATAACAATAATAATTTTGTAAATTAATTATGTTAGTTACTATAAAAAGAGATTAATGATTTTCAAAAACACTTTTAAATTGTTAAGAAACACGGAGGTATTTCTCAACTACTGATAACTTCAAATTGTAGATATGAAAAGGGTTTAATTTGATGTGATAAGGACATAGTTTATTGTAATACTTACATGTCAATAAACTCTAGGTGAATTTCGTGCAAATCACTAATGGTTTTGTAGGTTATGTGAAATATATTTTCTACAGTAGAAATTATTAACGTGTATTCGTTGGAATGTATGATCTCATTGTTTCGGGTCTATATTGACACACAGATAACAAAACTTGTAGAAATACAGCCAAACCTTACACACTCAAAAGAAATGAGATCTAAAAAAGGGCCAAGCTCATCTACCCTTCCACATTTGCGCATTCTTAATTCATAAACGTACAGTGTCCCATAACAGCATCCTCGAAAAGCTTGGCAAAATTGAATTTGCGATTATTAATTTAAACGTAATAGTTTAACAAAGTTCTTTTTTCTAATTAATTTAAACGTAATAACATGCAAATTTTATTTTGCCAAGCTTTTCGAGGATGCTGTTATGGGACACTGTACGTTTATGAATTAAAAATGCGCAAATGTGGAAGGGTAGATGAGCTTGGCCCTTTTTTTAGATCTCATTTCTTTTGAGTGTGTAAGGTTTGGCTGTATTTCTACAAGTTTTTGTTATCTGTGTGATCTCATTACTTTTTCAAGTTCCATTGTAAAATTATTTGTTAAAATATTATAATTTTATCAAAGTTGATTTAATTTCTATGGTATTAGCAATAAAAAAAGGATGTAAAATATCTAGACCCGGATTCATGTACATCCTGGGTATAGGTGGTATAACCATGGTATAACGACGGTATAAGGACTGGACCCCAATTCTTGAGTTCGTGGGAGATGAGTTGAAAACGCAATTAGAAAACGAAGTCGTTTTCGTTTTCGAAGGAATTGGTATTCTTGAACGGTATCGTGGAAAACGTCATGGGTTGTGAGTTGAAAGAGTATTGCTGTTATTTACGTGGGGTGAGGTTCACGAAATCCAGACAAGAGCTCGAAAACGTTCTATATTTATTCTAGATGGCAGTGCCTTCATAAACGCGGGCCAATCGAAAGACGAGTTGCATGAAATGATTTGATTGTTGCAATTATGTAAACAAACAGATGATCACGCTCATATTCGACACCTTGCTTCGACATTGTGTGTAGTAGCAAGCTGACTTTGATCATGGCTCAACATGGCTAAAAGAAAAGAATATGTGTATTATTTCCGAACATTTTTGTATAGCCTTGGTGGACAATCATACTATTGTTTATCTGCATTAGGCTTTTAGTAATCAAAACTAGTTATTTGTGCGGGAAGTGTGTCAGAACATACTAGTATCTATGGTCAGAACAATGTTGTGCTGGCCTAGGGTTGGCTAGGCTTGTCAAACATGTAATGTAAGTAATAATTTTATCTAGTCCTATAGCCTAATGGAACTTTAGACCTACACTGTTGTATTATAAATAATTTTGTACATCTGGCCTATGTCAGTACGGTTTCTGATTTGTTTTATGAGAGTATAATGACAACTTTGTTCATTTCACACATAGAAGCAAAATTTAAAATGTCCTCCATTTGTTTACGTATCGCACTTTCCCGCCTAACTCTGCTTATACCGTCAACAAGTGTCAAGTAACTATGGTTACTTGTTGATTGTATGCCTAGTGTTTAAGGCTTATTTAAAACCTTTATTTGGAAGCCTTCCAGCAAACTTTTTCAACTTTTTTTTTCAAAAGAGACTATATTACTATAACCTTAATGTCCATGTAAAATATGAACATTGTAGCCCCACCCGTCTGGTCAGAATCGCGGGCCGACGTATTAGATGTTAGTAGTAGTAGCAGTAGCAGTAGCAGTAGCAGTAGCAGTAGCAGTAGCAGTAGCTAACATCCTTAAAGTGATTTTGAGCATGTTTCAAGCCATTTTTTTCACCAAGAAGGAATGGTCGTACCCCAATAAAATTTGGCATGTGTTGTCAGGTACCTAAATCCCCTCGATTGTGATAGTTTTCAAGTTCACATCACGTTACATGACGGCTGGGTAACACCTCGAAATCACCCCAACTCTGCTTGGTGTATAAGGTGCTTGAGTGTGTAGCGCACCGCGGCTTGGCTGCGGCGCCCTAACGGGCACCTAGATAATGTGATACTAATCTGGAAGATGAGTAAAATATGACATGAAGGACAGTACTCAAGAAGGTCACAGCCGCTGCCAGGTATAGTTGCTAGGGAGTTTTGACGAATCACACTATTAATGAGTCCAGCTCTACCATCTTGGCTTTAAACAAACCTTTGTCAGCCAGTTGCTATGAAATGACAGCGTGTTACAAACTTCCTTGAATCTTGCGTGATTGAAACCAACATCCCTTCACTTCATAGGCTACGCGTCCGTGCCCAACTGACAGCTCTGCAGAGTAATCGTCCACCGAGAAGATCTGATGGAGAACTCTTGATAAAATACATTTCCGTTTACACTTAAGAAAGCTCATTAGGTGCGTTGCATGCAAAAGACTTGCTGACGGTGATCAAAACTGTGAAGTACCCACCAGACATGTTCATTTAGTGAATGAAATAAATTACAGTACGATTCCATTCGTCTATCGTTAAGATGTGTATCGACTGAGTAATATGATGAACAGTTGGAAGGTTAGTTAACTGGGGGCTATTTTAAAATTCGATACGTCACCCCTCAGTTTTATTGGCTAACGAACCAGTAAGGAGAATGTAGCCGCTTCCTATAGCTTCTACACACATACGTGGCTGGAATGATTTGTATTAGTAATGGGCGCTGTGGGGGGCTGCTGTGGGCGATGATATGGTACAGATTAGTCAATTGTTTTATAGACCTGTTCTCATCAAGATAACGAGGTCTGGAAAGCTGAAACACAAAATAAAATGTCACGTTTTGTTCGGTTGTTACGGTGCGATGTAACCCATTCGGCGTTTTCAACATTATTACTGTTTTTGTTACAAGCGTATATAACAGAACAAACGGATTAGTTTAAAGCATTTATATTATGTCGTGTCAATCATGGTGTTATCATGATTATTCTAATTTTTAGGCAAAGAGGATCACTTTAAAATCCAAAATTGACAACCATATACAATATTTGTTCGCGCAAATGCAAGTGTTAAAGTAGTGCGACTTGCGAGTGCGAATGGTAGTGTACGTGTGTTGAGCTTGCAAGTAGGCCTATTAGTGCGAGTACGAGTGTGCGCTTTTTGTTTGTATTTACTTTGTTTTGCTTTCTTTTACTATATGTCATGGTTTTACGTTCTTATAACAAGGAACAAGATATACGTTACCTGATAATAAATGTGCATCAGGCAACCCGTCGGTAGATATTTTATAACCAAGCCTAATATAAAACATCGCAATGCAAGAGCTAACTGCGGAGTTATAACCCCCCTACACACATCCATGTAACTGAAAGGTGTTTTATCAACAAAACACAATCTCACCTAAACCTTCTCTTGTTTTCTCATCATATCGGCGCCCGCCTCGCCACGATTGACTTTCGTCCAAGTTGTTTTACCAGATGATCTTTTGTTTTCGCAATAAGTCGAATTGAACGTGAGCCCGAAACAATATTTGTGATCCTTCTCCGATCTGGTATCACGTCCCATCCCCGAGCGAGCGTGTTTCCTCCCATGCAGCCAGGTGCCGACGCGACACTGCCGCTCCTATCGGCAATCGTTAATCTTGCCCTTCCTTGCTACACCGAAATGGATTCCTCTTTTTATCGTATACTTGGTTTATTCACGTTCATCTATTACCTCCTTTTATTTCTCGAGCCTTTTTCAAACCCTCCATCTCTTTCTTCTTCCTCTCTATCTCTTTCTTTCTCTGTCGCTCGCTCTTGTGCTCTCGACGGCGAAGGGGGATGATAATAACTAATTTTATTTTCAACAATGCTATTGAAAATAAAATCGAATGCTGTTCACATTATGAGAAGTTTAATTGGTGTGATCGAGAGAGTGTTAGACTTTTGTACGTCTCCTTTGATTGCTATTTCAAACGGTAATTTAAAAGATTGATTGATTGGTTGGTTGGCTCGTACTTCGTACTTCGTGAACGGTTCACAACAACCATAAAAGTGGTTTTGAAATTAGCAATAAGTTACTGTGGAAATCAGTTCTTTTTTTCTTTTGAGTATGATATCATTACAGAATAAATACAATCAAGTATCATCATGGGCACCACAAAACTTAAATAATTATTTTTTATTATATACATTAGTTACTGTTGTATTCCAGCAAGAATAAAATTAAATGCCTGCACTCCGGATTTAAACTTCAACAAATTATATCCGACTCTCCTTTCCATTACTTCATTCAATCTCTTAGCTCTTGAAAGTAACTGAATGCAGAAATTAAGTGCAACACTACGAATCTATTAATTACTGAAGACAATGGATGTAATTTAAAAAAATTTACTATTGCCACTTCTACATGAATAGTTTCTTCATGAAATTGCATTGATAAAGACTAAGCATTAACCTGCAATGTAACGTGTTGATAAAATTTGAAGTGATTTAATTAATAGAATAATTTATTTTATTCATCAATCATAGACCTAAATATGATTTCCAAAGAATGCATTAAAGACGTGTGAAAAGTTAGTATAATGAAGGAGGGACTTAGCAAAAGATCAGATTATTTTTTTGAAATGTTTTTACCGCGACAAAACCTCAGAGCCAATTGTATTCAAATTGCCTGAATCAATCCAGCTAGTTCAAAATTGAATTTTGAGCAGCGGTCTTTTGTATATTGTTTCTACAACCTTTATATATATACAATCTAAATATAAGGAAAACTGGTTGTCTGAAGTTTCTGGTCTTGCACGATTTATTTCGTTAAACGGTACAAAGTTTGAAATTGTACCGGCAGGCAAAAAAAATCATGCAACGCAAGAAACTATAAAAAACAATTAATCCTTATAGGTTATAGATAAAGGATATTGTAGGGACAATATACAGAAAACCGCTGCTCAAAATTCAATTTTGAACTAGCTAGATTGATTCAGGCAATTTGAATATAATTGTTGATTCTGAGGTTGTCCCGTAAAAAAAAATCAAAAAGATTATCTGCCCTTTTATACTACCTCTTTCATTCTTTACTTTTCAGACGACTTTACTGCATTCTTAAGAAATCCACAGAAAGTGCAAATGCTCTAAAATTAATGTATTTATTTCATCATGAAAATTAATTAAAATACAAGAAATGTTAGTTTATAGTTCTACACTTCTCGGCGCAAAGAAAATATATACCAATCCTATTACCAAATAAACACTAGTTTCTAACTAAGAACATAATATCCAAGGCCGGCTTTCAAAAATAATAATTCTACATTTGAAAAGAACGCCATGTATTATCTTCACGAGGTTTCAAACACTAGTTAGAGAATTATAGTTGAAAGCATCGATGTAATTTTTTTTAACGAATGTCCTAAAATAGATTATTATACACAAAACAAAACGTGACAACACGCTACGTTTTATTCCCCCCCTTTCCCTTACTCTAAATGGTTAAACCTTCGATTATCCCCCATTTCCCCCATTGTGCGTGACACTTTTCATATTACGAACAGTCCCTAAAATGTATTGTAAATAATCTGAAGGGCTAGAGAGAAAACGAAACCAAAATGTGATTGTCATCATGGACAATGTGAACGCGTAACTACTTGTGCCATTGTTGCAGGGAAGAAGAGCGTACGTGGTTTCGTATTTGCGTTATCTCTTTTGACATTAAAATACACCATTGCTATATTCGCTTGTTTTGTGCCATTTAAACTGAAAATCTACGCACGAATATTCTCTTTTGGGGTTTAAGCTAAAGATGCAAATTAGGTAAACTGCTTTGTTTGGCAAAGCCGGACTTCAGTTGGCCACTTTTCTTCGGCTTTTTGTTTCATATTGTGTTTGGATTTTCATCGTATCTTTGCGCCAAGAAAAGCGGGACCGCCGCATAGGCCTATCGTAATTCGAAGTAGAGCTAGGCCATTACAGAGCGAGATTGGGAGATGAAAAGGGGGGAGCGTAAAATGAAAACAGTTTCACTTTGGTGTTTTTCTTCCATAACTAAGCAGAGCCGGTAATCCCGCAGCAAAGTACCTCCCTCAAACCTTGTAAAACTGTATTCCACGCATAATCCACGCGTCGAAGTACAGTCGCAGACAAAACTAACATAAAGTTTACACCGAAGTGGGGCCTGGGCCTTGGCAAGTGCTTCATTAAAACTGAATTGTATGTTTTTGTTTGCAAATCTCCTTTAATTAATTGGAATAATTTGTATTTGTATATTATGTGGAAAATTTTGTAAAGTTGTCCTTTGTAAATCATTTTTTTAACTGAAAAGGATAAACGTTAAATAAATTTTTAAAAAAATACATTAAAAGTTTAAAGTATCGAATATCTTTACGCTTAACACCATGCAGCTTAACAAAGATTTAGAATTGCTTTGATTACAAAAAAACAAGAACTAAAATAATGATGCAAGGACCAAAATAATTATGTAAGACATAGGCCTACAGTATAAGATTGTCATAAGTGTATAATTAGTTTAAAGGTGGGGTGGAGGATACGTCTTATGTGTAAACCGAAAAGGTAGTCATGAAAATGCTTATTTGTAGATTTTAAACAGAGATTTCCAAATATTACTTTTTTTGAACTTTTAAACTTTTATATTTTAATTTTATACTTCTTATTCGGATTCCATTAGGCCTATAATGATTTAAATTGGGAATAATAATTTACTTTTTGATGTACAATAAAGTATAAATGAGAGTCATAATAGTCTACTAGGAGAGCTCCAGTTAAATAAGAGGGCATTCAAAGGAAATAATGATGCTCCGGTGTAATACTTGAAACTTTTGCTCAGTGCGGTGTTTTCATTTGTGCGCTGGTTATTCTATTGTTCTCTAGTAATTTTATCTACGCAACCTCTGAGTACAGAGCCAGAAGGTTTAATACAAAAGGAATAATAAAAGTGGTACGCTCGGCAGAAACGCATTATTATATAAAAGTGCGTGGCAAGAGTACAGATATTATGCAATGTAGC
This sequence comes from Sweltsa coloradensis, assembly GCA_024449915.1. Taxonomy (NCBI): domain Eukaryota; kingdom Metazoa; phylum Arthropoda; class Insecta; order Plecoptera; family Chloroperlidae; genus Sweltsa; species Sweltsa coloradensis. The sequence continues at coordinate 362,819 of JAMZAV010000032.1, read as the reverse complement.
AATTCTTTGGGAAATATTCGGTAGCTACGAGTCCCGTCAGTTCCAGAAGGGCAGACGTAGAATCCGTGATGGTTGAGGTGGCATGGTTGAAAACGTGTAGTCGGCAGAGAGAAGCTGAATAGAGTGAAGAAGAGAGAGAGAGAGAGAGAGAGAGAGAGAGGAGTCCCTGTAGACGCAACATACAGCTCGTGTTCAAACATCTCATGACGTTTCCGTGAAACCAGCATAAAACAAAGTATATTTGAGGAATTAAATTCAAGTCAATCTTTCTGAGTCGGTGAGAAAATACTGAACATCGATCCACTGGAGGCCGCGAGTTCAATCTTTACAAAGACAACGAAATGTTTGAAAATATTTGAAGAGGTGAATCATTGACTTGTGGTTGAGGCGCAGATACGGAGCGATGTCTTGGAAACACCTTGGTTTGAATCCCGCACAAAGCACGGAGTTTTGATTTTGTTTGTTCTTCATCCATCACCTTTTTCGAAAAATAAATTTGCATAACTGTCGTCGTTTAACCACAAAATTATACCTCACAATAAAATATTATTTCTACGCAACCTAAACAGCTGATTAACATTGAATGATTTTGAGGTAATTAAATCTGTAGGTCACTCCCCTTAGTATCAAGCACTGGTTTCCCGTGTAAAATTCTAAACTTGACTTGATCACTGTTTACCAGTTTGTACGTGAAGCTCCATGTTGCGTCATAATAACAACTTCATTTGCATCTTGAACATAGTTAAGTTAATCCCAAAGGTCGTTTTCTGGGCACTTAAGAAACGTTTTAGGCAGAAGCTTTGGATCTCGAAACTAACCGTTTCCTAACCTGGTTCAACACTGGTGTTTAAGAGCCGACTTTCAAGGAGCTCAGTTTCAACAACGATTTATAACATCTAGCGAGAAACATTAATATAATATTTATGTCAAAACCAATGAACGCATACCTTGGTTCTATAAACCTATAAGCTCACAATTAAATATTGTAATTAATAAGTTGTGTTTGAATCATACTATTTAGGTTAAGTAGCACTCATTGGATTATCAAATGGAACTTAAGTAAATGTTAATAAGTTTTTTTTTTATATATATAAGGCAATAGTTATTAACGTTAATGCAATTGTAGAAAAAACAAGATTTTCAAATTGCTCATCAAAAGTAAAAAAAATAACTATATATTCTATCCCGGTTGAAAATGACAAAACCCCAAAAATAATGTACAAGAATTGTTTAAGGATTAGAATTACAGAATGGCACTGTTCTAACAGAATGAGTGAAAACTTAAAGAAAACAAATTCCCCTGAATAAGTTTATTTGTAAAGACTATCACAAAATATTGTTAACACTTCACAATAATTAATGCAAACGTATTAAAAATGCTGTAAATATATTTTTATTTACCTAAAATATTAACTAATATTTAACATATTATTACTGTACGGTACATCAATATTTATATTTGTCACGTTCACGTGCATTGAAAGTATTCAAAAATTAATAATGGTCCAGGTATTACTAAATTTTATTATATTAAATTGTTATTAAAATGATGAAACAATTTTAGAGTACGATATGAAAAGATGATTCTGATAATATTGTTATAGGCGCTCCACGCTAAGAAAGGAGTTACGCGCGCTTTTAACGGGTGAATTGTAGCCATTCAGCAGGCTCCAATTTAAAAAAACGATCGCTGATTGGCCCGTCGAAAGCGCGCGCATCTCCTTTCTTAGCGTGGAGCGCCCACTGTTTTATTTAGAGTAGTGCCCTACAAATCATAATCATATTTATTGTTAAAGCCATTTTTGTCATGCTATTCAAAATTTCATAACAGATGTTCAATCGGACATAAGCGCCAACAAATCCATGAAAACATCGAGAAATCAATACAATGTTGAATGAAAATACTCAATTTCCTGATTCGATGCTCGTGGTTTTGTATGGATGCCACTTTGTATACGTGTGCAGAGAATACTGCGCAGTTGAATGTGCGCTTTTAACTATAACGACCTATAGCAACTCCGTCAACATCAATGCGACATCGAACTAGTTTGCGACAGATGGTGATATTATTATGATGATTTACGACGCATACGTAAACAACACTCGTTCAGGGAATGTTGGAAGTTTATTTATCAATAAACTCTGTCCAAGCTGTAAGTGCCTAAATATTAATGTTTATCCATTTGTTAAATGTCAAGTTTTACCAGTTAATTTGTTAAATACTTAATCAACGGTTCTTTGAAGAAGAATACAAATATAGCATTATGAGTTTCTTCCCAGCTTTAAAATTTCATTTTTTGTGGATAGGTGCCGAATATGAAAAGGGGATTAATAATCAAATTATAGTTCCTAGCTGGTTCCCGCCTTCACGAATAGAGGCGGTCCCGGTTAGAAAAATATTTAAACTTTCAGGAGGGCATTCTGTATCTTACGTGTGGAAGAACAATGTCAACATAAAACGCATATCGATTGGAAGTCATGTTCGGTTCCTATCGTAAGACGTGACACACGCACAGACGGACAGACATAAAGTAACACATTTTATGAAGCTTGCTTCCTCATTATGTGCACACAATTATTCTACGTTTCTAGCACTATAATTTTAACAAAGTTCAACTAATTAACATTGTTGGTTAAGAAACTCCAACAAAGTTGTCTATTTCCAAATTAAGCCAGGATTAATAATTTTGAAGATGTGGTTTGCATTATTTAATAATTAGCAGCAGTGCACTTTTTGAAAATAAAGTCTAGACTAAACAGCTTACTCTAGTCGAGTTGAGCTTACTAGAACTTAGCTGCTAATACAAATTGCGCATTTCGTTACTGCTCCAAAGTTTTCCAAAGATTATTATGTAAAATGCATAATATTATATTGAATTAAATTTAATACGAGAGTGAACATAACTGCTTCCAAATTACCGTTGCATGTCGAAATTGATCAATACGTATAACTAAGTGGGACATTATATAATTCATTATGCAATTACCAACAGTGTTCGCTCGGGCGCTAAGCGCTTGAATCTTATTCGGGAGGTTACAGTTTGGAATCCCGTCGTGACCGGCAATCCTGACTGAAGGTTATTTCCGAGGTTATTCTCAGTCGTAAATTCAAATGGAAGAGATTGAGTCCTCTTAACACCGGTCATACATTCCCAATAATTGTCCTATGCGATACACACAGAGTTCATCTGAAGAGAGGCGTACATTGCACCCTATAAAAAGTAATTCCCTCAGTAAAGAATTTCGAAATAATGCATTTATAACGTCGTTATTTTGTAAGTTTCTCGCACGTTAGCGATAATATTTTAACTGTGGTAAAGCAATAATGCCCAAACTGTCAGTGCCAACTTTCCGTGAACGCGAGTATATCTATGCTCACATTAAGAGTCGTTTATTAGGATTACGACATATTTCATTTCTATTTAGACTGGTTTTGTTTGACTATGGTAACGAAGAGCGACGCATTTAATCACGCACCTGGGTTTTAATCCCAAATACGTTTCTCTCTCTCTCTCTCTCTCTCTCTCTCTCTCTCTCTCTCTCTCTCTCTCTCTCTCTCTCTCTCTCTCTCTCTCTCTCTCTTCGACGGTCATTCACATTGATGAGTGATTCTCGAACCCTGGGATGACGGCACAGTAACCAACCCAACCACTCGTTCACGTCACCGGCGAGGTATTTCAGTCGGGCAAGGCTACGTGAATGTCTGGTGATCACGAGGGAAACTTTTATGTTAGGCCTACGTATGTAATGTGTGTTAACACTTTTGTAGGTATTTTGTTTGTTAAATGGGTTGGATATATTCGAATTCGAGAATTCGAACGCTTTGAGAATTTCAATACTAAAAAAATTAAGAAAATATAATTTTTTATCGCGTTCGGGGCGAATACAAAGCAATGCTCTTACAATACATTTATAGTGAAAGAAATAATGTTTTTAGAAAGTGCAATAAAAATATGTATATATGATTGCTACAAAAATTTACGGTCTAGGTACAATATTGCACATTAAAAGTACTGTGATGGGTTCCATGTAGGTCAATAAGTTATACTGCAACGTAATACATAAAGCAAATCACTTATGTTTATAGATCACTAACACTCAATAATTAGAATAAGTAATTGCTCTTATCATAACTTTGATTTGAAAAGGAACATCAGTCGACAAACATTCTCAAGAATACATTCAAATGTAACACTCTTTATAATAAACACTGAACAGCTGATAGCCATAGCTCAGCTTTGCAACTGAATTGGGTGGTACCTCTACGAAGAACCGACGGTACTGGATTCACATCCTATTCGGTGCAAAGTTTTATTGCCAATGCTTCACTACATAAAATGAGCACAAAGCTGGTTTTATGGGCCATATTTCTGTTATATGGAAATATTGCTACAGAGGAGAGTTTGGGCGTGAGTTTTGCATGGAAAAGAGGTCATCAGTGATACCGCACAAAAATGCATATATCCGTAAGGTTGTTTAAAGTAAATTTTACTCTAAATTCACATAAAATGTCTTTACATTTTCCTTTGTATTCAAAATGAAAATATATTTTCCGAACTGTTTTGCAAGTTACATAGTATTAAATATTTTATCAATTCATGAATCTTCCTAATTGATCATTGTTGCATTTATGACAGCAATTGTACTTATATCATTACAAGAGATTTGGAATGCTAAATTCAAGATATGTACTCATGATTAGAAATTAAAGAATGTTTATGGATCAAGTTATAGCTGGATAAATATCTAGATAAAACATTTCGTATTCGACTGCAAATTATTTACCTTGCTAAGGTTAACGTTCATTCTGGTGATAACGCATTAAAAACGCTTTTCGGTGAATAATAATCATGAAGATAAACTAACCTTATTTAAAACTAAATTTGATTTTAAATTACTTTATCTGCTAACAATTTTCTACTTTATGGTCTACATCTTTAATAACGTGTGAACCTAATAATCACGAGTTTATGCTTATATATTTTTTCTAATGATAAAACGTGTACAATTTGGTCGCGTCAGAGATTAGTGTCGGTGCGTGAGTTTGAACTGACGATGTGGTTTGGCGTTGTTTCAGTTCTACCGCAGCGGATGGTTATCCTGGACGAGGCAGGGCTGGAGAGAACGTCTGTGGTCGGCCCTTACTCCGAGGGCTCCGACCTGATTCTACGCTGCGAGGTGTACGGAGGTGAGTACTGACGTGTGAGTGTGAGTGTGAGTGTGAGTGTGAGTGTGAGTGTGAGTGTGAGTGTGAGTGTGAGTGTGAGTGTGAGTGTGAGTGTGAGTGTGAGTGTCAAAGCGGAAAGGAGGAGGGAGAGCGGGAAATTATACAACCCAGATACCATTCAAAAGTATACGGAGACTATTTTTCAACTTCAAAGTGGTGAATGAAGAATCAAGAGAACTCCCCAGTCTGCGACCCTCCCCCCCCCCCAAGCGTATACTTCCGTCAACAGCCATGGCTCAGAATGTGTCGTCTAATTCCACGCTAGGATAATAGCACATTTAGTCAAAGAGGCCTAGTACAGCTAACTTATTTTAATACAGCGCATAAAAGTGATTATGTACACATTTTGTATCGATATTAAGTAACTACCACTTCATTATCGTGATGAATAACCAAATTGAGTACAAATGGCTAGGAATTGCAGTGCAGAACGAATATTTATAATTTGAAATATTATAATGAATTAATGAATTACTTTCGTGACCCGTCAAATGCCAATAGAGTTATAACTTCTCTTCAATGTCATTTATAATTGATTTATTTTATGGTTGAGTTTCTCGTAACATCGGGTTAAAAATCATCATTTGTTTACAAAATCCTTTTGAATAAGTTGTATTTAACAATTTTAGACTAGATCATGCTTATAGCGATGCACATAAAGTAAGATATGATATGTCGGTCCTCACACGACGTGAATCATATTCCACCCGTTGACAGACGACCCGGCACCTCCACCAAAACATACTTGCCTCATGGATACGATTCTCTTTCATTTCAAGTCTCTAGAGTGACCCCCTTCATACTGTTTAAACACATTTTGGAAAATGTGAAAATAGTCTGTAGACCACAGGACGGTTATTACTTGACATCGCAAAAGCGTCCTCTACAATAGAAATTCTTAGCTCGATCAAATCATTTACTCAACTATTGAACGTTTCTTCCAATCGTATAAAGTTGGTTGTAACTAGCTCATGTTTCGTTTTCACGTACGTTGTAAGTTTAAGTTCCAAGTGCATCAATGTATGTTTGAAATTTGTGTACTCAAGTTCTTGATAAATCTAGGAACTGTAAAGGTTGCACGTAAGTTAACTTTAAACTCAAATTCCCAATTTAAAAATTGCGAGTTTTGACGTAAAAGTTTACTTTAAAATTGATCCAATGAATTAATTAATATTTAGACGACTGAAACGCTGTACATTTATTTAATTTTTATTTTATAATAAAGTTAAATATATTTTAATGGTAGTAGGTAGAAAATTAATTAGGTATGGCGTAATTCATGAATATCCAATAAGTCGAATTTAAAATAAGTTAGTTTTGGTGCAAACAATGATTTGAATGCGTCACAATTAAAACGCAATTCGTTCTTGTTTAATCCACGAGTTTTCTATACGTATCTCATTAGAAGGATTTAGGTTGGCCTTAAGTATACACTACGAATGCAAGTCGTGCATTTAAAAGAAGTTTGTTCTGGCCGAGCTCGTCTTATTTCGTTGGCCAGGTATTTGGCCCAGGGTTAGAACACGCAGGCTAGCTACTTGTGTAGAGAAGATTTGAGCTTGGATGATCTGATGTGTACTCCGACTTCCCTGCACCCGCCCCCCCCCATCCTGTCCCAGATCGTACCACTTCAAACTCGCAAAGTTTATCTGTCATTGTCTTTCCTTTCCTTTATTTGCAGTCATTTCTCTCTAGATATGTTTCCAATTTTCATTCTCCAGTATCCAATTAAAGTCTTCCGAACCAGTTTCCTGTCAGATATCTCTGTGTTATCATATCTTGCTCATTTATCTCGGTTTTATATTTTGTTTGCCAACCCTTGGGTTTTCAGATCAACAGTCTGATAAGTCCCTAATGTTGACCTTGGTGCCGCAAGGCCTCCGCGTTTTAACTTATCTCTTTAATCATTTATCAATCGGTCCCTGCTTTGCTTTGTAACTGATAAGCATTCAATTATAATAATATCGTATCAGAGGCGTCGATAATATAAGAGATTTTCAAGAAAACATATTGAATGCCATTGGATTATCAACGTCCTTAACCCTGCAATGACTGTTTACAGAGATAGAAATGGTCTCATGTTATAAACTTGGAAAGCTATGACAGTCCGCTTAGGAAATATGATAATTGGTCTATTGATTCAATTATATTCATTGCAATATATTTACTGTGCTTTTTTTTAGAATTTATTTCTTGAATACATTTTCAGTATTCCTTCCAACCAATAATATTTTCAACTTACAACTAAACCACGCCGAACCAAATGCCTCGTCCAACCATGGATTTAGTAGTAACGTGGTACACCTTCATTCCAGATCAAATAACCGATCATCAGAATTATATCATTAACAAAAATAATTTTTATTTAACAAAAAATGTTTAAACACTTCATAGTGTTTTATTGTATCATTTAAATTCGTCTTCTTTATTTAAAAGAGTACTATAAGTTTGCAATTAAATGAATAATGTACTTTTTTACGCTAAAGATGTTTTGTAGGTAAATAAATTTGTACAACGAAAATTTAAAATCATTTCCATATGCATTTTGTAGTAAGTGTAACTACAAAACAAAATTAAGAATATTCGGGGGAAAATTAAACTTTTTTAAAGAAATTGTCAATTAATTGAATGACGCCTTATCCCATACTCATCTGCGGCATGTCAAGTCTAATATTTAAAAGAAAAGAATAAAGATTATTAATTTTACATTTAACACTTTTAAAAAAAAACTGACTTACAAGTTTTAAGTTTTATGATGCGAACTGAATCTTAAAATTGTAAAAAGATTTTTTTTTTAAAAATACTTCTTCGTTTACTAGTGTCAGTAAAGACGAACAGCATTCTTGATTCAACACTACTTTTAAAATAATACTGAAAATAAATTTATAACTTACGATTGTGTAATCAACATTATTACTTTACACGAACAATTAAATACAAACAGAGAACCGGAAGCGGCCCTTGTGGTCCATACATTGCTAGATTGAATTTCAAGTGGTGGTCAGAGAGAGAGAGGCATCCCGTACTTCAATACAAACCTTAAACACATATAAACGTGAAATGAATGCACGCATTCAGCTAGAAAATCAGCCCTACCTTGGACCTAAATGCAAGAGCGAGTTTATGAACCAACGAAACAATGTTATTTACACAGACCAGCGTAACTTTGCTTGGCAATGTTTAGTCCGGATGATAACACGAAAGTTCAACTGTAGTGGTCACGACTTCTGGTTAACGTTCTAACGTATGGTTTCAAAAGCAAGAGTTGAATATGAAATCTGTGTTTCCAGTTTAGTTGTCAAGAAGAAAATGTGAATAACTGATAACATAGACCAGATACATTCAAATAAATACTAAACAAATTCAAAATTAGGGACGGAAAAGCTGGTTTACTTTATTTAACAAGTATACTTTTGCCTGTTTGCAAGCGAACATGTGAAATTTACGTGCATTTATTTATTTTGTGTGGCTCATTGGTCGAGTAGTTAAAAAGTTAACATCTGATATGGTGTTAAATCTGTCAATTCTTGAGTTTGATAAGTGTAAACGACTAAACTGTGACTTAGAGCCGTCCTCGCAACGAGGTTGGTGTTCAGACGGTGGTTTTCAAAACGTTTACGTTTAAGTACTGGTTGGAAAGTCAGGTTGACAGAGTTATTTATTTTATGTCTATGCCTGGTTTTTTTTCCATTCTTACAACAAAATCACATTGTAAGGGGTTGGAACAAAAGAAAAGTTTTCAAAAAATGTTTGATGTAGGTATTTAAACAAAACAGGTTATACACGTTCAGTGTAGGTGGCAGCAATAACCCTTTGAACCTTTTGAATCCAATTGTTAAGCGCTTTAATCGACGACTTCATTCTAAACAATACAATTTAAACGTTGAAAACTGAACAACTTTCCCTTCACATTTATATAAAATATAATTAAAAGCAAAAGTTATTTCTCTGACCTTTTCACATCAGCTATTCAACGTAACATTTATTATAAGCAACTTTGTGACGGACATTTCCTCATGTGAAACTAATTGCTCACGTGATTAAAACAGGTGTATGGTCTGTCGACAATTTGACAGCACTGAAGGCAATCTAGATGACAGGTGCGCGATTATCAGTAGAGCGTTTATGCATTATTGCACCAACGCATATCACTCTGCTTCGTGGCATAATATCACCATTCCACATTACTTTGATCACGCTCGGCAGAAGGAACGGAATTTCTCAACTGTCAAACACGTGTTCAATGAATATGTTTCAATACGACGTATCACCTTTACAAACTCACCATAACTCTGTGATACGCCCGGCTGTTACAAAGCATCACTCACACTCATCACCTTTATGAACGAATGCATTTCTATGGCATGAACGATGTCCTATTCTATGACATAAAAATGAAATATAATATTTATGCCAGACGAGAGGAGATATATAGTTAATTGTCAACTAGATATTTATATTCTTAAGATCAGTTAGTACTACTTTGGAAAAGTTTATTTTGAATTATAATATTTCCACGTTTCAGATATTTAACATAACTAGTTTAAATCAAATAGATAAGTTATACTGGATCATAATAATATATTCATGGACAGTGTACATATGCACTGCGTCATATATACAAGATATTGTGTTGTCAAATTGTTTTGTTTTTTGTTTAAACTATTTATTTTATGTATTTTTTTTAAATTTTTTATCCAACACCAAACAAGTTAGAGTAGAGTAGAGTAGAGTAGAGTAGTTTATTTACCAATTGATACATACATAGTACATATATGGGTTTCGTCAGTTTAGTAATTATGAGCAATTATGAGCATTGTATTCCGCAGAGCGGCTAAGGGTGACAATGCAATATCGTTTTCAATCGGGGGCACACTTCGGTGATCTGCTTCACCCCCTTTGTCAACAGCACGTGGTGTTCCCAAGTGGTTACCCATTCAAGTATCGACCACTCCCGATGTTCCTTAACTTCGGTGATCCATAGGGAACCGGTGTATTTAACATGGCTTGGCTAAATGTAGGCGTAGATTCTTGTTAAAGAACGTTTGATTTATATTTTGAAACTTTTTTCGTTAATTTTATGTCTGCAAAAGTGAATTAAACATTATAAATATTTACAATGCTAAAAGAATTGGATGTACAGCAGCGAAGACTTCAATTTCACTACCCTGAGAAAAGAGCTCTGTTGTATTTTTGTTTTACTGTTTATTTTGCCTGTTAGATAACGCTCTATTCTATTGGACAAACGGCTACTACGATCGTGCTGAAATTTGTTGGGACCTGTCACGTTTTTGGTTCAATTGAAGCAATATTTCTAATAAATATAGTACTTTTATAATTTCTTCGATTCATAGTAAGATTGTTTCGTGATTTTTGGCTTTCCACCGGGAAAATGGCTACTTCGATTCAAATGAAACTTAACGGAAATGTTTGAAAACACTGAAACACTGAATTTCACGATTTCGGAATCAATTCAAGAAATATTTCCTTTACAAAATTGTACTTATAGGGAACGATAGATCGACGTGACCTCGCCGCCCCACACATCCGCGACTGGCCCGACGAGGTCCGTGTCGGTTCTCGGTCTCTCACTGGCTCGCATTCGGACCCCTAGCCTTGTTTCAGGCAGACATAGTACGAAACATGAAATATTAAAATGATGTAAATAGTCAACCTAAAAACCTCATCCATCAACGTGACTGGAAAAGCGTTCGCGAAGCGGCCAAGTAATAAAAATATCCCGTCTCATCAATGAACATCCACAATGCAGCCTATAATGAATCAATGAAGTCGTGGGAGGGGGGGGATCACACCAGGCTCATGGGCCCTGGGGCCTATCTAGCTATTATATGAATGAGAATTTAGCTATTACAGTGATAGTAACGATTGTCATCACAAATCTCGCGCTGCGTGCCACTTAACGTCACTAAAATTATCTAAAATACAGCCGTTGTAATTCGTAGGAAATGCTGAATTGTGTTTATAATACGGTGTTTAATTGTAACACTATTCTATTGGTGATTATTATTGTAATTTTTTAACATCAAGGGTTAGCTGGATTGAAGTTATATTTTTAAATACTTGTGTTTGTTCGAAATAGTGAATTGAGAATGTGAAATAGTGATAGAAATAGTGAACAATACAAAAATATTCGTAAATAAAAGTTGATTTCACCAATCACTTGTACAGCTGAAATATTGACGAAATCGCGTGAAATTTAAAAAAATCTATGTGGACCCGGCGCCTCCACCAAATTAAATATCTTCAGAAAAATAGGTGTTTATTATTCTTGTTTCCATTCTAAAACGCTAATGTAATAAAATATCTGACGCGGATTTAACAAGAATATTAATTGGATGAGCGAAGCGAAGACTTCAATTTCACTGACCCCCCAAAAAATTTAGCTCGGGTGTTTTTTTTTTTTTTTTTTTTCTGTCTGTTTGTTCGCTCTCTACCGGGCAAACGGCATATGTGATCTTGATGAAATTTTGAGGGGACCTTCGAAATCTCTGAACTTAGAGGTGTATTGTTTTTGGGTACAATCGAAGAAATATTTCTCATGAATATCGTACTTTTACGATTTTTTTTCGATTTTTAGCGCGATATTTTCGTGACATTTGGGCCGATTCTGCCCAAACGGGTGGAGCTACAACGTTCATATTTCACATGGACATTAAGGTTATGGTGATGTATTGCTTTTAGAAAGAAAAAGTTGAAAAAGTTAGCCAAAATCCATAGAAATAAAGCTTTTAATATAAGTTTTTTATTTTTGTGCGATATTTTTGTGCCATTTGGGCCGATTCTGACCAAAAGGGTGGGGATACAACGTTCATATTATACATGTACATTAAGGTAATGGTGTTGTAGTACCTTATGAAAGAAAAAGTTGAAAAAGTTAGCCAAATCCATAGAAATAAAGCTTTTAATAATGTTTTTTTACGATAAATAATACCAATTGACAAGAAACAATAGAAACTTGACAACAATCACCTACAATGCGTAGGCAGAAAAACAAAGCACTTACAAAAGTAAAGATATCCAACGCAAACTAAAAACTTAAAAAGCTCATCCATCAACGCGGCGGGACTTTAGCGTTTTCCTAGTAATTATTCAACATTATTATAATAATGATAGAAACATATAAATTTAAATCAGAAGAATGGTATTAAAAATTAAAATAATATGAATTAAAATGATGATGAAAAATACTTTCTTGAGAGGCCGTTATGCATATCCTGCAAATATCAAGTCTGCGTTAAACATTCAATTTGTAGGATTTCATATGCCATTTTACTGTTCGTACGGTCATACCGGTGACATAAAGTTATTGAAAGAATAAGTAGCTAACATGACATCGTATTACTTAATTGGCATCATATTTTATACAAACATAAATCATTAAGGTTAATATAAGTGAGATAGAAACTATCTTGTTTTACCATTGTTTATTAGATGAGCGAAGCGAAGACTTCAATTTCTCTGACCCCCCAAAAAATTTAGCTCGGGTGTTGTTTGTTTGTTCGCTTTCTACCGGGAAAACGGCATATGCGATCTTGATGAAAATTTGAGGGGACCTTTGTTTTCTCTAAACTTAGAAGTGTATTGTTTTTGGGGGTACAATCGAAGAAATATTTCTCAGAATACGTATTTTTCGATTTTTTTTTCGATTTTTAGTGCTTTTTTCGCACTTTTGGGGGGCCGATTTGCCAAAGGGGTGGGGCTACAACTTTCAGATTACAGGGACATTAATTTTGGTGATGTAGTACCTTTTGAAAGAAAAAGTTGAAAAAGTTAACCAAATCCATAGAAAAAAGGGTTTTAATATGGTTTTTTGGGGTTTAAATAAATTAAAAGGGAAAAAAATAGAAACTTGACAACAATCCCCTACAATCTTTAAAAAAGCCTTGAAAAGGAAAAATGGCCCTACGCAAAAAAAAAAATTTTAAAAAAGCTCATCCATCAACGCGGCGGGACTTTAGCGTTTTCCTAGTATAGAATCTATGATATTCTGTGATTTAGTATTGTGGCCGCTCGCTATTTATTAAAGTCAAATTTAAAAGCCCTGAACGCCCTAAGGAGATATTTTCACAAATGGAAAATTAAAGTCAATGAAGCCAAGACATCAGCAATTTTCTTCACGAAACGAAACCCACCCCAAAACCCGGAAAATAACAGTTTAAAGGAAAACCCATTGAGTGTTGCTTCATAAAATACCCCAGTCTTTCTTTCCGAAGTTAACATTTACTCCATATAAACAGCAAAAAAATAAACCCCCCGCCCCCATGTAACCCACCCCGCTTCGAAAAAACCACAGTTAAGCAAAACAAACAAACAGCTTCTCTACACCATGGTTATCCGACCGATCTTCACATATGCCGCCCCCGTATGGAGTTCCACGTGTACATCAAACTTTAAAAAACTTCAAATTGTCCAAAATAAATGACTGAGAATGGTAGGAAACATTCTAAAGTACACACCCATTTCAGTTATCCATGAGTTATTCCATTTGCCAACCATCTTCGACTTTGTTTTTAATCTAACCGCAAACTTTTATAGTGCTTGTAAAAACAATAGCTCAAATACTCTTATTTCAAACCTTGGCCAATACTGTTACCTTACTCTACCATAGATATAAACATAAACTCCCCAAAGACATTTTGTTATAACAAAATTGTGAAGTTCTCTATGAAACATTTTTATCTCAGTGCTATTTGATTTGCCATGTTTTTCAGTGTCTTGCTGTGTTGTGAGTGCAAGAATACGTGGGGTTTTTTGTTTCTATTTTTCCCCAATGTACCACACTGCCCAACTCAACCTACATAACATTCTTACACATTCTTATTCTTATTCTTAACTGTATTATTTGAAAGTTAAGAGTATGTGAATGAACTACTCAGGAATTTCTATATCTATTTATTAACTGCTTGTATCTATATTTTTAACCAATATGTCAATAAAGTATTATTAAAAAAATTAAAAAAATAAAGTTTAGCATCTTCATACAACCACATTGCATTTCCACGTTGTATTTCAAAATCTTTATAGTGACAATATAAGTTTTCAAATTGTATTAAACAACTAAGTCTTATATTTTTCGGCGTTTAATAGTATTAAAGTAATTGTCAGGTATAAAATATGAAAATCTTCATTTAGGGGTGTTTTAACGCATAATTATTTCATACTTCTGGCTCAGATGTAATTCATACCTTGAACTTCTCCATGTGACAGCTGCGCTTTTTAGTGTTGGCTACTTTGAGATAAATTTCTAAACTATCTGGGGATGTTTAAGCGAGAGTATAAGTTAAAGAACGGAGTAAAAAGTAGGCAATTATGTTGCGAATTAGTCAAAATGAGGTTGAGCTATCATATCTTATACAGTAGCCAAACTGCATTAATATGAGACGTTAAGCAATATCCAATCAATCTTATACTGTAGGTAGAAGCTACATGCTTTCACCAGTGGACAAATACAAAAGTTCTACACTAGGAATCGAATTCTTGCGTTTTGAGTATAGGGTATTTTGGATTTGTTAATACTGTTGACTATAAAGTCAGTTTGTCTTGTTAATGAGACGTTGAGCACAACATTATCATTATCAGACATATGAATCCGTTGACCGTCGTAACTCGGACTAAGATTGTCAGACTTGGTTTTAAATCCAGTTCTATTTCCGTCACATTTTAGGAACGACGTTTGATCCTTGCCATTAAAAAGAAAGCTTACAAATCTGATTTAAACCCTCGTTTGTCTTAATCAGAGATCAGCTTTTGCTTTTGATCCTCGGCGTCGTGTCAGAGTTGAATGCGCCAGAGGGCTAGGTCGTTATCACCATATCACACTGCACGGTACACGTTTTGTTTCGCTGTGGTGAGCGGCCCATGCAGCGAGGTTTATGCTCTGGCGCTAAGTCCACCCGGTAACGCGGATATAACTAGCTGCGGTTCCCTCACAGCCCGATTAGCACAGCCAGGTAATTACGGTGCGTAAACACACACACACACACAGGCGGCGGCCAACCAAGCGGCTGCTAAGCGGGAACTGGCCTCAAAACAGCCCGGAAAACTTAATCCCGCCACGAATATTTTAATATTATAGCCAGTCCAACTTTTACTCGATGCGAACGCGGTATAAAACGTAAATTAAAACCAGTTCGTTTGCACGTAACGCCTTTTCCACGGGGTAGTTCTTCACGCGGCAATTCATGCACTCCGCCCTAATGTGGTCATCGAGTGGCTATTCAACTCTCCGCCACTCGACGGTACAGCCATGTACATTATTTCGAAATGTGGTTTACAATAGCCGTGAAGTGGGCCACTTGATTGCGCCAGAGCATTGTGTGGAACAATAGCGAACACAACTCGTAGCACCCTAGCGCCAACCGGGGTCGTCCGGGCAAAACTCCAATTTTAAGAAGCACCTACAAGAATACCATTTGAATAATTAATTTAGAATTCATAAAATAATATTCTCGTATTTAACTTCGCAGCAAGCTGCGACGCATTCATTTAATTTGCTTGTGGCGTCTGTGTGTATTACGGTCATTCTCGCAGCCGCTTCGCACATAATGTTAGCGAATACAGCCAGCGTAAAAGGGTGTTGATGACGTTAATGATTACAATCCATGATTCACATTCTTTTTACATTACTTATTACATAACATGTCGGAGCACATGTTTTAATTGCACACGTGATAGCCTAATACGCTTGAAAGTAAGACCTTAATGATAATCCACCTCATGCACAAAGACTTGGGTCGGTAAATTGCGGGCGCAAACATGGCCGAATTGTCTCCGGCGATAATGTTTGGAGATCAATGGAAACAAAATGGAAGCAAAAACCAGTCCCAAATAAATTATTGTAGCACGAAAAGAGTATTTCTAGATATAAAACAGCAAACGTTTATTAAATTATGTGTTTTGGGTAACCTGCAACGTATGTAGTAGTCAAAACTCACTCACTCATTTTGGAGTATAGTGGTAAACGAGAAGCATTTTTATGCTAATGGTAGCGAGTTCAAATCTCACTCAATTTTTTAAAAACTAGTTTGCAATTTATTGCTCAATATTTCACGTTTCTTGTCTGCCTTACTGTATGTTGGTACAAAAATTTTAGTTGAAATATTTATTTTTTATAAAAAAAAAAGCGAGTGTTGACGTTAGCGGCACATCCAATGGAGGAGCCGCAACTTTCCCGATGCATCGATAGCGATACTTGAGGACGCAAGTCTGCTATCGCATTTGTGCATACAGTTTTTATATATCTTTGATTTAACATATTATGGATTTACACAAGACCGCCATTTTCAACGAGACGCAACTTTGTGCCGGTAAACCTTTGTGAATGAGGGTGAATGGCAATATTATTTCAAGATCTGCATACCTAGCATAAACAACAGAAGGACATCTAAAAATCGAAGATACCAAACTTTCATTTGTATGTCATAAAACACAGTGGCAATATATAAACAAGCCGAGGAATCCTCGACTGAAAAAGTCATGGTGTTCTACTACAGCAGAGGGCATTGTAGAAACTAACCATTTTGACTATAATGATGCGCCTATTTGTTTAAATCATAACTAGTTCTCTATCGTCCACAGTAGGACTGTGCGCACAGAGGTTTTCACAGTCGAGTCGGGTTCGGATAAGACTGATTTGTATTTTCGGGTCGGGTATAGAGAAAAGACGGACGTTATAATACTGCATGCAAGAATGGTTGTTGAATTTTATTTATTTATTATTTAATATTTTGGGGGGAATCTAAATTCATTTTCTATTGGTTTGTTAGCAGCTTTCTCGGTTCAACATATGCATGGCTACTTTTTCGGGTAGACCGAGTGAGTGTAAGGAATTTTTTGTAATGGCATTTTGTATTTAAGTTATGAAAAGAAATCTAGACCGGCACCTCCACCAATATAGTATGTAAATATTGGACCGGCACCTCCACCGTTCCTCCAAAATATATTTGCTACCCGAAAACCATTTGCTTTTTTTTGAGTGTCGGGTCGGCCCCAAAATACCAGTCCGGAAAACAGATCTAACTTCAGTCACTTTAAAAAAAATAACACAATTGTTAGATTTAAATTAGTGCTATTGTATTTATTTTACTGTAGAAGTGTATCTTATTGAACAAAAAGTAGGAGTTCTGAAAATGGGCGAAATCAACTTGAAGGATTAAAGAAGGTCTTCAAACTAAAGCTCTTTGTAAAAAAGCTTTTATGTTAACTAGAGATAAATTGCATAACGGGCTGATATTTTTCATTTGCAAGTAAAGTGATAGAATAGCAGGTTAAAGCCACATTTTACATTACTGCATTCAGAACCCTATTTTTCTGCAAAATATAAGTGACAAGAATAAATAAGCGTTGAAATAATAAGCCAATGTTAAAAAACTTAATCGAGAAACACGCTAAAATAGTAATGAATGTGCGTAAATAAAACTTAGGCTCAACTCTTCTATCGTGATCAAACCTGAGACTGAAATATTGAAATATTTTTGTTGAAATATTTGGGATCGTCTTCCTTCCATTAGTATGGTGAATGTTGAAGGGAAAGGTAATGGAAGGAAAAAATACTAGGAAAACGCTTAAGTCCCGCCGCGTTGTTGGATGAGCGTAATTGGTGCATTGAGCTGCCATGTGTTATGCGGATTTTCTGTTGTTCTGTGAAAAAATCATTACTTAGTTGAAGATTTTTTTTTAAATTAAATTAAATTAAATGAAAAATTAACTTAAATTTTAATTTTTTTTAATTAATTGTAATTTAAAAAAGGAAAAAATCGTAATATTGAAATTTTCATAAGAAATAATTATTTGATTGCGCACAAATTTTACACAAATATATGAATTTATAAAATTAAGGTTCTGTGAAAAAATTATTACAATAGGATAAAGCATGTAGGTGTTATAAGTCAAAGAATTGTTTTAAAAAAGAAAAAAAACGTAAAATTTCGATTTTCATGAGAAAAAGTTTTTTGATTGCGCTCAATTTTCACACGAATACCTAAATTCATAAAATTAAGGTTCTGTCAAAAAATCATTAAAATCGGACAAAGCATGTAGGTGTTATAAGCTGAAGAAATTTTTTAAAAATCGAAAAAATCGTAAAATTGCGATTTTCATGAGAAATAATTTTTCGATTGCGCTCAAAAACGTGGCAGTTCTTCGTTCAGAGATTTCGAAGGCCTCCATAAAATTTCATCGCAATTATAGTATCGGTTTAGCAGGAATCGTGTTAACAGACACACAAAAATACAGAAAAAAAAAAAAAAAAAAATTCCGGATTTTTTTCTCCAGTGTAGTGAAATGGAATCTTCGCTTCGCTCGCTACGCTCGCTACGCTCATCCAAAAAGGATAACAGATGGGAAATTTGAGTGATTGGTTATATGCGTCTTGTCTCCCTCCTTGTTAAATGAGGTGTAAATCCCAAACGGCGTAGGCCTGTACCTATTAGGACTGTTATTTAACTAAAGTGGCATATTCTTGATATTATGTGTACATTGCTAATTCAGTCTGGTTCAAATTTTTAGTGAACCATTCTAGGACGGGGTAATGCGAATTGGATAAAATTTCGGTAAATTTAATATAAACTTCAAATAAATAAGTAACGAACAGAACCCTAATTAAAACCTTTTTGTTGCTAATTATCAAATATATTTTACAGACTATTCAAGATTCGGTGTTGTGGCACAGGTACGCACAGCTTTATAGGCACATGAAATAATCCAGTTGCTCAATTAATATAATTTCAATGAGGGTTGTGTGTTCAATAGGAAACAAAGGTTTATACAAGTAACAAAGGATTATACAAGTTTGATGCTAAACACAATGTTGCACACATCTGTATTGCAACGAAATATCTTTGCTTTGTGTGAAAATCGCAGGTTGTATTTTTTAGTTTTGTCAAAGTTTTTTCTTTAAAACAAAAACTCGTTTTTGGGAAACTCGTTTAACGGTACTACTTGAAAGCAAATATTTATTTAATACGCCGTCAGTATCCAGTTTTTTATTTTTTATTTGATAATAAAAGTTGCATATTTCTCAATTTCGTAAGTCGAGAAACACTCCCGTAGGTGTAATTGATTTCCATAAAGTGGTGTATTGGTCGAACATATGGTGCAATCAAGGAGTACCAATCACAATAAAACAATTCGCCATAACAATAGAACAATAATTCTTGTGGTCAGTAAGAATAAAGTATATGGTAATATGATAAATAAAACTCATTTTTGAAATTTGTTGTGAATGAAATTGTCCATTCACACAAAGAAATTTAATTCGTTTACACATCCTCAGTATGAATATAATAGTAGGTGTTAAAAGTGGCATTGTCTGATGAGGATGCGAGTATTCATTTAGTTACCGTATTATTTTTGCAGCGCTCTACATAAATATTCTTTGTCCGTTGCCAGATAAAGCTCAGCAATCAAATCAGTAGTGTTGTTAATCAACTAGCAGAAGCAAATAATTGACTTTTTTTTAGCTATGTGCGAAGTATATTCCGTGCCAAGGTACTAATTTAAACGAGTGCAGTCATTCATTTCAACATGAACGAATCGCAAACCTGGCCATTGGAATGTGAATTTATGACTCGATCGCTGTGATCAAAAGAACACCGAAACAATATTTCGCATTGATAGTCAATACTAGATTGGTTGGCGTTCGGAGGTAAATTTGTGGATTTGTGAAGGATTTGTTAATTAAAGCTCAGTACTATGTGAAAATGTTTAAATAAGCTGGTAAATAACGGATATTACTCTGATTTAACTAGGGTGGGATTCTGTAACTTCCAATAACCATGTTTGTGTAAGCGCCAGTTTAGTGATGGTACGACCGCGCTCATATTAAGCTCGTGGTTTAAGCACATGCAGCCAATGCATATCTAATCTAAGTTTAGCTGTGCTTTTTTCGGTAATCAAACAAGTACAGATCTGGTACTAAACCATAATTACAGCACAATAAATAGCCAGCGAACTAAACATTGTTACGAATCTCTTTACCGAGGCTTGCGTTGTTTAGACAGCTGAATTATGTGTTACTGTTTAAATATAAGATACAAACCTTAACTTCACCTGAGCTTAAATATTTTAAAACGGTTTCGACGACCATACTTGGTTAGTGACGCTCTCTAGAGTCTAGATAACCTTGATAAAGGCATACTTCTCTATAAGATACATCTCTTTACTCGAATAACTTGAAAGTGTGTGATAAAATTTGAAATTCCATAAATGTTCTCATTTACCAAATATTATCAAATAAATTTCCCACTCTATGCTTTCACAGCCCAGCCTGAAGTATTTTAGAAGTCATGTATCATGTCATATCGAACAGTCGTATCAAACGTTTCGCATTTACAAAGCATTCAATTACAGCAAAATAACCGTAAATAAAATAATAATAAATTATGTTTTTTACGAGTTTATTTTTGCTAATTTTTTTATAATTTTTCTTTTATCTTAATCAATATAAATACACAAATAACACTCTTAGAAAAGAGAAATCAAATTACTTTAAAATGATCGGAAATTGGTTTTGATAATTTGTTCGGCCCTAAGTGCCTAATCTAAATTTGAAAGTAACACACATAATTACGCTAATTAAACCATTTGACAAACAATTTAGTTTAAAAATTATTCCAACACTACATTTGAAATCGTAAAAATACATACTCGATATTTCTTTACGTGCTTCAGCATGGATCGATCTCCAACCGAATAACATTAGAGCCAGATCGTGCTGGGTTGTCCAACCGCGTTGAGCACGCCGAGTGGGTGTATTGACATAGCGTTAATGCAACACCGTTCGTTTACAAAGAGCACAGCACTCCCTCTACTCCTTCCCGGGAACACGTCGTGAGAGACCATGTGCATTGTATCCAGGCCAAACAGATATATATGACGAGTTTCCTGGAGTTGTGGCCAACGGCTTGGTCGGTTCCAATTGCTGAACAACGATGTAACGTGAGGAGACATTTATTGGGTCGTAATGTATTTCCTTCCTCGCTAAGGACCAATTATATTCCTAAGTGCAACCAAATTGACAATAATTATTGTTGTTTTAAGTGGAACCGAACCGAAAATTGTGAGTACTTTTTATAAGTTTATTTCCGTTGGTTGTACTTAATTCTGGCTGTTCATTCTAGCGTGGGGGACACGGATAAGGGCTTGTCGATAAAATGTTCATTGTAGTTGTAAGATTAGAATTCGTGCACTTGATTAAACGTACAGAATAGAACAAAATGAGACAGAATATATATGGTTACCTACAGGGTTGGTTTGGTCGCTTTGATTTACTGTCCCCCACTGAAAATCAGTTATATAACTGAGTGGGTAGACTCTTAATACAATTTATTTATTTATTTATATATAATAATTTCTTCAGGCAAGTACGGGTAGTATCCAAAATAGGGCAGCAAAACTTACCTTATTGTTCGTCTCTTTTTCTAGCCTCATTAATGGTAGAGGTGTAGTGCTCATGAATATTCAAACATTAAAGGGGGTTAGAGCCTTCCCCCCCCCCAAAATCCCCAGGATCACAAAAACATTCTGTATCATCCTTGTTGGAGAGCAATGTTAACCAAAAAACGCATTTCAATCATCGTATTTAATCGCATTCATATTCGATTTTGGTGTGAAACGTGACAAGAATGGACGGAGGGGTGGAAAGATGGACAGACAGACAGAAAAGTGTTGCATATAGGGGGGCTTCTAACTTCTTATGTGTATTGGAAATAATTAAAGCGATACCAACGTTGTGTTACTTGGATTCATGAAACAATGCTTTAATTGAGTTCTGAAATACGTTCTATAACATTCCTTCTAAACTCTCCTAACAACTCAACACGTAGTTATCGCAATAATGAAATTGTTTATCACGCATTTGTATCCCAACTGCAGTGAGTGCATTCTCATACACGACCCATCGCCTAATGCACTTTATGGTCGCCTAGTGTAATTTAATCACAACACAAACCCAGTGTACAGTGCTCTGATAAGAGCGTGTGCGATTCGCTGTCAGGGCATAAACTGTAGTTACAAACATAATGTTTCTCTGTAATGCGCGGTTGAGAATATTTCCAATTACAGCGAGACTACATTCTACTTTATACTCAATAAACATACCTCAATATATGAATTCAATTCGATTTCAATTTCAATATATTAATATGTTTATTCTGTGTAATGCACAAAGGAAATAAATAAAACAAGAACAAAGAACTAAACCACGTACGATTCAATATAATACAAATATAACAGCACTAAAAAATAGAGGCATCCACAATAAAAGGACTGTCTTGTGTAAGGGCAGACTTTCAACTATTAAAATACATTAATATTGAAGTTGTACACATATATTAAATTCAATATGACACAAGGCGGTGAGACCATGTCCACAAACTTCTGGGAAGGCCAACTTACAAAATTGATTTCATGGTTTGTAAACAAAATTTTATGTGATTTTTCTTTTCAACATGTGTTTGCTATTGTCAGGAACCCGAGGTAGCGTTATCCAAAGGTTTTATTCTATTTTACTAGTGATTTTTTAAATTCTCAGTTTTGTCTTTTAACATTTTCATCAATATTTATTAACAAAAGAAATTACAACAACAATATGAACAGCTGATGTCAAAGAAGTTGGATACTAGAAGGAAAGGACAAAGAAGTTGGAAACTAGAAATAAAGGTGAAAGAAGGTGGATACTGGAAAGAAAGTACGTAATGAAGGACCAAGAGGAGAATAAGTATTGCTGGAGAAACTACAGAGATTGAAAGTACAAAAGTGAATGTGGTGGCCAATTTTGATATTTTGAATTTGCATATTTTATAAGAAGTTTATTAAGTTTACCTAAGCCTCCTAGGCAGTCAATTTTGATATTTTTAATTTAATTTATTTACTTGTATTTGATATGAAATTTACGAATTGACTTGTATTTACATCTGGGTATGTGTGTTTTTATGTGTATTCTTGGTCAAGCAGAACAAAAGGCCTTTTGGCCTTAAGCTTCGCGAAGTCGAAAATAAAGACTCTTTATTATTATTATTATTATTATTATTATTATTATTATTATTATTATTATTATTATTATTATTATTATTATTATTGTTATTATTTTATTATTAGTACCAACAAAAATTAATTTCTTAATTTAAAAAAATAGAAAACCATGCTCAAACCAAACGCATGAGACTCTGGTTCTAGAGGACCTGTTTTGATACCCGTCAGTTTTCATCCTGTCTGAAACTTTTTTCTATGGTCTTTTTCTTGAGTCGGTTTTGCGAATGCAATAAATTGAGTCCTTTTTAAGAGCCATTGGTAATTTCGTTTGCAAAATGACAAGGTTGGTGGGAATCGGCAAAGTTCGAGTGAAGGCAAATACGGAGGTACTAAAAGCCATTCGTTATTAGAGCTATTAGCACTAAAGGTAACATTTTACAGTTTTAAAGCATTCTGTCAATGTTCCTTTGTACCAAATACACAACTGTATACATCAGAGGTACGTAGTAACTTTATATATTTGGGTAAGATAACAATTTGAGGGGGCAATTCTCTCTTGTTACAAGTTGGCACTCTTACTGTCGATCGACAATAACAACTTAAGTAAACAAACCCCCTGGAGAAGGGCATGCAATTGTGACTTGACCAGGCACATTGACCACGAGAAAAAATGGGGACGCTGAATAGCGTCGACCACCTCGTTTGTACAGGCCTTGCACAATGAAAGGTTAGGGTAGGTGGAACAAAGAAAGTACACTACACACGAGGTGGTCGACGTTGTTCCAGTCCACGCTATTCAGGCGACTCTAAAAAATCATACTACTAGACTAAATGTTGCTATGTTCGCGCAATTCCGAAGTACGCAAGGATGGGTTGGTGTATATATATCAGTAAGAGTCTAGCGCAGTACATAGAGTTTGGTCAGTATATCAATAACGGCACTTTAAATGAATGGTATGAAATTGATGGCGATAGCCAAAGTTTGTCTTTTAGTAATTGAAAACTTTAGTTTGTTCAGCCGAGAGTTTATTAATTTCCGTTCAGTACTGAAGACAAATGGGAGCATCATCCAAACTTGCTCACAATATTATACGTGCATGTATTGGATTGCGCTCTTAAAAACACTGTTTAACAAAACTGTGTTGTTACAGAAATCTACAACAGTTTAAACACTGTTAACTCATCAAAAAATAATTAAAAGAT
The DNA here is from genome assembly GCA_024449915.1 of Sweltsa coloradensis. Classification (NCBI taxonomy): domain Eukaryota; kingdom Metazoa; phylum Arthropoda; class Insecta; order Plecoptera; family Chloroperlidae; genus Sweltsa; species Sweltsa coloradensis. Next base: position 338,398 of record JAMZAV010000032.1, on the reverse strand, counting down.
CACTTTTGGAATCGTATTACAATGGTTAAACCTTTTAATGACAGTTAATATATTAAATATAAACAATTTTCACAATAATTATTAAAACTTAGTTTAACATAATTTTAATTGAATTGCGCTCATTTACTTATCAGGGATCTTAGTTTCATAAAATAGTGATTAGAGATAAAAACTTGCAGCTTTATCCTAAATTTTAGTCCGTGTATCAAGTTCACATTGATGTGGATTCACAAACAAAAGTCTCAACTCGTAATAATTATAAAGAATTATGGCTGAAAAAAAATTGTTGGAAAATCAATTATCATTGTGAATGTTGCGAATTTCAAAGCGAAATTATTTGTTAACCTAAGTGACTTTTCTGGATTTAAAGGAGAGCAAACAGTGCATTGTTCAAGAGTAAGTACATAAATATATATGTTCATATACTAGGAAGCTTCGCAAACGCTTTTTCAGACGCGTTGTTGGATGAGCGTAATTTGTTTTAAACGAAAAAAGCGTAAAATTGCGATTTTCATGAAAAATAATGTTTCGAATACGCTTAAATTTCACAAGAATATATTAATTTATAACATTAAGGGTCTGTGAAAAAATCATTTCAATTGAAAAAGCATGTAGGTGTTACAAGTCGAAGAAATGTTTTATAAATCGAAAAAATCGTAAAATTGCGATTATCATGAGAAATATTTTTTTCGATTGCGCTCATATTTCAGACGAATATATTAATTCATAAAATAACGGTTCTGTAAAAAATTCGTTATAATCGGATAAAGCATGTATGTGTTATAAGTCAAAGAAATTTAAATAATCGAAATAAATCGTAAAATTGCGATTTTCATAAGAAATAATTTTTCGATTACGCTCAAATTTCACACGAATATATTAATTCATAAAATAGAGGCACTGTGAAAAAATTATAACAATCAGATAAAGCATGTAGGTGTTATAAGTCGAAGAATTTTTTAAAAAATCGAAAAAAATCGTAAAATTGCGATTTTTATGAGAAATAATTTTTTGATTGCGCTCAAAAACGTGGCAATTCTAAGTTCAGAGATTTCGAAGGCCTCCACAAAATTTCATCGCAATTGGAGTATCGGTTTAGCCGGAATCGTGTTAACAAACACACAAAAATACATACAGAAAAAAAAGAAAAGAAAAAAAACATTCCGGATTTTTTTCTCCAGTGTAGTTAAATGGAATCTTCGCTTCGCTCGCTACGCTCATCTAAACAGATTATTTTCTCTTTGTTGTATTGTTCATATCTAGGAAAACGCTTAAGTCCCGCAGCGTTTTTGGATGAGCGTAATTGGTGCATTGAGCTGCATTGAGTTACGCGGATTTTCTGTTGTTTGTGAAAAAATCATACTTATTCGAAGATTTTTTTAAAATTAAATAAAATTAAATTAAAAATTAACTTAATTTTTTTAATAAATCGTATGTTTTACGTAATTTTAAAAAGAAAAAAATCGTAAAATTGCAATTTTCATAAGAAATAATTATTCAATTGCGCTCAAATTTTACACGAGTATATTATCAGTGAATTAAGGTTCTATAAAAAAAATCATTACATAGGATAAAGCATGTAGGTGTTATATGTCAAAGAATTGATTTTAAAAAAAAAAAAAAACCGTAAAATTTCGATTTTTCATGAAAATAATGTTTCGATTAAGCTCAAATTTCACACGAATATCTTAATTCATAAAATTCAGGTTCTGTTAAAAAATCATTACAACGGATAAAGCATGTAAGTGTTATAAGTCGAAGAATTTTTTTAAAAATCGAAAAAATCGTAAATTGCGTTTTTTATAAGAAAAATTTTCCCGATTGGCCTCAAAAACGTGGCAGTTCTAAGTTTCAGAGATTCGAAGGCCTCCATAAATTTCATTGCAATCGGGTATCGTTTAGCCGGAATCGTGTTAACAAACACACAAAAATACAAAAAAAAAAAAAAAAAAAAAAAAAAAAAGAAAAAAAAAAAACATTCCGGATTTTTTTCTCCAGTGTAGTGAAATGGAATCTTCGCTTCGCTCGCTACGCTCGCTACGCTCATCCAAAAACAAATGACATGGGAAAACACAGCTAGGAAATTTATATAACCCTTCATATATACAGACGTGTTCTATAAGTATAGGCATTTTGCCCTACTCGTTTTCCATATTTTGCCTGTGATGTTTGGGGAACTAACACTAAGTGATTAATATTACTAAAGCATAATAAGCATGACATATAATGATATACCCGAACATACTCTAAACATTTTAACTTGAATAGAATAAGGGCAAAGGCAGAAACTTTTTAACAATATTCAGTTTACTTTAGCCATCTGGCTACAGTCGTTTGGTAATCAAACCTTACGGGGATAGAAATGTGTTTTGATAAATTCGGTCTGGAAAATGTCCAGTTAAATTACAAGACTGGTCCAGTATTCATTAGAAAAGTTCGGCGTTCATTCGTGATATTATATGGCTTGATGGCTGTAATCCCACTGGAAAAATTGAAAACCTTTTATAAATGTCGCCAATGTGTGCGTCAGCGTCGTGATTAAAAGTTTGATGAATCAGTCCCGGAACATTGCCGTTAATCACAGCATTGTAAATATAGAAATGTGAAATACAAAACTCATACCACGATCAATTATACTGGCTCTGACCAATATTGTTGCTATTTTCTTTTTATCAGAAACTGAGAGAAAAGCTGTTCAGTTCAGGGTGTCACCGTGGAGGAGGCTAGCTGCTACCCCACGACATAAGTCCAGTCCCTGCTTTTCTGGCTAAAGAATTTCATTAATGGTTTCTCTAGTCAGAAAGGTGAATACTGGTCTTTATTTAGGAGGGAAGCTCCATTATATGCATACCCATATAAACCGTCAGCCTGTGCTCGTCACATCTCAAGATAAAAACCGAACACGCCTCAGATTGACGTGCGGGTTTTGTTTTTGTTGTCATTCGCTTCTAACAACGATGACACAAGATGTTTCTGTACACTGGAATGACGAAGTCAAAACTTGCATTTTAGTGCAAATTCCTAAATAACAATATTTTGCTCCATGACCCTGAAGATGTTCTGTTAACTCATTTTACGAAATAAACTTGCTTCCCTGCTTATTTTGGGTTCCCCAGTACCCATGCTTGTTCTTATTACTATCCCTGGCATTTACTTTACGGTACCGAAACGATTCTTACAATACACGATTACAAGTTATTACACGTGGCACAATACGAGATAACACGATTAAAAGGTGTGCAAATATTTTATAGATAATTTGGATTACATTAAATGAATGTAAATATAAGATAATTATCATGTTTTCTCTTACTTCACAATATGCCAGGAAGAATAATAATTTCAGTTTAATTCAAGGAATAGTATTCTACGAGTTATTTGGGTCTCTGCTACATTTATGTTAAACTCGAGGCCAATATAATCCACTACACGCTACATCATTAAAACTTTCTGAGAAAAAGACAGAAAAGAAAACGTGAATACTTCCAGCACAAACAATTCCCTTACCCCATCAGAAGTCGACGATTCGCCCCATTCTGCCTTTGGAATGTTCTGTTTTGTTTCATCAACAAATCGAGCTTTGCGTCAGGAAAAACGTTGCCGCATTCCCACGAAGCTTTGAGGAATTGTTTAAAGGTTTAATTGAACAACAACCAATTGGATTGAACTCGAATCGGGAATCAATAACTACAATCCGTCTCCTGTCAATTGTAAATTCCACCTCTTCCATCCAGCTATAGAATCATTTGCAGGAGAGCTCAGAGAGTTTCCTTTGTTCTGGCGAGTACCAGCTTCAAGTTGATCCTTTTTAAGTTAGTCCCACTTTCTTATCCTGGTTTTGACGTAGACGATTCGCAGCAGTTTCCATTAGAACACTGCAAACGTTAACAAAAATGCAATTAAAGTAAGGCTGTTGGAAGTCTTGATGAACGTTTTATATTAAAACATAAACAAAAAGAAAGATTTTGTGTAGACTATACCTGAAAGCTATACCATAACAAATTCAATTACTTGTCAACTAGATTATAGAATAAGAGCATTCACCCTTAAACAATATAAAATGAAAGAGCTATTAAATAATTACGTTGATAACGTAACAAAGGAATTGAATTCTAGGGGTCCGCAACTCCATGAGACGAAAATGAGAAAATATAATTTGTAACCGCTTACTTCGAAGGGTTTATCTCACGGCATTTTAGTGTGCGTGACAATTAATAGCTTTCATTTTCAAACAGTGTCTCCTATTAGGTTGAATATTGCACGAATTGGAAAAATAAATTGATATTCTTACCATGTGTGTGTTAGAAACCATATTAAATATATTTTGAAATGTTATTTTTCAAATAACTTAAAATGTCATCACAGAGCTATGTGCATAACAATTACACCAACAGTGTCGGAAATCGGGTAAATCGCAGTATTGACAAAATCTTGTTACGAATAATTTCATTCCGTTCTCTAATTAACGTGAACACAGTTTGGAATATTACACAAATTAAACATTCTCGTCACTCCCCAAAAAAATTAAGTTAACTTCAAATCAAAAACATACAGTCGTTGTATTAAACATTTTTTGACATGCAAAAATAACGTTGAAAATAAATGTAGCCAACAAATAGCATGGAAAACTGATTGCTGGATGTTTCACATGGATATAAATTTTACTATGGCTTGTTGACCAAAATGGGTCACTCTTGACTGTGTGCGAGAATATTCAATAGTTCCATGAAACATTTGGCAATCAACTAAGTATTTGAGTTGAGAGATAAATCATAATGTAATTATTATTATTACCTGATTCAATTGTTGTGATCAATAAATTATCCTTCCATTGCAATGTTATAATTTAGAGCTCTTATACGCGAATTAAATTATACCTTACGAATTGTAGGGCTACTATTTAGTGTGAAACTAAAAGAAAACTCAATTGAAGACCAATAAGCCGTAGAAAAAATCGTTTAAATACTAAAGGGATTGGCCATTGTTCGCTCGTCGGTAACTTCGGTGTCAAGTAGATTTAATTTGTTTGCTTCAAATTAAAATCCCTCACTGAAAATCACTTGTATATGAGCGGGTAGATTCTTAATAAGAATTATGACTAGTAATTAATTTGTTTACAAAATATGTACGTATGTACATAATATGTAGCACGTTTGCATTTAAAATTATTAATATAATAAAAATACTCTTTACTCTTTACTTTTGACATTATTATACAGTTAAATATGGAGCAGGTGGAGTACATCTATTTAATGCACGAGAAAAAAGCTTTTAGAAAGCTAACACCTATATTGTTTTTAATCTGTTGCAAGTGAGTTCTTTATGTTAATCTATATTTAAATTACAAATGTTCATGTTTCTTTCTCAAAGAGTGCAGTGAGAATTATTTTACCCAGGGGGATCATATTATTAATGTTGTCAAGACAGAGCAAACAGCTTCCTTATTTGATGTTAGTGTTCGTTTACATGTGCGAACCTTGTTCTAACATAGTTGTCTCAGTACACTAAACGAAAAAAAACCCGCCAAAAACTCAGCTTGGCTGCTTCTCGTTCCCTTGTGTATTTGGCTCATTTTCTTCTTGCTGCAGTAGAAAAAGATAACACACCCACTAGAGCAGCTTTAGTTTCCTTTGAGCTAAATGCACTGAGAACTTCTACTTACTATCTCAGTATATTTACACTTGGAAATAGCCAAAGCAAAAACATGAAAACAAAGCAAGTGGTAAATTGAATAAATTTTTGATCTATGTTTTTAAATCGCGTATTACTAGTTTTTGGTTTGAAGTAGCAATATATTTATAACCACTTATCAAGTTTTTGCAAACAAATTTATTGAAGAAAATTTGTAGTTAAATAACGAAAAATAGAAGCAATTGAAAATATTTAAATATGTTTTGATTTAAAAAATTCGTTTTCACGTAACACAACATCTGAAAGAAGAGATAACGTAGAATTAAAACTTAAAAGGCTAATAATATTTAAGTATTTATAGCAAATTTTTGTACGTACTTAAGTCGTCAGTATATTTTAAGACTAAAAGTAATACGTTACTTAGATCATAGTTTAATGCTCTTGTAGAAAGGTTAGGAAGTATCCACTGGAATAAGAAAATGTCTAAGCACTTATTTATCAATTTCATTGATCGGGAAACACTCCCGTAGGTGTCATCGATTTTTTTTTTAAATCAATCCAGAAATTTAAAAATCTGGGACTCGATACCCCGCTGAGATGGATTTTGTAATTTCTGGATTGATTTACATAAAGTCTAAGCACTTGTTATCATTCGCATTTCTACCATAAAAATATTATTTCGCAAATAATGTACATTTGTTTTAACTGTTGAATTCCCAACAAAAAGGTATTCGTTAAAAATAAACTTACTTGAGCAATTTTGTAGAAATAATACAAACGTTGAGATGGTTAGTGTAATAGCAAGTTAAATTATTGGGTAAAATTTATATGAAATTCAACAAGAAATGTAGTTTTGTTTGGCCTTAACCAGTGCGTTATATAAGAACGATACCTAATTCACACCACCCACAACACACTGTAAATATAAATTAACGTGCTATGAACTATAGTATATGGATTAAGGAATAAGGATGCCGCAATTTGTCTAGAACAACTTAATTTATATTAATATATAGCACCCGAACAAAAGTAATAATTCAGCTGTATATACGTTCGATGCATAAAACCTTAATCACGATTTAACTCCAACATATATTAGAATTGAGAGTCTCATGGTTTATTTCCTTATTAATTATAACTTTTTTACTATTACAAAACCAAGTACATTGCATCTAATAATGAATAGTAATGTGTAATTCAATGCTGGAATGAGGCATGTAGCTAATTTTACATCTGAACAAGCAGAGCATATTAAATGTCAACTAGCGTTGACTGAAATAACACAACATTCAATGGTCTGCCTCACTATTCTGGCTTCAAATAATTCCTGGAGCTAACCGCTATTCAAATCATTCACATTGAGACTAAAGTTTCGATTGACAACGTGTTTTTCAACTCTGCTCGAGAGAGAAAAAATAAACTAAAACAAATCTTGCACTTGTTCACTCGTCGAGTAGTTCGTTAAAAACGTTCCAGTTATTTTAAAAATTACTTCTTGGAGTGAAGATATTTTGTGAGCATCCCGGCTGTTGACTCTTCAAAACGGCAAAACAAGCACGTAGACAATCTCAACATCGTTCACGACCTCTCGATTACTTAGCCACCTCGGAGAGTATATTAAATAAAAATCACGACATTGTTCTCCAATAACCAAGTTTAAAAAACTGTCAACTCTCTCATAACGACACGACGTACTTTGGAGACAGTTATTTCATAGCTGGCAGTTGAGTTCGGAGAGAGTTGTGCGCCTTCACAAGCAACATGTGGCTTAAGAACCGGGATCTTTATTAGTGGCAAGCACTGTGTTGCGGATCAACAATAGAAGCCTCTTACAATAGAGACAAAGACGTTGTTTGTTGAGCTGCCTTGATGAACCCACGGTGGATGCGCAAGCAAAAGTTTGTATCTTGTAATTTACTCTCTCGCTGGGCAAGCAAGCTAGCAGAAGGAGAAGCTAGGCCCCTTCATCTTGGGATGCTTTGAGGGAGAGAGACAACCCAAATAATCAGGAAACTTCTTCAAAGTGTTTCGGACGGCGACGACACTCGAATGCATCTCTTGTGACTGCTCTTCTTGACACAGGCTCTTCCCTTCCCTTCATTCGTTCAGCTGTTAACGACGGCGTTTATAACGCGATCATATAAGAGAAGCGCCCTTTATTTGAGAACGTGAACAAAAATGAGTTTACTATGTTCTTATGTGTTCTATGTTAGCAGGTAATCTTTTTTAAAGTGCCACAAAGTCACGATTTACATTATAGGCCTAGGTACCAAATCGTACGTGAAGATAATGGTCGATTTTATCCAGAAACCTATATCCAAATCCGAAAATGGATTTGTAATAAATTATTTTTGACAAAAATTATATATTTGGCAATTTGTTTACTAGTTCAAAATTATCGGCGAAATTTGTATTATTATGTTCGCATAGATTCTTCGAAATATCAAAAGAATAGGAATATTATTGAAATGTCAATTTTAGTTAATGTCCACTGACTCATCTAGCGTAGACTTTCGGGAACCTCAATCTTGCGGCGAGCGAATCTGGAGCGGCGGGCGCAAGGAGATTTAGTGGACCTTGTTTTAAGTTATTGGCGCACTGGTGCATGGTTACCGAGCAGGTTACAACATTATAATTATGTGGACTAATAAGTTTCAAACAATATATTTTTAACTATATATCCACACACTTTATATCATATTTAATTACCATTAACGGTGTTACAATTATTTACCCAGCATTGTACGAATATCACCTCTGTTCACACATCACATCACACCAATTAATTGAGGTGATATAAGAACCATTGATTGAAAAAATATTATATTTTCTTGCATTGCTAGCAACAAACTGTGATTGTACCTCACGGATCAGCTTTCTATGTTGCTTGGAGAACGAAGAGATTTTCGTTTGAAACTTTCGAATTTACCTCTTAATTGGATATGTCTTCCATAAGAAAACTTGGTGACTACCAAAGAGAGGCTCGTTTCATGTAGTTGCCTTGTGCGTAACCTTTATGCAACATGGGGGGCTCGCATGTTATTTGGCTAACAATCCCATGGATTGAAATAGAAGGAACTATGTACTTGAAAGTAAATGCAAATAATAAGAAATAAGTAAATTGAAAACAAGAGCATATTCTTATGTTTACTTTTTCGTTCAGCAGAAATGTGTGCCAAATATAATATAAGTAGCTATTTCCATGGTTGTAAATATGGATAATTTAAAACATATAAATATTGTCACTCTTAGCAGCTTGTGGAGATTAATGTTAGCACCAAGTTCTGGTGTTCACTTAAAATTAATAAACAGTCTTGTATCTTAAAATGCAATGCTTGTGTTTAAATTGCGAAAATAATATCACCGGAAATATGTATAACCTCATGTACCCCACTGTGTAGAATGGTTATCATTTTAATATTTTTGGCTTCTGAAGTGTATTCGTTTTCTTGTACGACATCCGCATGTCAAAAATAATACTGTTACTCAACCATCTTAATATGTGATGTCCAATTAGCATAAATTCAAAATCGCAAAAATTATTATATTTAACCGTTTTCCTTAATAAACCTCAGGGAAGAACCCATTTCACAATGAGCTATATTTGTAACCTTCTCTCTTTAACATTACCCTTCTAGAAACAATCGGCAAATATTCTAATTACATTTCCCTTTTGATTTATAATACTCGTGCTCGCACCATAGTTAATCCACAGCTTTAGATCATTTACCTGGTTTATTGTGCTTATTGTAACATTATAACAAACGCGTTTGAAAACGACTCCGGTATACCTGATCGTTATAAATTTCAATTTCCGCTCAATTTCCACCTGTTATGCCACCTACCGGTTGACGAAGACATTAAAACCTCTAACCTCTAATTACGCTCGAATATGACGGGACGAGACCACCTTAACAACCCCTTTATGTCGCTCTGTGTAGCGTAAACATTGTGCGTCTCATTAGCGTTGCGTATAGTTCAAGTGACATTGTGCGTGAAAAGATGCACTCGTTACGTTCTACATTTTTATTACCGAGAAGAATTATGAACGACCCTAAAAATATACAAGACTTGATGAATGCCGACTAAGCTGGATTATAATTGGGACGTTCCCTGACGTAGTATTTCTGCCATTTCCACAACCTCTCCTAACATACAGAGTTCATTACGCTCGTTTTCCGTAACAAGCAACATCGTTATTTCATGGGACTTAGTCCTCACAAACAAACATTACTCCGCAATTATAAATAGTGAGCGTTTAGAAGAAAGGAAAAACAGTCCAGTAATACAACGTCCCTTTTAGGCGTAATTAAATTACATGTGAGAGTGACATTATGCCCAGGGATAAAAAAAAAACACAGCAGTTCAACTAATATAAAGCGCTACAATAAAACGTTAGATGAAAAACGTCTTATCCAAATGAATAAACCACGTGACAAGTGAATTGTACAGATATGTTCGTTGGTGATAAAAGTAACCAAAGTGAATACATTAATTTAACTACCAAACCAATAGAAGAAATGGGTAATTCTTGTTTGTTTGTTTACGCTCAACCGGACAAACGGCTTCTCCAATCTCGACCAGATTTTCAAAAGCCTTACGTGAACTTGATGAACGTTTTTTTAGCACAGCCAATTAAATATTTGTAATTAATTACACACTCAGTACAACCAGCATTTTGGGAGTGTATTTTGTTTGCCGGCTTCCACATTTGTTTATGCCAACCTTATTTTATATTTTTATTAAAAAAATATTTGTAATTCTATAACAGTACTGTACAATTTTATTATTTCAAAATAACATATCCTGAATTTAGCATTTGTTTGATAAAAATTAAGAGTTCTTATTTTATTATATTTCCTAGTTGATTTACTTGCAAGAAGGACTAGAGTTACTAACCGTTGATTTAAAAAATACTTGGTTATAAGAAGCTAGATAGTTTGTTATCACAATATGATGCTAGTTAGCTTCGATAGGCATTGTGATTTTTCCCTTTGCAATCTTTCATTTTCCCATTCAATGTGCGTGTGTGCTCTGTAACATTTGACTAGGTGTAGATAAATGTTTGGAGTGTTTGGGTTCTTAGAAAGCCTCATTAAATCATAATTTATATGTACATAAATCTGGCAACACAGCAGTCTGTACAAACGTCTTGATATCTTCTTATCTCCAAACGTATTCGGTTTCCAAGTTATAAGTGCTTTTGTTGTTGCCTATCCAATAAATAATAACGAAATAGGTCTAAGTAAGGAATCCATACTTCACGGCGTTACATATACTCCTCCTATTGTAATTTGTATATGATTTTCCATTCACTTTTGTCTCGCGTCGTGATTTCTCTCAGCATTAATAACTCTTGCAAAGTTTCGACATCTGCCAAGTTTTGTTGTCGCTTGTGTAAAAGCGTCGGGTGGAGATGGAGACGGAGACGTGCTCCAATGACGTCAGAGGGCGCCGAAAGGCACGGTTCACCTCCCACCAGCGCGCCGCCAGAAAACTTTCCCTACTGCGCAGCGTCAGCTGTCAGAAAACTTTCGGCGATAGTGAGACACTAGTCGCGTTATTGACGGTAAACATTTCAATGTGGCATCATGACACGCTTGAAAAACTAGGTTAACCGTTAACAACATTACACGGAAATAGGGGAGAAATAAAAAAAAATTGTGCTGTTGCAACATAAAAGGAGTTTAACTAAGCCTACATAGGCCTACAAAAGTAAATAAAATATAAGAATCAATGAACCACAATTTAACAATGTGCTTTCAATCATCTACAATTGTGATCGTTACATTTTTTATTATTTTGTTGTTGGCCGAATACATGTTTGTTGTGGATGTTGGACTAGCGAAAGCAATCCGCGCAGACGGCAAAAGGGCCGCTATCAATGATGATACCATCATGTGTAAAGAGTGGTCTTATAGAAGAAAATGTTTCATAAACATATGCTGAAGTGTGAGAAATAGGAATCCTCGCGTTGTATTTATTATTGGACGTGTTGGAGAATTTGAGCGCTGTAAAAAGTGTGACGTTGGGGGATGTGTGAATTGACAATTGATATAAAAGTAAAGAAGGCTGACGAAAATGTGTGCTTAACGCAGCTTCTAAAATTATGTGTTTTGTGTTTTCAAAAACACATTGAAATTTATTTACTATTCTTAATTATATATATATGTTATCACAATATTTGTGTATGAAAAATTATTCTTCTAACCACTAACATATTTTGATTTACTTTAAAAGTGTTGTTAGAATGAAATAAACATTTCAATATTATTGGATGTGAAGTTAAGAGGATCATTAATTGAACGGAAGAAGTAAAAATCATGTACGATGAGAAGTGTATGGACATTAATCTTCCGTTTGCACTTAATCTTACTCCGGCAATAAGTGATGAGTGTGGGTGAAGCCATCAGTCTCTGGGAGCCAACGCACGGAAACCGGGCGCCACGCATTTTCTACGCCGCGATGAGTATTCATAAGAATCAGCGTTCGCTCGATTCAACAGACGTCGAACACACAGGGGTGTACATTTTGTTTAGTGAAACACGCAGACAACTTTAGCTACACGGCCGATTTAACAAATACGCTGGATACACTCAGCTAACGTTTTTTTTTTAAAAGCAGGAAATTATTCGAACATGTTAAAAAATAGCCATATATAAATTACAAGTGAGGCAAGTACACGTTTAATACTTTCTTACTTGAAACAACACGAAATGATGCAACTTTCGTAACACAATTGATACCTTCATTAAAAACTTATCAGCGCACATTTAAACTTGATCGCTATATAGATACATGATATGATTTAGATACATATAAGACTAGGCCGCTTCGCGAACGCTTTTTTTCTGTCGCGCTGATGGATGAATTTTTTTGTAAGTTTTTAGTTTGCGTGGGATCTCTTTACTTTTGCAAGTGCTTTTTGAACACATTGTAGGTGATTGTTGTCAAGTTTCTATTGTAACGTGTTAATTGTTATTATATACATAAAAAAAACTGATATTAAAACCTTTATTTCTATGAATTCTGGCTAACTTTTTCAACTTTATCTTTCAGAAGGTACTACATAACCATAACCTTAATGTCCATGTAAAATATGAACGTTGTAGCTCAACCCATTTGGTCAGAATCGGCCCAAATGTCACGAAAATATCACACTAAAAAAATCGTAAAAGTACGATATTCACGAGAAATATTTCTTCGATTGTACCCAACAACGTGGCAGGTTTAAGTTCAGAGATTTTGAAGATCTGATCCCCTCTAATTTTCATCAAGATCGCATATGCCGTTCGTCCGGTAGCGAGTAAAGAAACAGAAAAAACATCCGAGCTAATTTTTTGGGGGGTCAGTGAAATTGAAGTCTTCTCTAATTCGCTCATTCAAAAAAGCATGACACGCTTAACTAACATGAGGTAACTGGTAAACCTAAAATGAAATATAAAAAACAAAATTTCATCCAGAGCTCGGGAAGCAATACAATGTTGTAAATTGGATGAGCGTAGCGAGCGAAGCGAAGATTCCATTTCACTTCACTGGAGAAAAAAATCCAGAATGTTTTTGTTTTTTGATGTTGTTTTTTCTTTCTTTTTTTTTTTGTATTTTTGTGTGTTTGTTAACACGATTGATACTCCAATTGCGATGAAATTTTCTGGAGGCCTTCGAAATCTCTGAACTTAGAACTGCCACGTTTTTGAGCGCAATCGAAAAATTATTTCTCGTAAAAATCGCAATTTTACGATTTTTTTTCGATTAAAAAAAAATTCTTCGACTTATAACACCTACATGCTTTATCCGATTGTAATGATTTTGTCACAGAACCTTTATTTTATAAATTAATATATCCGTGTGAAATTTGAGCCTAATCGAAAAATTATTTCTCGTTAAAATCGCAGTTTTACGATATTTTTCTATTTTTAAAATTTCTTCGACTAATAACATCTACATGCTTTATCCGATTGTAATGATTTTTTACAGAACCTTAATTTTATGAATTGATATGTTCGTGTGGAATTTGAGCAGAATCGAAAAATTATTTCTCGCGAAAATCGCAATTTTTTAATTTTCTTCTATTTTTTAAATTTCTTCGACTTACAACATCGACATGCTTTATCCGATTGTAATGATTTTTTCACATAACTTTAATTTTATGAATTAATAAATTCGTGTGAAATTTTGAGCGCATTCGAAAAATAATTTCTCATGAAAATCGCAATTTTACGCTTTTTTCGTTCAAAAAAACATGCGCTCATCCAACAACGCGCCTGAAAAAGCGTTGGCGAAGCTTCCTAGTACTATTTTTATGATTCCATTTCATAAAATAAGTTTTCCCATTCCCGAATAACTTCAGCAGGCTATGGAACTGTTAGAATGTTGTTGAAGAGTATAGTTTCCTATTGTGCGCACATCAACATCATGCATGTTACATAATATATGATATTCAATATCTAGGTTACATTCTAAATAATCACGCATCGTATATTATGTTTTTCAGTTTTTTAACTGCTTTGAATATTTACCATGTTACACGGAACTCCACTACCAAATATTAGAGGGGTAATTCTGTGAAACATTTTAACTAAACTGTTTAACAGAAAAACAGTCTAGACTCTTGAGTAGACACAATGTGGAAACATATTTTTTTGTTTTCACATTTAGTTTGAGTCCTCATTTTTGATGAATTAGTTCTGTTAAGTCGTACAACAGCTAAATAACAAATAAATTCAATCTGTGTCAGTATATAAGCTGTACACGTATTTAAAGAACAACATAGTATTGTTTGAATTTCTTTTAAATGGCGTAGTAGTCACCATGGTGATGACTTACGTATAGTGACTGTGAAATTTCACATCACTTTTCTTTATCATCAATGTTAAAAAAACACGTACAAAGAATAGGTCGGCTTTGTGGAAAAAAGATGTTTAAATTAGTTAAGATTGGTGTTGTGATAATATAAGCACAGTATAAACAGATTCTAGTTATGAACGATTTGCGATTATCGATTATTAACGAAAAACCTGCGTGCAAACGATTTGACATCGATCGATAAAGTAATAAACGAAAAGTACTTTGGTATTACAGGTACTGGATGGAAAAGTACACAAAAATTTACGTGGGCCCGGCACCTCCACCAAAACTTTAAAAATTGCAATCTGGTTAAACATTCAACAACATAAAAATGTATTGGAAATATAATTATAAGTAATAATTTAATGTGGGTGAATGTATTGGTTGTTACTTTAGTGACAACTGGCATAAAACGCAGACATAATTGATGAGCGTAGCGAGCGTAGCGAGCGAAGCGAAGATCCATTTCACTACATGGAGAAAAAATCGAATGTTTTTTTCTTTTTTTTTTTTTGATTTTTGTCTGTTTGTCCACACGATTCGGCTAAACCGATACTCGCGTTTGCGATGAAATTTATGGAGCCTTCGAAATCTCTGAATTAGAACTGCCACTTTTGAGCGCAATCGAAAAATTTTCCATGAAAATCGCAATTTTACGATTTTTTCAATTTTTAAAAAAATTCTTCGACTTATTACACTACATGTTTTTCTGATTTTAATGATTTTTGCACAGAACTTATTTATGAATTAAGATATTTTTGTGAAATTGAGCGCAATTGAAAAAATATTATCATAAAATCGAATTTTACAGGTTTTTTCTTTTTTTACAATCTTGACTTAAAACACCAACATGCTTTATCCGATTGTAATGATTTTTTCGCAGAACCTTATTTTATGAATTAATATATTAGTGTAAAATTTGAGCGCAATCACAAATTATTCTTATAAAAATTGCAATTTTACAATTAGTTTTAACAATACGATTAATTAAAAAAATTAAAAAATAAGTAATTTAATAATTAATTAATTAAAAAAATTCAACTTAGTAATGATTTGGCACAGAACAACAGAAATTCGCATAACACATGGCAGCTCAATGCACCAATTACGCTCATCAACAACGCGGCGGACTTAAGCGTTTCCTAGTATATAAACCACATCAGTGTAAAGATCATGCGAAGATTGTTTACCCAAATTTCAGCAAACAAAACGAAACAAGTATTTGTAAATCTACGGTTTACTGACTTTTATTTTCGTACCAACTATCTGAAGGATTTTAAATAAGTAGATAATACAAATGGTTTTTCTACAGTTCATAAACGACTGGTTTAAAAAATTAAATAATAATACAATAATGAATAGACTGTATTACCTACCTACACGTTTCAACCGGAGAGCAGCCATCAAGAAGTTCATCTTAAATTTAAAGCTAATTTTTAAAATTCTCCTCATTATAAAACTATATTCTGATAATGGGGCCTATAGGGTAGGCTTAGTCGCTTTGATTTACTGTCCCCCACTGAAAATCAGTTATATAACTTAGTGGGTAGACTCTAAATACAATTTATTTATTTGTTTATAACATATTTACAGGATTTTTAGATTTAAGTACGTTCATATTGTTTAGATTTGCCGTAATTGTCCATTGATTGTTTCGGAAAAAGCGTAGCATAATTAATGCTCTAAATCCTAATCACCATGGTACCTACAACATTTAAATTATTTCTGTTTGTGTTTAATTTAACAAATTTGTGTAGCTAAATTTTAATTACGAACTGATCAAAGAATCAATTACGTGATTTTAATTACAATTTACTATTACCGTTATATTGTTTCGTTAGTAGTGATGACCATGTTGCCTCGATGTCTCCTATATCAGCGCCGCTCTGTTTGTGATTCTCCCCCAATTATATGCGAGGCAGATCTGGTGGCGGAAAAACAAACCACGGCACTGTACCAAGGACTCATGTTTCAAACACCGTCAATGAATTATGCGCATAGACTCCTCTTCTAGATTCGTTTCATGTTTACTCAAAATAGAGTGAAACTAAACGAGCAATTAATTAATACTCTTCATGGAATTTCAATATTTTTGCACAAAGCAAAATTCTGATTTGATGTTTTTCGCTTTCAATTCTTGAAGCTCATTATATGAATACAGCTTTGTGCAATTGCTAAAAATTAATAAAGAATTGTCACAACCTAGCCAATTTTCAACATTTATCGTACATTAGTAAAAAAATTCAGACTTAATTAAATGTTAAATTGAAATTATTTGGACGTACACTGTTCTTAAAATAAATATTTTATTGTAATATTTCGACACAAAGTCTAGTTAGTGTCTTTATCATACTGGGTTGAACAAAGCAATGTTTTAACAATACAAATAAATAGAAAATAACAAAAACGACCAAGAAAGCACTTTATTTTCGTCCATGTACGTGTGCCAGTCTTACGATAAAAACCGACCACGACATCTGATTGACACGTGTTTTTCAAAAACAATAAGCGAGCTTATTTTGTAAATGGAAGACTTTGTCTAAGCCTGACTGGTGCTGCCACCCAAAAGATCAACGTACGGCGAACGAACTAGTTTTATGTTTGTAAGTATTCTTTTTCTCTTTTGGGTATTCCCGTATGTATGCTTGTAGTCATATTCTAAATACATTAGAAAGTAATTTAAATGAGATTACGATATAAAATTAAATCAAAGCATTGTATCAAGGTATTATGAGTATATATGTGTACTACATGAGTATAACTGTACAGTTTTTTAAACGTGGAGGTGTAGTAAACTCTGATATACAATTATCATACGTGAAAAACATCTAATTACACGTACTGTTACACGATAATATTCTTTACTTTTTAATTCAAGATAAAAGGTCACATTTTATCGTGATTGAATTGGTTTGATTGGAACGAAAGAAAATATTATTTTGCATATATTTGTTATTATTGTAAATTTGTAATTAAATTTGTTACAATTGGCTTAGAGTTTAGAGCATGTCCCCGACAAATTTAAAATAACTTTTAGTCACGATTGTTTGTCACATGAATCTGACTTCAATTTCTCCCAAGCCTCTTGCGTTTCCCAGAACCATTTTGTCTCATGTTTCTACAATTACGAATCTCATTGTCGTCCCCATTCTCTGCAGTTTCATTTGCGTTTCTAAGCTAACAGTATTATGTGGAATCATAGCGAAATGATTTACAGCGCACTATTTCATTACCTTGCTGTGCGCGTTAATAAATATACTCGCACGACGCACAACCCGTAATAACAAGATTAGAGTAATAACTACTTTTCTCAGAGGACGATGTTCTCTGGGTTGACAAACCAACTAGGCCCTCGACTAATTTGTTATTGCTTTGTCTTGATTCACGATCATCCAACCATATAATTGATGAAGTGCCAAGGATCTTTCAAGAATTGCTTTATATCTTACCAGCCTATCATAGAGGGTTATGAATTATTAATAACTAATGATTTTCAAATCGATAGAGAAGGCGTAAACGCTCAATGATGTTGTTTTGATTTCTTCAACGTACAGTGATCGCTTGAATTTCTAGGATAGTGTTCTTATCACAGATATTTCCGTTATTTATCACATCAAATTGTAAATATTGATAAATACATGACAAAAGAATGAAGGGTTACAATCCAATATCAATCCAAATATAGCAATCCATGACACGTTATTACAAAAAATAGTTAAGGAATATGATCATTGTATAATACTGTTGTTAAAAAAGTATAAGTTTTTCAAAATCTACCTTATTAGGCCTACAGTTTATGATGTTATGTACATTAGTTTTATTTTCTTAGTTTTACTTTTTGTCCTCCTCTTTCAATAAGTGTTCAGCTCAAGTGTTCAGCCAGCGATTAAGCCGCGGTCGTTTAACCAGTTCTCACTCGAACACTGAAGTTAAGCAACATCGGGCGTGGTCAGGGGTTGAGTGGGTGACCGCTCTGCCCTGAAACACACGTATACCGCTGGCTAGAGCAGACTAGGGTTCGAAAGCTTTGTGTGACAGCTTCGTTCTCCTTGACGCCGTCTGCTCGGCAGTCCGGGTTAGTGGAGGAACCTATACGACTGTCAAGGTTACACCGTCCTTTCGGATGGGACGTAAAGCCGTTGGTCCCCTTGGTACTTTTCGAAAGGAGTAGGCTATGTGCCGGTACCGGGTTTCCCCTCCTCCCTTCTCTATTAAATTTGCACTAGTGGATTACATTATCCGTTGCAAATAGAGACTAAATAAATAAATAAATAAATAAATAACTTGAATAGGATCGACGTTAAATAAATAACATTTCTTGTAAAATACCGGTTACACCGTGTGAGATTGTTTATTTGTGTGTGTGAGAGGTTCTCAGTGAAAGCTCGTAATAGGTTTACCGATGACGGGATACAAACGCATGACCTCTCGAATCAGAGTCCCATGCGTAGGTGTAACTAGTGATTGTAATGCACCTCACAGGGCGGATGAAAGGCGGGGGAGGCTCAACGTGAATTAGCCCTGCATCTGACTGCCACGCCTGTGATTTGTGAATGGGAGTAAATAAAGCACAGTTAGGTTGGCTGCACCTACATCAATCCACTGGGGATAAACACAGTTCGGCCTGACATAAACAATGTCATAATATACGCAT
Organism: Sweltsa coloradensis; assembly: GCA_024449915.1. NCBI lineage: Eukaryota > Metazoa > Arthropoda > Insecta > Plecoptera > Chloroperlidae > Sweltsa > Sweltsa coloradensis. The sequence continues at coordinate 319,266 of JAMZAV010000032.1, read as the reverse complement.
GGCTAATGAACGCAATCACACTAGTGCCCGCATAGATGATTCGATGAGATACTCCACGTGAGTAATTTGTCAATTTCAATCGAACAGAGAGCATCGAAATAAGAATTAATTGTGTTGAAGATGATTTAAAAATTAATTTAAGGGTAGAATTCTGTAAAGTCGAATCAACAAATTGAGAATGATGTAGGGATACAATACATAAGAATGCGAGATACAGAAACAATGTGAAAAGGATGAATAGTGCCGTTAAAAATATGGTAACGAGTTGACTTCTTTTAGGTCGGAAAAAAGGTAAATCGATAGTCCGAAAGTCGGTATAAAGTTGTGAAGTATGTCCTAAGTTTGGAAAACGTTAAGTTGAGAGTTCGGGAAGTCGGTAAGATGGAAGGTCGGTAAATCGCAATTGAGAAGTGTGGGGGGGAAGAGTTGGTAAGCTTATACCTCGGTCACGTGGAATATAACACAGTAACTAAAGAATGGTGAATTTGTCGTGAGAAAACGAGAATCGAGTGGAGAAGAGTTGAGAATGTGAGAGATTCGCTCAGAACCACATAAGAGCGAGCGAGTCAAGCACCTCCCACTTCACTTCATACATTTCCATTCATAGTTTCAACTAACAAGCAATGCAGGCGAGCCCGCGGAAGCGAGCAATCTTTTCAAACTTCTCATCTAACGTTCAGAATCAAAACAAAAGAATGCTATTAAAACTGCAGTCCTCTTTTTACATCCCATGGTATAATGTTTCTTCCCCTGTAGCAATATTCAATTTTATATGCAGACGGTGTTTTGATATTACATTTTATTTAAATTGAAGCACCCTTATTGTTATTATTCCAACATTTAAGTTAAAGAGAATACTACGTTTTAATCATGCACCGTCATAAAACAGGGAAACACATTTAAATATTTGAGATTGTGAATTCAACTTCCACCAACGAGAACTTCACTTTGGCATAATAATAATCAGCAGAATTGTATTATAATAGCATTTTGTTCATATATATATATATATTATATTTCATGTATTTTACTTACAATAAAATTGAAGTATACTATGTAATGTATCGTGCAATGAGTGTTCTTCGATTGCGGTAATTACAAATTATTACCTCCAATATTGTAAACAATATGTTTCCTAATATTATATTTGAATCACTTAATTCTCAAGGCAACACATTGATGTTATAAAATAGTTCACATCATGAAGAACTAATGCTTACGATTTTATGTGAAAGTGAAAATAATTTAAAATGAATTTTTGAGGAATTACATGTATTTATTAACAACACAACTTAAAATCAACGTGTGTAATTTTACGCATACAATAACTAAGTTATGTAGGTGTTGTTTTTTAAGCAAGATTATAGGTTGAGTGAGTACACATATTTAACGGTTGTATTGATGCTATTTGTGTTTCTTTCAAGCACCATGTGAATATTTCCTGTTAAGTAACTTGTCCAGAAGTACAACACTTTATACATCAACACATCAGGTGTTCTTACTCGCGATGCTTGGAGAATATAGTTGCGAAGACATTTTCTTGCCGTGACAACATAATAATGATAGATGACGTGCTCTTAGCAAGTCTTGGAAGTTGGGCGCATATGGAAGACGAACAACATCACCTTATTGTTACACACTTTAAGCTCATTCGCACATAAGCTCGGCTCTCCCTCGCCCACTCTCAACACAGCTATTGGTATTAGGAAGGAATTATGAATAATATTGAGATAAAGTTATGATGATGGAGGAAGCAGATTTAAAGCCAACCTACTACGACCCATTCGAATGCTTTCTCCGACCCAAAGCTAAGTGAAGTTTTACATCGAGATCGAGGCCCCCTACCACCACCAAATCCCACTTGCCACCGACCAAATGGGTTTCTTTTGCTAATACTTAAACTTCTTTGATTTTATTTTATCTTCCTCCATCTCTACATGTACGCACATATTTAGGGTAACGCAATTTGTTTTCATTCAAATTGTACGATATTATTTTCTCTTAGAATATTTTTCACTTAATGTTGCTATTCATCAAGACTATAAAAATATAAAATAAGTTACACAACTGTATAGATTAAACCCACGTTCATCTGGTTCGTACGGCTCAAACTATGCACTTTTAAATTATGACAACTGAAACCGGTTGGTTCTCTTCCATGGCATACGTCTTATTTGAAATCTATTTTTGTGAAAACTGAACAACGTGTCAGTTCTTATGGAGAGAGGAGTGCCATGTTGCCTGGCACACGTGCAAAGCAATATTATCCACAAGCGACTTCTCCTACGAAATGAGGTAAACTGGATGTAATTATTCAGAATCTGCCTGTGTAGTGCGTAACGTGTGACGCCATGACGCGATGTCGGATGTTGGAAGACGAGTAAGGAATTATCTTCTCAAGCGCGGCTACGGTGAAAGCAAACCAAGATGTGTGCCTACATATATTAGCAATGATAATATTTCGTTATATAAGATCAGAACTAAACAGTTGTCTCATCACTTTCCAGCCATCATCAATTTACGTTATTACCAAATGCATTATGTATGTTTATAAATACGAGTTTTCTCAATACTGTGGGCTAAATTTTGAAGGAAACATATTTTGTTCTTTTTACATAAATTATAACAATATAATTTTTCCAAAATGTTTACAAAATGTCGATTTGTTGGTGTCCAAAAAATATCTACAATTTAAAAAATTATAAATAGCAAAGTGTACAATTAATTTATTTGCATATAAACTTTATCTTCATTACTATATTAAATAATCGGTACAGATATATGCAATTCGTGTTTCTGCAGTATATTTCGCGCACATGTGTGATAGAGAACAAGCTACACATGAAGCCACCACACAGGCTAAACCTATCGTTGCCACACCGTTGTCATCCCTTACGTGAAGGTGCCCTAAGAACACGTACGTCTGGGCCTTGTAAGGGCCATATCTGGCTAGCCGGCGAAAACGTCCATGCCACATGCGGCTAGCCGTGTGTGGCTGGTATTCGTTTTTGGCAGTCATGCCACGTATGGCCCATGCGTCTGGGCCTCGTACGGGACGCATCTGGCCAGCCAGACGCACGGCTAGCCTTGTGGTTGCCAGATCCCCAGCCAGACAAGTTTTATTTACTGATGAGAGCATAGCCATGTTGCCATATGTGGGGTCTGACAGGAAGTTTAGGACTCATCATGGGGTAAATAATGATACGCATACATATTTATTCACAATTTTTTTTTATAATTAATAACTGTCAATGATATATTTCATATTTTGTTTTTTCCTGCGATGGATGTGAGCGAGTGTATACTTACATGAAACATGGACAGTTTCTGGCACCATGCGCCGATATGAATCCACCTTCTTGCTGGGGTGGCGTACGTACTGCATGTGTTACCATTAGTATGAAGACCCATTTCTGGCAAGGGCTGAGTGGTTTAACCTTATCTTCATATAAGACTTCTGCGTGCGTTCTTGCATGCATTACCATTAGTATGAATACACGTTCTTTCTGGCAAGGACTGCATGAGTCCTTCTGTACGACTTCTGCTCCTGGCTTTGCGCGGTGTGCCTATATAAATCATCCTCTTGCTATAACGGTTCGTGCGTACTGCATGTATTACCATAAGTATGAAGAAAACGATCCTCCTGGCAAGGGCTGAGTGGTTTAACAATACCTTCAGTTCGACTTCTGCTCCAGGCTTTGCCTATATGAATCCATCTTCTTGTTATGGGGGCGATTGCGTACTGTATTTTAACCTTGAGTATTTTTACACTTTCTGGCAACAGATGTGTAGTAGCTACACTACCATTTACCTCAGGATGACTACCGCTTCTCGCTGGTGCGGTGCGCCTATATGAATCCTTTGGGTGTGTGTACTGCGTATATATTACCTTTCCATGGGACTCCAAAAACGTGTGCTACGTGCGTGTGCATTATACGTAGCATAAATACCTACACCACAGAGACCAGCATAGATCCAGCCTTCTCGAGAGAGCATTTCGCACTAACCAAAGAAAGGTAACAGACAAGTCATTCATTATTTTCAAATTCAAACTCGACGCTACCCCCACCCTCTTTCTGCCCTAACGGCTAAACAGTTTGTTTGTCAAGACGAGTCTGGCTGGCCGTGTGTGGAAATGACATGGCTAGCATCCGTCGTGCCACATACCTCTGAGCTTGGTTAAGACGCATCTGGGCCACGTGTGGCTAGCCAGTTGTTTGCCAAGTCATGGCTAGTCGCGTACGGCAAGGATCTGGCTGGTATCCGGCGTGCCAGATGCAGCTGACTAGGGTTAAGACGCATCCGATCCACATATGGCTAGCCAGTTGTTTCCCAAGTCATGGCTAGACGCGTATGGCAAGGATCTGGCTGGCATCCGACGGCCAAGCAGTTTAAAATGTATGGCTTGCCTGGTATGGGCCAGACGATGCCCAGACGTGCTTTCCCGTACGTCAGGCAGCCAGATGAGGGCCATACGTGGCCCAGACGATCCCAAAAATCCTGTGCTACTAGGGTGGTTGAAAACTGTCATCTCCCAAGATAATCTTGTATCAATAATAACATCATCATCATTATTGCAGTCGTATTGCCTTAGTTTAGACAGAGCATTTCTTGTTCATTAGCTTTCACGAGAAAGTGGTTGCAAATAACCACCTCTCATCATATTCTTTATGTGAATTACACCATCATCATTTTGTCAGCCATATTGTACTTACTGTACTAACTTGAGTGCAGTCCTAGTACATGAAAGCCACAATCCGTCACAAGTCGGGTTTAATCCTTCTGACTCGTCACTTACAACGCACGTAGTTAATGAGAGAAGTACCAATCAAGCGAGATGTACATTGTCAAGTGCCCTCACACGAAAGCGCAACACTCACCCACCACTTATCTCCACATCAATCAGATAGACCTGACAGCGAGATGGGAGCTTAATCACCCAGCCGTGGGGCCGAAGACGGCTGACCGGAAGGAACAAATCTGGCTTAACGAAGTTAACTTACAAAAAAAGTTGCGTGTTTTTTTGTTCATTCGAAGTAACTTTGTTGGATGAGCGTAGCGAGCGTAGCGAGCGGAAGCGAAGACTTCAATTTCACTGACCCCCAAAAAATTTAGCTCGGGTGTTTTTTTTTTTTTTTTTTTTTTTTTTCCGTCTGTTTGTTCGCTCGATTCCGGGCAAACGGCATATGCGATCTTGATGAAAATTTGACCGGACCTTCGTTTTCCTCTGAACTTAGAGGTGTATTGTTTTTGGGTACAATCTAAGAAATATTTCGCATGAATATCGTACATTTAGGATTTTTTTTCGATTTTTAAGAGCGATATTTTAGTGCCATTTGGGCCGGTTCTGACCAAACAAGTAGGGCTACAGCGTTCATATTTAACATGGACATTAAGATTATGGTGATGTAGTACCTTTTGAAAGAAAAAGTTGAAAAAGTTAGCTAGAATCCATAGAAATAAAGGTTTTAATATTAGTTTTTTTAATTTTTAGTGCGATAATTTTCGTCACATTTGGGCCGATTCTGACCAAACGGGTAGGGCTACAACGTTCAGATTTCACATGGACATTAAGGTTATGGTGATGTAGTACCTTTTGAAAGAAAAGTTGAAAAAATTAGTCAGAATCTACAGAAATAAAGGGTTTTAATATGAGTTTTTTGAAGTTTATAATACCAATTAACAAATAACAATAGAAACTTGACAACAATCACCTCCACAATGCATTCAAAAAGCACTTGCAAAGGAAAAGTGCAAACAAACGCACAAAACGCAAAAAAACTTACAAAAAAAACGCTCATCCATCAACGCGGCGGGACTTTAGCGTTTTCCTAGTATGTTCTCAATTAGTGATATCACTATAATGACGGGGAACATCACGTAATATAGATTGCAGCGATATGTTATGTGTCGTCTCAATCAAGCATCAATCTAAGCACTTAAAGTAATAGAAAATAAAACACGCGCCATCTTGGGCTGATGATAGTAAATGCATACGCGGCTTTCAACACTTCAACATAAGATAAATACAACATTATATTTATGTTATCCTGTGTCCAACATAAGTCGGGTCAAGGGGTACAGCTAAGCTCACCACCTATTTTCTTGGGCATACATAATTTATTAACATTAGCTTACCAGGCCTGAAATGTCCACTTCTCCTTCAAGCTACTCATAAATAAATCAAATAAATATAACAATTGTAGATTTTCTGTAATATGAATAGTATACCGTACATTAAGCCTTACTCAAATATAACTTTATGTTAAATAACATTGCAATCCGGATTAAAAAAAAAAAAAAAAAAAAAAGGGGAAAATGCTTCTCTCTTAGGCTACTATCTATCTCATTATTGAGTTAAAATAAACAAGCTCAGTAACAGGTGACGTTTAGGCATCCGTTAAATGTTCTTATGGTTAAACCTTGTTTGATTGCAAGGGTGTGATACAATCTACGGCATTAATTCGTATATACATGAACTATATCAATAATCTTAAAGAAACTTATGTTTTGGAAAACAAAACATGGTATAAAAGAGGAGATAGGAATAAACTTGCCTTTTTTACCACGTTACTTTGTCCATCATCCGTATGCACCTTTATTATTACCAATAGTCAATTGCGAACTAACTAAAGCAAGTATATGGTTATGGTACACGGCAAAAACACCCTAAGATTTTAACTGACAATTTCTTTCGTTTACAATGTCTCACATTAAAATGAGACTTTTCACTCAAACAATGAGGAGCTTAAGATCTCATTTAATCCATATTTGGCCACGTTTAAAACCGATATTGAGAGTTGTCTTTACAAAGTTGGGAACTTTGGGTCACATTTGCATTCAATTCCCATTATACGAAAGTAGTTTTAGTCGATAATCAAAGAAAGTCTGGAAACACCACCTTAATCGGCTTGAATTAAAACTAAGCCCATAACGTTACCTGAACTAAGATAACACATTTTCTTTATAAAATTGCAATTACGATTCGCAAAAAGATAAGTATAAAGTAAAGTAATGAAAGCGTAATTAAACTTAAAATAAATTACTTCTTGGTCACCAAAACTTTGAACTAAGCAGAATATTTGCACTGTTATTCAAATGATCCCAAGATTTTGCTTAAAGGGGCAATATGTTATTTTATTATCTACCAATCGCTTCTGCCTAGTCGAATAAAAGCTTTCTAGATACGATTTTTCAATATTTATTTTTCTTGCAGGTAGAACATTATTTAATAAATCTGGTGCGGCAGAGTTCAACGTAAGCAACGCTAAATTGTGTTTTCTGATTGAAGAATGTATCGAATTGTACAGTGTAGGAACAGTGTACAGTTATTTAATACCATGATAACGTTTAAATGTGAGAACAGTAACTATTTGAAACAATCGTAAAAATATACCCTCAGTTATGACTATGGTCGTTGCGTCACAAGGAAACAATATCTATATTTAAGACTGTGATCGAGTCTCAACATGGAAATGGTGAAATTTTCTTTGCGACTATGGCAGTGGCAAGAGAAGACTTTAAGTTGAGTGGTAGCTTTCAGTTTACCAACCATTCCCATAAATCACAAACCAACCCTCAAGAGGGAATCTACCAAACTTCAAAGATATTTTACAAAATCATTCAATAAAAGTGAGAGAGATTCCACAGAAGATGTTCTTATCTTTCCAAACTTAAATTCGTTTTACACTTGCGATCACATAAAACGGTCATTTATGCCAATGAATCTCTTACAAACGTGCTAGGGCTTACGGCGACACTTTCAGAAGGGTATGGAGGCAACGAATTGCCACCTTGGATCAGGTAAAAAGCATCATGGTTAAACCAATTTATTACAAAATAAAAAAGTTGCAGCAAGGCGGTTTGTTTTGTTATTCCACAGCACGAATCGTGTTAGAGGTACAAAGTCCAAAACATAGGTCAAAAGGAGATAGAACTATTTATCACGCATGTGCAAACGAAACACTCCAACGTCCATACATGTTTTGCAGATGTTTATGACAAAACACAGCTACAAAGTTTCCCAGTGGGCATTTCGAACTAAGGGTAATCAGCAAAACGTGCTGTGAATCCTAATGGATGGTTAGCAATGACTAAATGCAGACAGACTGTTTCAGAGTGTGTAGTATGATTGGAAGTTCTTTCCGCGGATGAAGCTGTGAATTGTTGTCCAAATTGTGTGAGACGGTGCTATTATTGTGCTAAGAATTAAGAATGAGGAAACAATCAAAGCTTGGCTATGACAAAACTAGAACCGAACTAAAATAACTTAACGTAAACAACATTTTTGTGTTCATGTTTCTTAACGGTTTGCAAGGAAATGTGTATAATAGAATGCTTAATAGTTAATTTGTTATTGAATACAGAATTACATCAGTATATAAAAGTCATTTTGGAGTAGCCTAATTGGTACAGCCTGCTTTAAAGGAACATAAAGAAGAATAGTTACATAACCTACCTCGCATAGATAATGTTTAAGGAATTTTGAATTGAGAGTGCTTGGATGTTAAAGTATGCTTAAACAAGCATGCGTAAAATTATTGATATATGAACGAGGTAAACATTTTTTTGTTTATATTACCTCTATGTTTGTGAATGGTAGATTTACCCTCGTCATAATATTCACATACAAGACCTCGTTTTAAATTAGCAGTAATCGGATTCGTTGACCCGCTCGCCTTTAATATCGCACGCAACAAAACATCGTTATCAATTAATTATTTTGCTTTTAAGAGTATAATAAATTAAACTCGCACAACTGATCGACGTTATCAACCTCTTTAGGCAATGCGACGTCATTCCCACCCCAGAGAATTTGTCGATGTTGGTAGTCATGGTGACCAAACTTAGAACGTGACCAGCGTTGCCACATGAGTGCGATTTTTTTTTAAAATAACGAGAGTTATGTAAAAACTCGAAGTATGTAAAAATGCAAAAACCAGATAACGTAGCTTTAGCTTGCGTGATGAGGTGGGGTTACATTATCGATTCGTTTACATTTGCTGCCAACTAATGAAAATATTAAATGTGGAAATTGTTTCCTACTAGCAACAAATATGAGAAGTTTTGCCATCATTTATTTTGAATATAAATTTAAATGCTACAGTTTTTATATTGTTCGCATTATTTTAAAAGAATATAGAAGAAGTTTATTGAATACACTTGAGTGATGTATGATATAAATTGTAAACGACGTCCACGTCAACAACATGTTAAAAAAGGAAAACACTGGTTGAAGATTAATTGTATACGTCATGTTATCATGTCACGTGATACGTCATGTCATAGCAGTTTAGGATATTTATTTCCGATGTTTCAAAAGGGATGTTGAATTTCTCAGCAATTTTAAATTATTTGATAATAGCGATTAAAGACACGTTACTGAAACACAGTAACAAAAATAATTTAAAATGCATCATGAAACTTGCAAATATACTTCAGATGTCTCGATGTGCAAGATTACTTGTTGAACACGTGCTCTAATAATAAGTGTGGAAAGAGACACTAACTTTATTAAATAAAAATAAGATTTTGAAAATAATTGACGTATTATGTTTATGTTACTCGTGTTACTTTCGAGTTGGTTGTTGTTGTTGTTATTAAATTTTTAAAAATAGCACAGTAGTTTCAGACTGAAAAATTGATCCTGAAATCTTAATTCGAATATCAAAGTCAGTAGGCTTTACACCGTAAAGCAATAATTCAACAAAGGTAGTTAAAACCAGCGTTACGAATTTAAAATTAAGTGCAGAGGCAAATTACAAAAAAAAATCAACGTGGAAATAATATTAAATCGCGAAATCATTTGTAAAAAATGTCGGTGGTTTGAAAATTTGATTACAGAATCGTTAATTGAGTTTAGCGCTTATGCAAGTGTGTTCACCCCATCTCCTGTTAAATGCATTATTAATTACACGGTTTACTAGGCTCACGCTAAACCCCACATTAACTGAAGAAATAAAAAATACGATTTCATTCCATAATCCGATAAAATTTACACTATCAAGAGCTGTACAGTGCTTTTCAATGTGGTTAACCTGGATTACTGTACGTTGTACTTATGGATGTCGCTTGTTTTAAATACAACATAGAGTGATGCACATAAACACAACATGTTAGTAAAATCATTCCACATTGACAAACAAGTGGATACAATTATTTAGAATTGTAAGTTTATATAAAATTAAGAATAATACGAATTGTGATACACGTGTTCAAATTTCTCCAAAAATAACATTCATTATTATTGCTTAGCCGTGCAGATTTTAATTTGAAACCTTAATTTAGTGTTCATGTATCATTATTAAAGTACCTTCCAAAACACATTTGAAGTATTTTCTAAATCTTTATATTTGCATATTAATATCAATTATTATTCACATGCTATTTATATTAAATGAAATGAACATCAAGCGACAATAAAATAATAAGTTTGGAGGTGTGATTGTGACAAATTGTAGAACTCTGTTATTAATACAAAATGATCTCCGAAGTTAACCCCTCTCTCTCTCTCTCTCACACACACAATCTTAACATTATTTTTAGCTCTTAAATTGCACATTAAACTTGTGCGATCATAGTATTTAAATTTATTTCAATATTTTATGTAATCCTGTAATGTCGTAATGTGTTGTAATTAGGAAGTGGTTGGATGGAAGAGACGGCGTAACAGGCCTTAATCCCGCCATCAATAAAGACGACAATCAAATCAAATCAAATCACTCCTATTAACACAGTTCCTCTTTTGCAACATGATCTCAACTGTAGAGGAAATATAATTACATATTTTTCTTTTCTCTCTTTACATTTCTACGACGTTGTCAACTTCAAAACAAAACGATACGAAACGACATCATTTTCCAAATAATTGCATCCCATTAGATTTAACGCAGTAAGTTGTCTGAAGAGGGTAAATCTAAAGGCTCCCACGGCGCGGCTGTGGCGGCGTCACAAGTGCTCCGACCGGATGTGAACGTGACGTGTCAGCTGACCGGATACTAATACCATCCGAGTCCATGTTCCATCTCTTCTCTTTCCACCCAAGTGATGTGAGCCGAGATGACAATTGGGTGGCGGAAAAGCCAGACAGATTTCATTTCCTAATGTACAAAAAGATTTTTGAAAGGAAATAGCAAAGTATTTGGCAATAAATATTACAAAAATCTCCAACTTTGTTTCATCGGTCAATATGACGTGGATGTTGTTTTCGGGGGGGAAACCCGCAGACGCGAATTTGAGAAATATGCGGAGAAATACGGATCTGTTGGAAAAGTGAAGCCTGAGGCCACCAACCAACCAGTATTGGATCAACTCGTCTATACGGGCGCCAAGAGTTGGCATGCGAGCTATTTTAGTTTACTTTGAAACAAATTTTTAATGAAGAAAGTTTTGTATCATTTCATTTCACATGTAAAGGATGTTTGTTATTTTCAAACAAAATCTGAATAAATCAATATTGAAATTTTTATATTAAAAAAACTGCATTTGAGAATAAAAGAATACGGATTGGGTAAAAGGCAGTGCCCCAGAGGTTGAAGCGCAGCTGCCTTCTGCAGCTGAAAACTCAAGACTGACCCGAGATGCTAGAAAATTGGAACTATAATATTCAGCCAACATAACATACATAACGCAGTCAGTCATCTGTGGATCAGTGCCACATTAACTACATCAACAAATTATTAGGTTCTGAAAATTACTCACATAAACAAAACAAGCAACTCGCGACTCTCTCTCAAATAACTTATAGTTCACTGAATAATTTATATAGACATCGACAAAATTGGTTTATTTCTCAATTTCATTAATCGGCAAACACTCCCGTAGGTGTATTTGTTCATTTTTAATGCAATCCAGTAATTAAAATAATATTATTAAAATTCCCGGTCGGGCTAGATTTTTTAATATCAGGATTGTATTAAAAATAAAAAAAAGATTTGTTTTATATTTTATCTAATTTAAATCCCCAGTCAAGATAGATTTTTTAATAACTGGATTATATTAAAATGAAAGGGGGATTTGTGTATTTGTGTTAAGGGCCCTTGTTTTACTACCGACCTACAATCCACCTACAACACCCACTGTAAACCCTCCTATGTTTCTCGTGGGATATTACTAGGAAAACACTTTAGTCCCGCCGCGTTGATGGATGAGCTTTTTTTGTAAGTTATAGTTTGCGTAGGACCACTTTTCCTTTGCAAGTGCTTTTTAAATGCATTGTAGGTGATTGTTGTCAAGTTTCTATTGTTACTTGTTATTATAAACCCCAAAAAACTCATATTAAAACCTTTATTCTGTGGATTCTGGCTAACTTTTACAACTTTTTCTTTCAAAAAGCAATACATAACCATTACCTTAATGTAAAATATGAACGTTGTAGCCCCACCCGTTTGGTCAGAATCGGCCCAAATGTCACGAAAATATCGCACTAAAAATCGAAAAAAATCGTAAAAGTACGATATTGATGAGAAATATTTCTTCGATTGTACCCAAAAACAATATACCTCTAAGTTCAGAGACTTCGAAGGTCCCCTCAAATTTTCAATCAAGATCGCATATGCCGTTTTTCCAGTAGAGAGCGAACAAACCGACAAAAAAACAAAAAAACAAAAAACACCCGAGCTAAATTTTTTGGGGGGTCAATGAAATTGAAGTCTTCGCTTCGCTCATCCAATTAAGTAACCAGCACTAGATAGACAAATAATTAAACCATTTAATATGCATAGTAACGTATTTTAAAACGGTCTTTTTTTAAACCTCTGTTCTAATCGGTTATAAAAACTTACTGAAGTTGGTCTTCTCCACAAACTAACACATGCACATGAACATGTTTTATCACATTGAATTCCATGTTAGAACATCTTGTCACAATTAGCCCAACGACAACAAAATATTACATCCGGGGACGTATTGTGTCAATTGGAATGAGGCGAGTTTAATAAATGTGTAGTTACTAGGAAAACACCAAAGTCGTTGTTAGACGAGTGAGCGAGTCATATGTTGAGTACTTGGGAACATTTGCATTTAAGTTTGATAATAATATAGGTATAAACAATAGGGTTTTGAGTTTAGTCGGTATAAAGGCGCGTCAACTGTAAGGCCATAATACGACACTCTAGCCTATGATAGGCTAGAGAGCAGATCGTCGAAGATAACAACAATAAAATATTTCTCTGTGCGAAGATATTTTTGGTGGCAGCGCCGGGTTAATATACCATTAAAAAAATGTCAACTTGTTCTTGCTTCCAGTAATGGTCGAGGTGCTAGGTCATCAATTTTCAAACTTTCATATGTAGAGCAAGAGCAAGTACTGAGATGCGATTTGTTGCTTATAGTACACTGACCTTCATATTTGAAACACACTTAATTAATTCACCGACATTTGTGTGCTATAGTTAAAAAACACCTCAGCAAGAATACCTCCCTCCGTAATTAAACTGAATGCATAACGTAGAAATAATAAAATGAAGAAGTAAGGACCCGGCACCTCCACCAACAATGCTATTCTTATGGAGTTTCAACTTTTCTCACTCTACCCGGCACCTCCACCAAACGCCTATCACAATGTGCTATTTTTATCGATTGTTTATGCCGGAATACGGTAAATTTGACTTCATTATGACAAAATTACGACTGTGATGTGCATTTAATTCCAAAAATTATAACTTGGAATAATGTAGGCTACCTACATGATTCACTGAATGGGAAATCCTTTTAATTTACTAGGAAAACACCACCGTCGTTGTTGGACGAATGAGTGAGCCATGTCTTGAGTACCCGGTAACATTCCCAAACTCGTACCGGATGTCTGTTCAAAATTTCAGCGCAATCTGTTCATCGATTCGGCTGATTTTCGATGTACACACACGCACACAGAATCACAGAATAAGCGCCGTTTGAGTTGAATGGAAGATACTCAGTCGCTTCGCTCCCTCGTCGTATTATTAACTATTAAGCTATAGAAATTTATTTCTGCATATTGTTGAGCGTTTGTAAATATTAAAATGTTTTTCAATAACATCTTAGACTTGCATCAAAAGAATTTAAAACAATTTTGGGTATTTTATGAATTGTTAATTTAGTTTGCTATGGCTCATACGGTTGGGTTCTCAGAGCGCTAACACTAGGCCGTGTTTTTGGGAGGATTTATTCGTATTTCAAAAACTTTAAACATAATAATATGAGGATAAACTTTAGATTTTTCACAAGAAATACCAAGATACTTCTATATTTCACTTTTGTTTGATAAAACTATAGTGGTAGCGGTACGGAAAATAATACTGCACTTTTTGAACACGGTTTGCCGCTTTGCACAGTTGTAGGTGGGACCAAAAGTAATATTTAAGGATGTGGAGGCACTCGAAATTTCCCTTAGAATTCAAAATGGCGGCCATTTTTCAAAACGATGTCCTCAGATACAAAAATTCTTTTGATGTGTCTAATAAATCATGTTTGGTATCGTTTTCGTATATTTCCGACTCGAATAACACGAAAATAACGTCAAAATAAAAATCCGGGTGAAATTCTAGAAGTTTAACATCTATTTAGTAGTATTTTCAAGAAAATCTTCTTAGATTGGGTCCGACATAGAAATTCCTTTACCCTACCCCTGTAAATGCTTCTAGCAAAAAATTATTATGATTTAAATGTTTAATTTAAAACCGACATTCATTTTTTTACTTTTTGGCCAGTCAGTGCTGCGGCAACCATAGGTGCTCAACAGGTGGTTAATGATTATTGTGCTGATTAATATGCTGCTCTTTTTTAACACGGTTTGGCACTTGGTTCAGTTGAAGTTGGTACCCAAAAGATTTTTTAAGATGTGGAGGCATTTAAAATTCCCTTCGAATCCAAGATGGCGGCGATTTTTGGAAATGACCATTGAACACAAAATTTTGTTCAAAATGACTCATTATATCATGTTTGGTGTCAAGTTCATATGAATTTGAGCCAGAGAACACGAATTTGAGCTCAAAATATTAATTAAATTGTTATCAAGATTTGAACACAAGAATGATGGTTGAACCTAAGAATGAAGATTCGCGTTCGGTGGTTTCTTCCGCGAAAGATTGATTACTCCCTGATTTGCTGTTCCTGATTTTTGGCAAACCTCATATTCGTTTGAGTGGGATCGTCTAATAAATCAGTTTTTTTCTTTTCGTTTTTTTTTATGTTTTTTTTTCTTCTTCTTTTTTCTTTTCTTTCTTTCTTTCTTTTTTTTCTTTCCTTTTTTCTTTTTTCTTTTCTTTTTTCTTTTCTTTTCATTCCCCACCCCCTTTTTTATATATTCGATTCATTCATAAATTGCATTTAATATCCTTTTTATTTCTTATCAAATTTGTTGAATAATGCATTGTTGTAATATTACTATTTCAAATATTTACTTAAATGTAGTTCATTGTTGTGTCTGCATCTATGTAATTAGATTTATTTAGTTGTCCTCCTTTGTAAATCAGTTTTTATAACTGAATAGGATAGACGTTAAATAAATAAATAAATAAATAAATAAATAAATAAATAAATAAATAATAAATAAATAAATAAATAAATAAATAAATAAATAAATAAATAAATAAATGATACGTCCAGTTTACAAATTCATTACTGCTTTTATCACAAATCGACTAATTGATAGGTATTTTAGTAAAGAATATAGGTATTTAAGATTTTCTGTTTGAAGCAATTTATTACTTCTATGCCGCGTTCTTCACTAACTTCACACATTGCTCTCTTGGCAGAACGCTTGCCTTTGGATTTAAAAGCAGACACTGTGTCACAATAAGTGATTGCGTGAAAATCTCTGAGTGCTAACGGTCAGTTTGACTTTGTTACCTATGCGCAGATCACCATTTGCTGAAATCGAAGGGGGACAAGCCTGATTTTCGTGCGGAAAAAAGTCATCTAATTCAATTTCAAGCTCCGTGGGTGCAAGGGGGCCAAAGCACCCACGAGATAGATTTGTGTAGGAGCTGTGCACCCACACAAATCATCACAAACGGTAGTTCTTCTGCGCATCCACACACATACGAAATTGAATGGTATATATTATGCAAGATTTATTTTTTCAATGTGACAAACAATTGTAGTAGGGCTGATTCGAAACTACCGCAAAGCCCCCAGTGCCAACCACTAGCGGGGATGTAATATAATCTATCACCTCTGTGACTCACTTCTTTTTTATGGGTTTCCAGTTTTGACTGCACAAAACTACATTATTTTGGTAATGCATTCAGCCCACAACTTTTTTCTAAAACGCACCAAACGCACTCTAAAAGCCTGATTTTCAAAAATTTCTTCTGCGGCGCTATTGTTGGGGGGCTTTGCCCCCGAACCCCCCGTGTGGTCGCCATATACTACCTCCGGGATATTAATTTCGCCTCACCAGTAAAACTACCCCAGATCCGCCACTGCTCTACGCCATAGTTTGTCTAAGTTTTGAGCACCCACAGTCGTTCTGAAAAGTTGGCGCCCCTGCAGGTGTTGATGATTTATGCTGAACAGTTGGTAATACATTACCAAATTTTGCATGCATGTTAATGAAGTACTTTTATGTAGATATCCACACTTGGTTGCAAATAATGAGCCAAGAAGGTCCATTGCTAGACATAAATCCAAAACGCGAAAAAAAAATGTGAAATCCAAAACATGGATTTCAATTCTAGAAATTATTACCAAACCGTTTATATTACGATTAAACCAAATTACCTGCTAGTTCACATTGATTTGATCGTTGATATCCAGTATTCAAATATGCGTTAAAATAATCTGTACACTTGTAATAAATTCCCGAAGTTCTCCAAAATTTAGTAAATTACGGAGATTTTACGATTTGTGTATTCAAAATTAATGAATTAATTTAGGAATACGCGTACTGGATCTCATACATTGATTTTTTATAAAAGTTCGTGTGAAATATTATACCGACGTAATTAACCGTTTACCCGAAAGAAAGAAAAACAGAAAACTGAGTTCTGAAACTCGTCTCCGAGCCAGCCTCAGCGACTCCTCTTAACAACGTCAACGTCACAAAGTAAACACAGGCCAAGTAAACTCCAGTATTGAGTTTAAATTCTACAAAATACTCAGTTTCTCAAGTTTTTGTTATTTTTCTTTAATATTGAAGTAATATTTGTATTCTGAGAGTCACTTACAAACGAAAATGACTCCCAAACACAGATGAATTTGAAAAACTGCAAGAATTTTGTTACTAAGGTCAACATTCCAAAAATCGCCGCCATCTTGGATTCGAAGGGAATTTTTATTGCCTCCACATCTTAAAAAAATCTTTTGGGTACCAACTTCAACTGAGCCAAGTGCCAAACCGTGTTAAAAAAGAGCAGCATATTAATCAGCACAATAATCATTAACCACCTGTTGAACACCTTTGGTTGACGCAGCAAAGACTGGCCAATAAGTAAAAATATGAATGTCGGTTTTAAATTAAACATTTAAATCATAATAATTTTTTGCTAGAAGCATTTACAGGGGTAGGGTAAAGGAATTTCTATGTCGGACCCAATCTAAGAAGATTTTCTTGAAAATACCACTTAATAGATGTTAAACTTCTAGAATTTCACCCGGATTTTTATTTTGACGTTATTTTCGTGTTATTCGAGTCGGAAATATACGAAAACGATACCAAACATGATTTATTAGACACATCAAAAGAATTTTTGTATCTGAGAACATCGTTTTGAAAAATGGCCTCCACATCCTTAAATATTACTTTTTAAGGGAAATTTCGAGTGCCTCCACATCCTTAAATATTACTTTTGGTCCCACCTACAACTGTGCAAAGCGGCAAACCGTGTTCAAAAAGTGCAGTATTATCGTTTTTCATGTCGTGTACCGCTACCACTACTAACCAATTTATTGTTTGTCGTCATTTGCTCGATGCAACAAACATAGTACATAACAAAACAAAAATAAATCAGTCCATAGACTTTAGAAAAATCTCACTTCTCAAGTATTGATTTTAAACCGCTTATTACAATAGAGTCGAAAAACATTTAAATATGCCACGTATTCTCAGTCTGACTTTGAGATAAAAACTCATAGGATTGAATCTAGTGATATCAGCATCGGCATTGAAATATGATACCTGCAGCATTCTTTTTGTTCTCATACAAATATGATAGTAGCTTCTGTGTTTTGAGCCTGTTCGCACAATGACTTGAGGAATACGCAAGAACACCAATGCACATCAACATGTCATTATTCACTTGTATGCCATTCTACTGACTGTGCTAGCAAAGTATATTATAGTATGGAGTGGCAGAGATTAGTGGAAGTAAATGTATAATTTAAGTCTATTTATATTGTGTGATGACTAAATGAATATCAGAAAACCAAAATCTAATCAATATGAAAAAATAGGTATTCGTAGGATACACGTCAGGTCACTCGGTATGACCCTCATCACGTAAACTGACCACGTTATTAGAGTGTGTCGGCTATTTTTGTGAATGTAGAGCATGGATTGTTGTTGAAACTTATCCAAAGAAAAACTTCAAAATGTTTGCGGTCAGGATTTCCGGTGACGACAATTTAATCCGACGATTAGAGTTACACAAGTACAAATACGTAGTCTGATCCTATAGGAACGACTATCCTAAACATACCGACAGAGATCACGAGTTCTAACTCTGTCACCGACAATCATGACTGAAAGTCTGTTCTTAAATAGCCGTCGTGCATCCCATTCACAATTACCCTCGAGTCACCTCAATAGGGTCACACCGGGTAAAACTAATATGTACTCCAAGGGGCAGACCCAACAATTTTTTAACACAGGTGAAATACCCAACATAAAGGATAATGCATCAACCTCAATAAAATTCAAAACACTCCTCACTGAAGACTGTGTCTAGATTTTACGAATAGTGGTCAACCGTCAACTCAAGTCTTGTTTCATTTTGCGTTTGCCATTTGGGAAACGGTTAACCTAGAATGGTCATACATGAATATTTTCTTTGCCAGATAACGATTCGGTTTAGTCCCGTAGTCAGCCATGTTTTGTGTGAATACAGTTTTTTTTTAATTGAATCAATATGTGGGTTTTATGTATTATAATTGGTCTCTCGCAACCCAAATTAGAAAGCGTTCATCGGTGATTGGAATCTCATTATAAGGGAGTTTAACTGCGAAAGCCTAATAAGTGTATATTTTTAAACGAATTTTTACCAGTAACAAGTGATGTGTCAACAACATTATGGTTCATTACCTTCAGTCGATTGTGCTATTGCTATGTTGGCAAGGGGGCGGGGGGTAGTGATGAAATTCAAAATATTGCTCTCGTGTTCAAATCCATTGTGAATTATAAAGAGTACCATGTGTGCATTAAAACGAGTCACATCAAAATAGAGAGAATTAATGTTCTAATTGTTAATAGTGAACGGTTAAACACTTTAATGAAATGCCAATGGATTGTTTGACAAGCAGGAAGAATTCATAAATACTAATGAGCGACGTGTAAGGTAATTCATGCTCAAAATTCATTATGTAATTTAATGTTAAATATTTGTGTGTAATAATTATGTGTCAACCGTTTTAGAGCGGAAGAGCTGCTCTGTTTTATTTATTAAGGTAAACTTTCTAATTAAATAAATGTATTCTTTAATATTCCACATATTTTTTAATTATGCAAATAATTTTGTTTTATATATAATAGTGATGGAATATAAAAGTCTTTATAGATTAAGGAATAAACTAAAATACAAAATGCTTAATGTTGTAGCTAGTCCGATTGAACTAACAATTTAATAGATATTACACCATATAACTGGTGGAGTCTTATCTAACAGTGAGTAGGGTACATTAAAATGTTTAAAACATATTTATGTTAACATATATGAAGTTGTAGTCCGTCTTGAGAATATAAATTTGACTAACGAAGTGCTTGGTTGATTGTCAACAAGTTCATCGTGGCTCCGGCATACTTGACGAACTATATTCAAGAGGGCAACTCTTTCGAGAGCGAGTAAAATAGAGCGTCAAGTGAGAGAGAGATTGGAGATAAGAGCACAACAGCTGTCACCTCTTATATAAGTCAAGGGATGTACGTCTATCGGAATTGCTTGGTCAACACAAGATTAATGAAGCCGGATCAAATAGTGTTGACCCTCGTGTAACGATGTGATATTCATGTATAAACACCGTGTCCGATCTCAAGTATCAAGGGATGGGGAGGGGGGGGGTATAGGGTGCTGGGCATTTAGTTGACGTTATCGCCGCAGTGTTATCTTGGCGCTGTGGCTGCTGCTACAAGACTTAGCGTGAACTAAACGGCCTCTAGAGATACAAATTGATGCATTATTATTTTATTTTAAAAGCAGTAACTCGACTCTTAACAACACTGTCATAACTGGTATCCCTTTATTCACCAATTACATTTAAAAAAAATACCTATAAATAAATAATACAGTGCGTATTAAAGTAAAATATTTATTTTATAGGGTTTTACGTTAATATGTTATAATATGACATTTTTATTGATCTGGTTGTTTTGTAGCGAGACACTTAAAAGCTTTACGTGGAACTAGGACGGTCGACGCTTGTTTTTTGTTGATACTAATTTAATGTTTGGCGACTGATTATTGCTCAAAAAGTATTAATGGCGTCAAGAAGCATATTTCCAACTTTTCAGAACATATGTGTCAGTACTTAATATAAATCAACTACAACCAATATTGCAATATATTTACCAATGAAATATACGAAAAACTTTGGTTTGTTTCCTCATTCCCGAATAGAATTAAATACCAAATACATAACTATCCCCAGATTACATCATTGTGTAGTATGATTCGTATATTCAAATTCGTACTCTACAACCTTCTTACCTATACCTCTTTCATCATCAATAAAACCATTGGGGAATGTTTTTAATCTGTGTCAGCAAATCTCTTGTCGTAGTCATCAGAAAACGTAACATCTGTGAAAATGGTGCATTTTCCTTTCATATTGAGTAGCACGAGTCCTATAATATCTCGGCGATTACTTTTGACAGCCATATCGCTTTTGACAAGAATTCCCACCAGCTCTTAACGTAGTCACCACCGCACACCTGGTGGCCGTAAAGACTCCATTGCACAAGTCCACAAACTTGTAGTCATATTCAAAGCTGTTACTTTATGGAGATGATTGATAGTATCATTTACTGGATTGCAAACTCTGCATTTTCCGTTATGAACTGTACTTTGGAATTTGTCTTCAACAGTGTCTCGTCCTCGTTCTCACTGTCTGGCACTTGAAGAGAATATTAAGTACCCTACCCTACCCTGCACATTTCCACTCAATTTTGATTAATATTCTCCCAAATAAACAACGTTATTCTTCATTAAATATACATAAATCAGGAAACATGTCCTTCGTACAGGCTTATAAATAAGAAATTTATAGTTTTCAATAAAAAATAAAAAATCTACCGTGATGAGCCCTGGCATCTAGTTAAATTCTTCATTTTTAGCTAGGCCCCATCAAAAACATTCTCACGCAAGAGACACAAGAGAGAATTTCTCGAGATAATTGGTCGGCAAACACTCCCATAGGTGGAATTGAATATAGAATACAATCTGATGATTAACGAATCCAACTCGACCGGGGATCGAACCCGGGTCTTTCCGCTTGCCGGGATGCATGAACCACTAGACTTGAGCTACTAACTTCAACACCAACAATCCCCTAATAATCTTCTGGCTCTGTGGTCTAGTGGTAAAGGTGTCCGATCGTCAAGCGGGAGATTCGAGTTCGGTCCTCGTCCGACTTAACTCTTAAAAATTTCTTGATTGGTTTAAATAGAAAAGGGGAAAAGTTTCAGTCTCAAAACAATATGAGTTAAGAACGTCATCCTCGCGTGTATGCTTCCTGCGAGTTATAAAATATCCAAGTTGTTTAAATTATGGAATACGTGCACAATATAAGTGGATATCTTCAAATGTTTCACATGGACGGTTTTTAATATTTGCGTTGTGGCGTTAGTATCATCGAACGGGAAGGGGAGGGGGAATCGAGCAAAGGATGGAAAAATTACGTATAACTTTAGTAGATAGGCTACAGACAGAATGACTGAATGAGTGAATGCGTATTAGCGTAAAAAGACAGTTCATCAATATATTGCAGACTGCCAATACTTCAAATTCCCCAACCTTCCTCCTCCAATTAAAAAAAATAATTGGCCATTTTATGGATATTATACTCTAGTAATATCAATGTAAAGAATTGAGGTGGAAGTTGTGTTTCTTTTTCACGTTTCCCTTAAAAAGTTAAAAAAAAAAAAAAAAAAACATTAAAATATTGTGAGTCTGGGAATACTTTGATGAGAGATTTCAATGATTTTGCCACTTTGCAATGTTGATCCACTTCATACAAAAAAATGTAAGCTTCAACTTGTTCTAAGAAGGTTCAACGTCATTCTTCCTGGAGATATGTTTCAGTTATTATATTCTGTAATGTTCCACCATGCTTCAATGTTTGTTTTGCTAAAACAGGACTTGCTTCATTAAAATGTATTTTTCCAGTCATAACTTTCGGGGAACTTTTTCATTTAAAACTCCATCTTTTTAATAAACATACACATTCGACAGTAACACCACAATGTACGCAAACATTTACGTATAACGATGTGAGATGCGATATTGTGTTTACCTACCTTATTTCAAAATTGATTAATGTTAGGCCGAACGTAATAGGTTCTAGAGTAATGTTTTTCTTATTTTTGTTGCCAAGTTCACATCGTTGTTGAGTGAAGATGGTACAATACTTTGAAAAATGCTATGTTCACAAAAATAGTATTTCAAAAGTCTTCTCTAGTTCGAGGAGATTTTTCAACTAGAGTAGATTTATTTTACATGGAGCTCTAGGCTATGTTTTTCTCCCGGCCGCGTAGCACAAAACCGAATCGATTTTACCTCTCGCTCGCGAAGAATATCATAGATCAACTCTTTTCATAACTTAAATCTTTCATAATAATATATCAGTAAGCAAATTCAGTTTACTTCAGCAGGACATCAATTCTTGTAACAACTTGCCCCTGGTGATAACAGAATCTGAATGACGTGGTGACGGACAACCTTAACTTTATATAGCCGTTAATAGATTTTCATAGGTTATCACGTGGTTCATTTTGATGACTGTATACCCATCTACACAAAAATGAGCGTTCATTTGATAGGGTGTTCGTGTGAGAAACATCAAGAGTTTATCTGTATGTGAATCGGTCTCCTTGATATAAGTAGTTAAATGTTTTAGTACTTGAACTTTTTTAGAATAACTTTGGGAGAATAAAGTTAATTAAAATATTACAACGGTTGTAATAAAATGGTCGCCATTATAAGGGAACAATAGTCGGAATTTCTAAAGTAGAATTCCTAAGGTTGCAATTTTGTCTGGAGATACGAATTAAACGAGGCAATAAGAATATTCACAGGTCACAAACTTTATTTCAGTTAACGCTTAATTTAATCGCGTTTTTGAACACTCGTTTTCAAAACTCCGCATTTCAAGACGGAATTTCGTGTTTCTTGGATTTAAAAACTATTTGTCATTGTCCTCAGACAATGAATTTAAATTATGTCAAATAAAAAAGGTAATATATATATATACAACAAACAAGATCCATGACGAAAAGCAATATGAAGGACATGTAGTGACTTTCTTCTTTCTTTGCAACGTCAAGCTTTGCAGTGATTCTTTGAGTTGTTTTAATTTGCCATATGTGCAGTGATTTCTATTGTTTATATTTTGTTGTATTTTGTTTTCCCAGTTTTGTTCTGAATTTATCAATGTAATGTAGTTTTCGTTTTTTATATTAATTTGTATTGGCCCTGAAGAAGATGAGTGAAATTTCATCGAAACGTTGGCCTAATGTTAATAAACGTGGCATTATAACCGAAAAACCTAGTTCATTAATTCATATCGGCCACGAAAATATAAAATATATTATATATATATATATATATATTGTAGATAAATTGTATGGTTTCACTTTCAAATCACAGTCAAATAAGTGCATAAATCGTCAGTAAAAATTTAATATTGTATGTCTGCAAAATTCTATTCTAGGACCTATTCGAATATCTATCTTGGGTATCATTACTAATCTTCGGTCTCGTTGGAAATACCACTCTTGTTCTCATTCATATTACTAAAACATGGCAGCCTCGGGAGATGGTCGAAATAAAACTTCCAAATCACGTTGAGTAACCAAATAAGTTATTTCATGTAATTATAATATAATAAATAGTACAGAATCAAATTAAGAATGGTAACTGTATGTAACACACGTCAAAAACTTCCGCCATGATCTAGACCTGAATCTAGTGTGCTTCTTATTCTTATACTTGATTTCGGTGAGTCTCGACCATGCGTTTGACTATTCGGTGGCTCACGAATATTATGACGCGTAACGGTGACGTAAATCGAGAACAAGACCAGGGAATGAACGCGTTTTGTCACTATCCCATGCGCTTTTGCTTCTAAGAAAACATCCTGTCTCCATAAAAGAAAAGAGGGTCGTTTTTTGTCATGCTGTATGTTGTTAGTTCATTAAAGAAAATCGTTTTGAACAAGAGTGGTCGCGCAGGAAGTCAATTATTTTCCATGCTAATCCTGGGAGCGTTCATAATTAACTTATCGTCGGCGTCTGAGTTTCCAAGATGGTGAGAGAAAGAGAACATGCCGATATTTTCCTCTTGGGTTAGTCTTTTAGAATACCATCCGGCTTCTTTGAGATATACATGATAAATTAATATAAGGAAAACATCCGGTCTGCATCCTGCATCTACGCTTGAACGCTCTCGAGCCTTGTGTACACAAATCCACCCGTCTATTCACAACGAAAAGCCCCCAGCATCTAGACGTTCACTACATAATACTACACAAAAACTACCTGGCTATATTATTCAACTATTTTTTTTATAGTGGGATTTATCCGTTTTAGCCGGTTTTAATCTATCGACATGCAGTCAAAGTAAATGTGTTATATGGGCTTAAAGTTCATAATTTTGTTAAAAAGATAATCTGCAGATATTATCGAGTTAGAACAAACATCACGATAACATCTTAAGATAATTTTACTAGGTTCCCTCTCGAGATTCGCTTCATAATTTGAAAACAAATCTGCTCAACGACTTTCTTGACCGATTCTGTCCTATATACCGTTCATATTATTATTTGTTCTCGAAGATAAGATTTAAAAAGGTACACAATCATGATCGCATATAATACTTAAGTATGAAGCTCATAAATCATAACATGTGACCTTACCCTATGGAGTGCTCGCTCTTGAACAGTATCTTGTTATACTACTTAAATATTGTATATATGTGTTAATATAATTAAAGAGGGTATTGCAAAGCGAATTTAAATCACTGATTTTTGTGATTATTTTGTAAGACATATTTTCGAACATATTCCGGTTTGTCAATATTGAAAATGAATGTCTAAAGATAGTGATGGTTGAATTCACTCCCGGGATTTCACTTCCCACTAAAGAAAAAATAGTCCAGATGGCCAGTGGTGACGATCGTATCCGTCTTTAGCTAAATACTAGTATATAGTGTGTTGTTAGCATTGAGCTTGCCTAATAATTATCTCAAATAGTAGTTATGTCAAAAACCTGCTATTTACGTTTACAAGTGCAAGCGAAGTATTGTTGGTGCGTAGTCAGTTCGTTAAAACCCAGTACATTGGTTCGGTTTCAAAGTTGTCTGTAACTCGGCCTCCACTTTGTTCTTGTGTTCATCACATACTCTAATTACTAATTGTCAGAAAAGAAGAAGAAGAAGTAGTGGTGGTAGTAGTTAATTGGTGTACGTATAGAATTACGTACTGATTACACTCTATTCAGGAGAGGCGAGTGATATAGGCTTTACAGTTACGAAAACAAGCTTTGTCTAAAAGGTTTTGTTCTGGAGGATAATGAGCAGAAATACAACACCGTCATCATCGTAATGAACTTGATGAGCATATTTTAGATTTAACAGTTGAGCAAGAGAAATAGAGAAAAAAAATTACGTTGATTGTGTGTTATACCTCAGCCACGTATGGTCACAACGAACTATTTTTGCAGGATAGTGTTCGTATACCGTAATTTGAATAAAGAAAAACAATGAACAGTTGTTACTGTATCAGAAACCCACAAAGCCCATTCATTATATACGGGTTTATCTGTGGCACAGACAAATATAATTCCCCCCACAAAAAAAAAACGTGGTGAAAGAAAAATATAGCATAATATAAATAAATACACATACTTTTATAAAAAAGACAAAACTATTTATAAATTAATTAAAAAATAAAAAAGAATCCACTCTTTAATTTTCAGTGCTAATGCTATTAAATTTATTTAAGTCGGATGGCAACTTATTACATTCAGTAGGGATAATATTCTTTGATGTTCGCACTCCATATGCATTGACAAAAGAAAGCACAATTTATTTCTTACGATGTTACATTTAAAATATTCATATTTAGATAACCGACACTTATATCACCATATTCTACATGTTCTAGAAATTATTTTACTCGTCATGTTGGCCTATTATGTTATTTATTTCTGTCATTGATACTATCCATGGGACTATGTAAATCTCGATCTAAAAATCGAATGAAACAGTTTTACCTTTAAACAACATTTAATGCACAACAGATATTCATTAATGTTGAAGCTATGAGTTCAATATCAAGAAGATGCCTTAATATAAATAAAAACAACACAATAATAATTCATACATATTCGTTATTAATACAATTTTTCAAGTACTAGTTAGATTATTAACACTGCACATGTATTTATTCGAACACAAGCTTTGACCCGGCACCTCCACCAAATGATGCAATTTTCCAAGGGATGCCTTGCGAAGCCACAATTCACCTTACAAGAATACAATTTTAATGTAACCTTTACTATATCAGATAAACATGTATTGATTGGATAAATAATATTCATTGGTCGATATTGACTAAAGAGTGAGTTATTGTGGCACCCTCGCGGCTACTTGTGCTCTAGCCTCACTCGGTCCTGTTCAATATCTCACCGAGTCGCCTCTAAGCCCGTCCCTTGTGATTCCAGGCAAACCGCAGCCTACAGTGCAGTGGTACCGTAATGAGGAGCTGATGACAGACGCCTCTGTCGTCGTGTCCAACGCTCTGGTGCGCAGCGAGGTCGTGATGCGCAGACTGGGACGACAAGACCTACACTCACAGCTGCGCTGTCACGCCTTCAACAATAACCGCACGCAGCCAATAGACGCCACTGTGCACGTCGACATGAACTGTGAGTATTTTACTACTTGGTTGTGTTTTTAAATAGTGGATATTATGTCTAGGACGTTTATGGAATGTTATGGAATTTCAAATAACTAACATTTGTTAAGCTTTCTCGCTGAAATACGTGTATTTTATTCACTTTATTCGTTTTAGGTTTTAAAACAACTTTAACGTGTATTTTTAAAGTTGTAAATTCTCATGCCGTATTTATCTTGTGTATTTTCTATCAAAGCTGGTTTCACTTAATATTTTTTAAACATTTTATTACTTATTTTATTCTTAGTATTCTATCAAATTAATGTATTGCGTCATCGAGATTTATTTGTAACTAGTGTTTTTTGGAGTACAGATTTAGATTGTGATAATTTAAAAAAATATATTTATAATTACAAAATCTTAATGATTCCCGGTTCTGCAATAAAGCGTCATTCCCTGGAAGAGCATAATGTAACTCTGCACAAGAAAGCTACTTTTCCAATGTTTTCCACGTACCCTGTTTCACTGTTAGTCTGTTTTTTTTTTTTAATTACGCCAACTCAAACAACGATGGATTCCGGTACACTCTATTTGCTTCACCTAATGAAAGTCGATTGCATCCTGAAAAAATGATTGCGTTAATTCAAGGATCCTTTCTAAATGAACGAGTCTTCGTTAGGACGATTCAGCCGATTGAGTCAAGACGTTATCTGCTAATTTATTTAATTTTGTTTCCAAAATATCTGAAAAGAGGTTTTGTCTTTTGCTAAGAACCAACTTGATAATAACATTACGCCCCGCGTGGCTTATGATTGAATTATTGGCTTTAAAACCCAGAGGTGGAGAGAAGGGAGTAAAGTTAGTTAAAAGTTGAAACGGCAACGATAATTAAGATGAAGCTGGTGTATTTACACCCCAAGCGATCACTGGTAATATTCATTGAACATTCTGATATAAAAGTATTTTAATGCACTGAATACAAAACATGATAGTTGGTGTGATAATTCCTAGATAAAATTCAAAATCATGTGTTGTGAACAATCTTCTCGTAAATAAGAAGGCACATTAGTGTCACTCCGAACGCAATATAATAACCATATATTGTTAGGAGACTCCAAGGGCTGTTTGTGTGATTTATTGGGTTGAGCATCACCCTAAAAGACTAAAAAGGAATCCAGTGGCGGTCACTTGCCGAACTAACGTTTCTCATTTTCGCGTTGTTTGTTCATGGATTTTTTTTTTCGTAAACTGGAATTTGACCCATAACCTTTAATTTCAAAATCTTCCAAATCGACCTGTATTGGTTTACCTGACTTCTACGGTCAAAGTTCAACAATTTTAAGTGCCACCTGAATTAACATTAAAAACGTCGCCCCTAAAAAAAACTATTGCCTTGTTACATTTTCTATTACCGTCTGCATACTAAATCTTCATGGTATGAATGTGAAAATTTCAAATTAAGTTTAAACATACACAAAGATACAAACAAATATGAAATAGACTTAAAACATAAACAATATTTTGTGTAGGATATAAAGTTTTAAAAGAGTGTCACAAAACAGAGATTAATAATTGCAGAGACTATACAACATTTAAAAAAAGATTTATTACTATAATTGTGAGTAATGACTATTGAAGCTTAAAGTCACCATTAAAATTGAATACTCTGATTTTGAACAATGATCACAGTGATTTAAAACAGTAAGATGATGTGATATTATGTTCCGTACTGATATGTGGATTATATTGCGCTAAGCTTGAACTAGGTCACATGGTTGCTCGTACTTAATCCTATACATAGAGTATACTGTAAATTTAACGTTCGGGTAGTTTCAAACACGATCTCTTTGTGTGAAGTTTGTCACAGAGGGAATAATCAACAACAGTTACTCTTATTACAACAAACGACCTAGAATACGCGATGTAAGGCATAGCCATAGTCATTGTGGGTGTACTTGTACATCATACAGTCATATCACATTAGGATCGATTCAGTCCAACGTTTCAAATGGTTACAACTGGTTGCTAACTTTGTTAAAGATCGTCAAATTTGTTTTTTAATAGCTTTATGGATATTGTACATTTCTTTTTAATTTCCACATTTTCTAAAATTTAAAAAATGTCCGAAACTCGTTTCGATAGTAGAATTTGTATTTCCGGGGAAAATATTAATTATATTGTAAAAATCTTAATCAGCTAAACAAAATAAAAATTAATATTAATGCATCTTATAACATAATATCGCAAGCTTGTAAAACAGGATGTTTCAACATAGAAAATTATATTTAGTATAGTAAGTGTGTAATCTGTCGTGTAAGGAGGTTGAAGATATTTTGATTTGTAAGGTAACTCCAGGTAGTGTTTCCTTCAAGTGCTGTACCAGTGGCTCGGCCAATGTGTAGGCTCATTCAACATTTAAATGCACAATTATACCACTAGTGGACGCAGCTGGCGGATTCTGTTTTGATGTTCACTTTGGCATTGGGTTAATTATTAATAACGTCACGCCTACTATTGCTGTACGGTACGTCTAGTGATGTGGTCATTTCATTCCTGACCACATTTCTATCAAAGTGTAATTCAGCAAATTGTAGTTATGAATATGTTAATTGGGCTTATTACAGCATTCTGATTCAAACGCGATTAGCAAGACACCGTAGGTAAGTGTGATGTGTGCAGTATAGGCCTATCCTATACAACAATTCTGTTAACCAAGGTCCTCTTCGTCTCCCAGTGAACTTTCGCGGTACCCTCCAGCGACCGGGTGGAGATTTTGATTTAATTTGATTTATGTTGCTTAACATGTCACATTAATGCAATGGCTATATTCGTGTGGATTTGGATTTTATTCGATTTAAATAAGTTGCTTAAAATCTCATATTAATGCACTAAGACTATAATTAAGACGATGAGTGGTAACAGATGCCGATAAAGGACGATTACAAAAAAAATGCCTTATACAGAATTTGAACCCACATCCTTGTACATTCATACGCTTCGGACCAGCGCAATTACCACATGTTCCACATTGGACAAGCGGACGGTACTGTAAAATTGGGTTTATTTACTATACTAGGCCGCTTCGCGAACGCTTTTTCCAGTCGCGTTGATGGATAAGCTTTTTTGGAATATTTATGTCCAATGATTACGTTTTGAAGTGGAATCTCATTACTTTTTTCTACAGTTACTTTATATTACTTGTTAATTATACACCTGTAAAAGGCTTATACTTTATTACTATGAATTTTGACCAACTTTTTCAACTTTTTCTTTTCAAGAGGCACTACGTTACCATAATGTTTATGTCAATGTAAAATTTGAACGTTTATCCCCACCCGTTTGGTCAGAATCGGCCAAATATCACGAAAATATCGTATTAAAAACTGGGGAAAAAATCGTAAAAGTACGATTTCTATAAGAAACATTTTTTCAAATGTCTCTAAAATCATAACATATAATTTAGTGATTTTAAACGTTCCCATAAAGTTTCATCAAGATCGGAGTAACCGTTTGCCAAATATCACGAAAATATCTCATTTTAAATTAATAAATCGTAAAAGTACGATAATCATAAGAAATATTTGATCGATTTTACCCAAAAACGTGGCAGGTCTAAGTTCAGAGATTTCGAAGGTCCCCTCTAATTTTCATCAAGATCGCATGCCGTTTGCCCGGTAGAGAGCGAACAAACAGACAAAAAGCTAACAAAAAAACAAAACACCAGAGCTATTTTTCTTGGGGTAAACGTAAGTGGAAAAAAACGTAAGTGAAATTGAAGTCTTCGCTTCGCTTCGCTCATTCAATAAATATATATATATGGTATATATGGTTTTAATGTTATTTCTGCAAATTCAGCCAGAAGAGCCTTTTTCAATATGAATAATAAACCAATATTAAGTTAAAAAAACATTACCGTTAATGTTTTGCTGTTTTTTGCTGCACTGCATATGCGATATTACCAAAATAGGCTTCAACCCGGCACCTCCACCAAAAAACAGATTTTAAATTTTATAATGCTCAGTTTAGATGTAAAATAAGTAACCCAGTTAACTGTGGCCAAGGGTAACTTAATTAATTAAAATACGTTTCGTTAACATTCAGTGCATGCGTCAAAAACGAATAAGAACCATTGAAATTACTCTTTTAATAACTGAAAATTATTCTACTAATTATGAAAAATAATGCCTAGGCTAGGTTGATCTGAAAAAAGAAGTACGTAAAGGTCTTTTTAAGAAGTTATTTTTATTATACAGAGCATGATTGTAACCTTACGAAATAGCAGTAGTCTTGAATCGCGAACAGTTTACATCAAACGACCTAAATATTAGGATAAAAGAATAATTTTTCATTGATGTTTTAATTAACTTCTTTGGAAATCGGCATGTTCTTTTGACCGTCAAGAGTCAGACACATTTCAAACAGCTTTTTAATTCAAATTAAAGCACTTTTCACAGTTATCTCCTACTTTCCACACCTTTCGAAAAGAGTTCGGTTCGAAATCTTCTTAAAGAATGTTCATTTCCCTTTCTAACCGAGCAAATTCAATTATTTCACAATGACAAAATGACAATGGCTTCACTTTAAAAATATATATGTTTCTTAAATTAAGTAGCAAATAAACAATGAGAAAACATATCTGTTCAGTTGTATTAGTCATATTGGAAATAATTTATACTATTGATTATTGTGACGAAGAAGTAGCAAACACACATTTTAATTAAATTATTCATTCTATTCAACTGTTGTGCTTGGAAATATGATAAGGTAACAAGCGCTCTAATTAAAATTCTTCCTTGTTGGTTTTTAATTCCCCTCCGCCTAGCTTGTCGCGTACAGGATTAGCGGTAATTGGCATCTTTCAAAAGACTTTGAAGTGGAGGTGGGAATTTGTTTATAATGCAAAACGAAAGGCAACAAATTATATTTTATTGACCTCAGATTTCTTGATAAAGTGTGAATCAATTTTAATATGTTTGTTGAACAAATGTAATGTATTAAAAATTGGTAATAATTAAATATAGCATATAAAGAATAAAAAAAATAAGTGCAAATAATGTTTCAAAATTGGCAAAATTAAGTACCCGATTAATTTAGATTAATCCATAAAATGCTTGTAAGTGTTTTGAGTATATATTAGGGAGCGAAGCAACCATATACGCGTCACTTTTCTGTTCTTCTTTCCGTCTGTGGGTGTGTCACGTTTTACGATAAAAAACCGTACAACAAGACGTCCGATTGACATACGTATTTTGTCATTTCCCATCACAAATATGATGACACATAATATTTTTGTCGGCCACGGGGGTAAAGGGGGAGTAACTAGCTCCTCAGAAAGTTTGGAAATTTATTACTATAGGCGCCTCTTCCACAGCGCATTGAATTCTGGAAGAAGAGGAGACCCATCAAATGTAATCTTACCAGTCACCGGCATAAGAAGGTCAACGCACGGCGGATTATTTTCTTTTTCTATTCTTTTCCACAAACTGTTGATCAAGTAGCTTCGCTCCCCGCTTTGGGTACTCAGGTACCCGTGCTTGTTGTTCACACACTTTCTTAGGGTCACAATCAAGCTAGAAGAACTTTCTTCAGATTAATTCTTCTGTCGAAATGCCAATGAGTGCTAATGAGCAAACTAGAAACAGTATAATATTGTATAAATAAAATAAAATAAAATAAATAAATTGTATTTAGAGTCTACCCACTCAGTTATATAACTGATTTTCAGTGGGGGACAGTAAATCAAAGCGACCAAGCCAACCCTGTAGGCCCCGACGCAATCGACGAGTGAGCGATAACCAACCAAAGATCGATATTTTTAATAGGAAATATAGCAATCAGTGATATGGACTGTGCGAACACCCGCGGATCAACGCCAGAATCAACAAGGCCGATTCAGAACAACTCTGAATTTATTATGTGTTTCGTTGCTAGGACGGCTCCAAAGTAGGATGGCGGCTCGTAGGTCGTGGTTAGAGGCTCTGCTTCCAATGCAGAAGGTCCAGGGTTCGATTGGAGGTTCGCTGTAGACAGAAGTTTATTACTTCCAGTTCTTGGCTTTGGAATGTGTAAACAGTGACTTCGAAGTCGTTCTAGCAAAGAGGTTCTAAGGTTGTTCAGAATTAGCCTTGTTGATTCTGGCTATGTCCGCGGGTAGAATCGTGTCCAGCTTAAATGATCGGTATTTCCTACTTAAATATGCCGGTCTCTATAGTTGGTCATTGTTCGCTCGTTGATTGAGTCGACGCCTACAGGGTTGAATTGGTCGACTTTAAATTTTATGTCCCCACTGAAAATCAGTTGTGTGATTGTGTGGGTATAGACTCGAAATACAAATTTGAGTATGCCATATTATAACACTCGTATTTGTATCAGTCTAGACGTTGTTGTTTTATTGAAAATGACGGCATTTCAAAACTCCCCTTATTATTTCCAAAGTATGATTCGTCTATTTCTTTAAAACCAGGTGTGTCGTTGATTTTAGGTTAGAGTGTGGCACACGGATAACTTCTCTAATAAATGTAATTAATAGCTAATGGATAAAGTAAGTTTCACCATTTAGTTCGTTCCTCTCTACGGAGGCTTATGCAGGCTGCGCCGCGCTGTATTTACTTGTTAGTGAGACATAATCTGGTGTAAGATGAACGACTCCCTTGACACGTAACAACTTGTTACAACACAAACAACTCCTAGAACTCACCCCTAACAGCGAGCTGCTTCCTGGATGCGATGCGATG
Source organism: Sweltsa coloradensis (assembly GCA_024449915.1). Lineage (NCBI taxonomy): Eukaryota > Metazoa > Arthropoda > Insecta > Plecoptera > Chloroperlidae > Sweltsa > Sweltsa coloradensis. The sequence continues at coordinate 285,292 of JAMZAV010000032.1, read as the reverse complement.
CGATGCGTGGCCCAAACTTATCATCGACGGCTCAATCACGCCCGCATTTTACACCCTAACGAACTATCAGCTGTATGAGTTATGAGGGCACATTTGAAATAGGGGAAGAAAATTGGAAAAACAACATTCTAAGTAATACAAGGTTAAACTAAGAGGACATTTTTGGCAGATATCCATGGTGTTTTTCGTTATTTCTAACACGAATATTTCCTGAATGTAATAGAAATCAAATAGAATCGTGAACAAAACCTGTCTTTTCGTATAAAATTGGGCGGCAGTAGCGGGATGAAAATGTCACTCTATTTAATTTTCAATTTGTGTCTGAGAGTGTTGACTACTTTTGACTTGATTGTATTGACTTTTAATTTGAGTAGACTGCTGTTTGTAGAATGATATTTATTTTTATTTTTTATATAGGCATAACCCCATGCACATAATGTTGTCAAAAAACAGAACACAGCATAACATAAAATAACGTAATTTGAGAGCATATTAATTTAAAAATCACACATTTTGTACAATAAATGTACATGCAAATGTTTGTCACTATAACAATAGCGAATGCTCAGTGTATTATCCAGCGTCCAACTATTTCACGACCGCGGACGTTAACAAAAACAGATATTATTTATTGTGCATATTAATTATATTAAAAAATGATTTTTCCTCCTTCTGCCAGGGTTGTTGGGAGAAGGAAGAAGCCAACGAAAGAACGTTAAACATTGTATTTGAATTTGTACTGTTTATTATTGTTTGTGCATTTTGTGTAGGTCTACCTAGTTTGATTTATAGTCATACATAGTAAATAACTGTTTATATTGAAATTGGATACATTTTAAATAACGAAATTAAAGAATGAAACAATCGTGTGAAAGTCAGTAATAAGCTTTGAAACGTTGAGGTTGCAAGTAGTTAAATCCGATAAATATAACATAATTATCATTAATAAATATACATGAATATTAATAAGAGTGAAACAAAGTAGTACTTTATGCTTTCAAGACCCGCGCACAAAGTTATCGTACTATTTTAAATGTTAAGTATCTTGCTTGGAAATGCATAATGCTGATGCAATTAAGCGCAGGCCCCCTTTGTATTTTATTGTGTGCCTTACGGCTTGCATACAGCACAGTGCATACTGTCGTCGCGTCGCCTAAATTAAATCTGGAATGACAACTAGCAATTAATTGTTTACGAAACAATATGCAACTACAGAGTGAGAAGTTTATTATTATTATTATTATGTTAGCAATTACCTACAGCTATATACGAAGTTGAGAGATCCCAACCCATCCCCTCCCGACTCAACGTAATACAATAACATCGCACAAAAACGCCTGGCATTTAATAAAAAGTTTTCTTTTATCTTCCACAGTAAAATAGGATTTTCTTACATCCATCTCCATTCAAAACATTGTTTTAGGTTATTTGAATCGCGCGTAAGGGTAAGAAATGTATTCAGGCTAATATGATCGTTGCTGATATATTATTGATCTTTTATTTGTTTAAACAATTATAATAACTTTAACTGTTTGCTACGCACTAATATGCGTGTCCACAGCGTATAAAATGCGCAAATTATACGTGTGCTGGTGTGTCCGACACACAACAAGTACAACACAACAAGTTATTTTTGTTGCAATTTAAATAAATAATCTAAATAATAAATCGATTTAAATCTAACTTGAACCTTGACGGTCAAATGTAAAGGAATCTTGTCCAATTGTTTTTAAAAACATGTTATTATTAATTTTTCTCTCAATCAATTGACAGGGAATGAACATATCATTCAATTACTATTGTTACTCATTTTTCGCTATGGCATGAATGTAATTTAATTTATTGTTTTTATTTATCATTAACCCTCTTCTCACTAAGCCTTGTAACGTAATAGCTAAATCACAATTGACCTTGTAAATCCCTGTTGCTAGTTAATGTTCAACATATTCTAGTAAACAATAGGGTCCACATTGATAATCCGCCCCATCAACGTTCACTAGATCACAAAAGGGATTAGAGAGACAGGACTGAAAAACGCATTGTTGAAGAGTGTTTCTGATTCAGCAACTGCCTGATATTACCATTTATACCATTTTCCGAAATTGAATGTTTCGTTTCCTGCGTAATTATTATTGGAATGTTATGGATCTTAATATTTCCATAGTAGGTACTAATATGAATCTATATATACACAAGCATGCAAATCCATAGATATTTAAAAAATACGAACAACAAGAATAGTCTAAAACTACGCATACATCATAGATTAAGTTTATTGAAGTTGAAATAACTAATTAAATATGTTGTATTTTCTTACATCTTGAATTGAATTAAACAAACGTACCAGCACATAAAAATTTGGAACTGTCTGCTGGCTTAAATATAAGCACCGATTAATTGCAATACGAATATGTATACATAAACAAAACAAAAGCAGTCAAATAACAGGTTAATTCAACAAGTTACAACGGTCAGTGTCTGAAAGGTTCGAATGTTCTCATTGAGTGAAGTAAGGTCTAGTCTCGGTTGGCTCTCTCGGGTGTCCAAGAGTTATGTGAGGCAGACTTTAGGGACGGAACGTAACAGTTCATAAACTTGTGCCGGGGGTTCTACTATGTAACTTAAACCGCTCTCGAGCCTCAAAGCGAAGTAAATTACAAACAAGGAAGGGTTGACCTGTACAATGTACAACAAAAGACTCCAATTCTTACCCTTGTTTCGATTCATTTCCCAGAGTCGAGTCTAGACTGGAAGTATGATTTATGTTTTTTAAAAACAGCAAACTGTAATGGAGTAGTGAGTGGTGGTCATTTATTAGAACCGGACCTAGGTTTAGAGCTGTTTGGAACGATAACATTTTAAATTGGATAAACCTTGATGGAACGGATTTTTTTTATATATACCGCATCAAGAATAAAAATATATATATATTTTTTTTACAAACCCAATGGAACGATATTCGAAATTGTGTTTTAGTTTCTGCACATACAACTGTGTCATTATGTGATTAAATCAATTGTTTATAAAAACTTTATAGCCTAGACAAAGACACTGAACACAAACAGCCAGAGGTTGCACTTTGCAGAATGGCATTAAGACTTTTCACTCACCTAGATTGCCTATTTCCCTGCAAGCAAGCGGCTCGCATTGTATTAGGTTCAAATTGATAGCGTCATAGTATTGATCGTTTCACAGTATTGAAGCGATTGCATCAATCGAGGCGTGAGTAGCATAATGATACTGACATATTGCAAAAAAATGTTTTGAGTCCCATTGAAAGGTATCGGAGTTTCAAATTTGCATTTGGATTTTCATTCTTAAATTAAAAATATGGTCCTGGTATTTTAATTGGAATTAGCTTAAGTTTTAAAATAATTATGAATGTAATATGCATCCAATCACTTTCATTTATACTTCATCGCACGTAATGGTGGCAAGGGGAAACTGAGAGATAATGGTGGATACGTGTTAATTCAAGACATGCCATCTTTCTTCCGAGAAATAAAACTTTTGAAATAGATTTCATTTTGGCTTGAATAAAATCTCCTGGCAACATTGCCGCGGTTTCCTCACTCCCTAGCCATACAATTGTGACCATGTCTTTCAGATCTCAAGTTCAAAGCTTATGGTATTACGAAAGGCCTGGCGAAAAAAAATCAAGCATTTCACGCTTGTTCTGTCCATAGCAACTAGCCAGGGAAAATGATAAATGTGGTAGTTACACAAAAATGTGTAATGATACTTGAATCGGATTCTTACGCAGATATACGCATTTTTCATACGTACTGTTATGACATTGAACAATAAATAACAATTCAAACAAAAGAGTAGGCCTACGGAATAACAATAATATACCGCCGTAAAAAATATATTTTCTGAGGCTAAAAGCATCTTGAAACCTGACAATATCGGCGACAAATTGTGTGGACAAAAACACTGACTATGTATGTGTATGTGTGTTGTGTGTGTGACGATGGTTGCGTACTGAACCAGTAAGCGAGCTTTACTGGACCCGTTCCGTTAACTGCTGTCAGCAGTGTGCTGAGCGTCCCGTGAATTGCTGGCCCAGTGCCTTCAGTTTACTGGAAGTGCTGGAGGTTTTTCGCCCAGTATTCGTCAGTAAAGCTGGCTGCTGGTTCAGTACGTCCAGCAGTTAACGGAACGCAACCTATGTAAACTATGGTATGAACAAGATCCGATGGTGGAAAGCTTTGTATATGACAGTCATACTGCGACTTTCTACCTGGATTGACGACGCTGGGTTAGAATAATTTTCATATACCATCACTAGCAGCGACTAGCATAACATAATAACTTGCTTCGTACTGGCGCTGCGGTAGATGGCAACTATGCTAGACTTGGTGTTAGGGGTCGGGATCGGTGACATGATGCGTACACCATGATGATTTCACGCTGTATCAGTTTTGATTTACGCCTGGATGTTATCACGGAGTGATTCAATAGTTTTCTGGATTTAATTGGTAATTTGCTCATTATTTCCGATACTCATTACAGTTAGGCCTACACTATTGGGCTGGGTCAAACAAATGCAACACATGGAGATGAGTGTAAACATTAATACCATTTCCTTGCCACTTATAGCATATTTCTGGCCTTGCTTTTTAACAGTTTTATTAAATAGTTGTTACAACTTTGCTTCTATAATGTAAACTCCGGTTAAACATTTGAGTTGTTATGTGACTAGAAAATTGTTATTACAGGGCCCAGAGGACGATGTAATTAAACGAGGGAGCGGAGCGACCGAGTGTCTCCATTCAACTCGAACGGCTCTCATTCTGTGATTCTGTCTGTCTGTCTGTCTGTCTGTCTGTCTATCGAAAATCAGCCGAACCGCTGAACAGATTAGGCTGAAATTTTAAACAGACATCCGGTACGAGTTTATTGAGAAGTGCTAACAAATCAGCTACATCCATTGCGATTTAATCCCAAAATAAATAAAAATGTGATTTTTTAAATATCGAAAGCATTTGTTTAGTAGCAGCTAGCGGAACGACAATTACGTGGCGTGAATGGCCTATTGGTAAGCATGTAGCCAACCGCACGAAGGGTTGGGGTTCGATACTCCTTGGGTAGAACTTTTTTATATTTTTAGACCCACATATTATTTTTGAGGAGTGTTGAATAGGAAATAAAATTAGGTGATTTTGTTTTATATTGGAAATTTGTTAATGTTTCACGCTAATACGATTTGAACACGATTCGCATTTTGAATGTTCAATTTAACCTAGGGAAACGCAAAGTCGTTGTTAAAGATGTGAGTAAGCCATTGTGTTGAGAACCCGGCATATATTCTCCATACTGGCTAGATCCAGCCTTAGGTATAGGGGAGGAAAGGAGATGTTCCGGGTACTCAACACTTGGTTCACTCACTCGTTTAACAACGACTTTGACGTTTCCCTAGTTTTAGACTATTCATGCCCTTGCCTAGAGGTGTATGGACAATGAATAGTCACTACCTGACTTTTGTAGCCCGAGTCCAAATATTCAATGCACAAATACTTGCTTTAAAAACGACCTTAATTAGACTCGAATATATATTGCATGTTATGAAACAGTATATAAAGAGTAGCGTGATAATTTGTTACGTAATTATAAAGGGAGGTCTTTATTTTGTGACAAATTGCGACAAGGGCGGAAGGAGGCAGCCAAGAAGGCCTAAAATTGAGTGACATAATTTATGAACGTCTCCCGTAGTGAGAAGTCTGCAACTTCCGTGTAAAGTGTCTGCTTGAACGGGTATTATATTTTTGTCCCAAAGTTAATTAGTTTATCTTGGTTCTTGCCTCCAAAAAAGTAGCTGCCGGAATTAAAATGTCACTCGCATTTTTATATATTTTTTTTAACTGGACATGACACAAAAGTGCGGCGACATAAATGATTTATTTTATGAACGCATGCCAAGAAACTATCAGGATGTGTGTATGTCTTTAGTGGAGCTAAAAACCATTGGCTAGTAGCTATATCATAAATGTGTGCTTGTACACATTTTGCTACTCTACTCAATTGCTTGATTTTAGTTTCTGCACGTGGAATTACTATTGTTTAAAATTAATTTTTGCAGTACAATAAGAAAGTAGTTATTTCAAAGTATTCTGATTTAATTAAAATATGTTTGAGCAATAATAAACTATCAACTTCTGCCAGACATTCACAATCCAAATAATAAATTATCACTTCACATATTCTTGTAGAAAGTATTCACTTCTCTTCGTATACTTCATTGTACGTATTGTGCAGTATAAACTTGTATGGCCATTGTTCGAACAAACCAATCTTTTCAACAAAGAATGTATAGTACCTACTCTATAGAATGAGCAGCTGAGTTTCTGAACACAATCCGGACATTTTCTTCTACACACCAGAAACAAAATCAATGTGTATTTCTCGATTTGGTTAGAGTGAAGTGAAACTGTCCCGTAGGTGAAATTGATATTTAATTCAACCGAGCAATTTAAAATCCCACTTGAAATCAAAATCAAATAATAATAAAATTTCACTGACTCGGAGATCTTAGTTGAGGCGTTCTCCTGAAATTCTCCGATCGAGTTGTTTATTTTTTTGATTAAATTTAATATTATTTGAATATTTGGATGAGCGTAGCGAGCGAAAACTTCAATTTCACTGACCCCTCAAAAAATTTAGCTCCAATGTTTTTTTGTTTGTTTGTTTGTTTGTTTGTTTGTTTTGTTTGTTTTTTTTGTTTTTTTGTCTGTTTGTTCGCACGATTCCGGGCAAACGGCATAAGCGATCTTGATGAAAATTTGACAGGACCTTCGAAATCTCTGAACTTAGACGTGCCACGTTTTTGGGTACAATCGAAGAAATATTTCTCATGAATATCGCACTTTTACGATTTTTTTCGATTTTTAGTGCGATATTTTCGTGACATTTGGGCCGATTCTGACCAAATGGGTGGGGCTACAAAGTTCATATTTTACATGGACATTAAGGTTATGGTGATGTAGTACCTTGTGAAACAAAAAGTTAAAAAAGGTAACCAGAACCCATAAAATAAACGTACTTTTACGATTTTTTTCGATTTTTAGTGCGATATTTTCGTGACATTTGGGCCGATTCTGACCAAACGGGTGGGGCTACAACGTTCATATTTCACATGAACATTAAAGTTATGGTGATGTAGTACATTTTGAAAGAAAAAGTTGATAAAGGTAGAAAGAATCCATAGAAATAAAGGTTTTAATATGAGTTTTTTTAGGTTTATAATATCAATTAACAAAAAACAATAGAAACTTGACAACAATCACCTACAATGCATTCACAAAGCACCTGCAAAAGGAAAAGTAGTCCCACGCAAACTAAAAACCTACAAAACGCTCATCCATCAACGCGGCGGGACTTTAGCGTTTTCCTAGTATTTGAAACTTATTTAATCCATAATATACACTGCACATATAATAATTTTATCTTTTAATGTCAGCTGATTGTTCGCTCTCGTGAATAGGTTTATCCGCAACTTGATTTCATTCTCTCCATTGGGGCTATTTAGTTGAAAGAATGGGCAGACGCTTTCGTCTACCTTTCTTGTACTTGAATTGAAAGAATAAAAACATATTAAAAACTTCCTTGCACATTTGTAAGTCAAATTAATATATTACGTTTGCGAGTTCTAGTTGTGAAAGTCTAGCGCAAGTTTTGAGCTCGAAACTGTAATTTCTGGCATTCTTTCATGTCACTAAACGGGAATGTACTGTGCACTTGTAGATAGGCCAGTCTCATATCTGATTCCACGCCATGCTGTGATACCTACTTTTGTAATAGTTCCTGGCATTGAGCGGACGCCAGTAAAGCCATTGCCACCGCTACATTTGTATGCAAAGCGTATTTTTTAATGTGCATCAAATATCAAACTGGCACAAATGAGATTTGTGTGGTTGACAAACATGTGATGTGATATCGCGTAAAGCTCACGTGTATTGTCCGTGCGTATACTCGTTATAATTTCACGCAATCGCTCCCGTCCGAGCTTCGCTTCTATCTACCCTTGTTTACTCTAACCGAGGTATTGTCAACACTGGCTGTGTGTTATCACTCTTCCACATTCCACTGCGGTAGCCGTGTTATTATTATTGCTTGGTTTTACGAGATACACTTCGAATTAACGGTTTTTATTATTTCATGCATATGTGTGTGTTGGTTGATGTTGACACAAGCGAATCGTTGTGAAGGCTGTGTCTACACCGAGTAACAGATGTGAATGTGGATGTGGGTGTGGGTGTGGCTGCCTGCACGTAATTCTTATTTACATTTGCCCGTACTCTTTTAATACTACCCCCACTACTCATCACGAGTCATACATCAATCACTCATCATCTCGGACCGTGAGGCTTAATATAATCATAATTTTGTAACCAAACAAATAAAATCAACTTGATGAGAAAATATGAATTCACTATTCGGATGTTTGATCAAACTAATAACACACGTTGTTTTGATAGCGGGAATATAAACCGCCTGTCCGTTTTGTCGAGAAAGTTTGAAACCACAAATCTCGTTGCCAAGTCTACTCCCAATTGTAATTTAACTTACGTGTAAACAGTATAATATAAACATTACATTTCAGTTATATTTACATAACAATAAACGACCTAACGAACCGAATATTGAGCCCTTTGCTGGTAGAACTCGACAAAACCAGAGAGCTCAAGAAGGAAGTACCTTCCGCAACTACTACCATCAGCGTTTGTTTTGTGATTGAAAGCTCTAGTGAACGCAGAGGTCAGAAGGGGAAATAATGTGGCGTACCGGCCGCGGGCAACACGCGCAAGCAAAACTGATTTCCTAAGTGTGGTTAATTATTCGGCAGCTCTGGAGTTGGAGTGTAAGCTGAACATTGAACAAGCCAGTTAGTCCTCGGAGGATTGAGTATCGGTCGCCGACCACATCAAGCGGGGCGAAGCGCTGGTGGGGTGGGGCACAACACGACCTTTGATCCGTGATAACACTATTCTTATCACTAGAATACTAAAATTCGGTCCGCTCGCTGAAACCACAGAAAGTGGTTTACGTTTTCAGGAAATCATAATATGTATAATTATTATTGCTCACAGACCAATTTGTGTCCTATACATATAATAATTTAAATCTGTTAACGGTAAAGACAGTTTTGCATACGTTTGCATGTGCATTTCGAAATAAACTAACTAACTATATATATATATATATATATATATATATATATATATATATATATATATATATATATAAATGAAAGGTAGTCATAAAGCAGTTGATTTCGAAATGCACATGCAAACGTATGCAAAACTGTCCTTACCGTTAACAGATTTAAATTATTATATGTAGGACACAAATTGATCTGTGAACAATTATACATGCTATGATTTCCTGCCAACGTTAACCACTCTCTGTGGTTTTAGCCACCGGACCGAATTTTAGTATTCTAGTGATAAGAATAGTGATATCACGGATCAAAGGTCGTGTTGTGCCCCACCCCACCAGCGCTTCGCCCCGCTTGATGTGTATATATATATATATATTATATATATATATATATGGTTAGTCTTTTGCCCCTATACCCAGCTCTGACGATCGATTTGCACGTCAGAATCGCTACGGTCCTCCATCAGGGTTTCCCCTGACTTCGACCTGACCAGGCATAGTTCACCATCTTTCGAGTCCCAACGTGTACGCTTTTTTTATATATAATATATATATATATATAAATATATATATAAAAATATATTAAAAAAATCACGAATGTTATGTTTCAGTAAACAGTTATCAATAGTAAACCAAATGCTATCAGTCATCCAAACTATAAACTTGCTGTGCTGTGGAAGATAAGATAAGGCAGTTTTCCATGCATTATGCGGAGTTCGAAACTCGTCTCCCTTTGTCATACGTTTGTTAGGACCTTAGCTCCAATTGAAACGGAATATAGCAGGTTTACTAATTAACCGAAATGTATTAGTTATATATTTGGATTTGATTTGATTTAACAATACGAAGTATAAAGTAACAATCAAGCGGTGTGATTTTAGTCCATTTTTTCAATCTCCATAACTAGGAAAACTCAAAGTCGTTAGACGAGTGAGCGAGTCATGTGTTGAGTACCAGGTAACATTAAGGGCTTTCCGCCCCCTAAAGACTGGATACTGAATGGGTCTTTCCATCCCTAGTCTATCATATTAGGCAAGAGTGGCGCATTATGGCCTTACATTTGACGCGCGCTTACACCAACTAAACACAAAACCCTATAATTTATTGAGCGAGCGTCTCCACTTGACTCTTATGGCTCGAATGTCTGTTTTATTTTTTCTATTACTGCTTCGGTACAGGTCGCACCGTTTCTCTGATCGACCTGAAATTTTGCACACATGTACATACCACCTAGGTGGGTTGCTGTATAGTTTTTTGAACAAAATCACATTTACCTGCTGCATTGTGCATTTGTTGTAAGCGTATCTGCTTCCAATGCAGAAGGTCCAGGGTTTGATTCCCGCCAAAGTCAGAAGTTTTTTAACTTCTGATTTGGACTTAAGTCCATCAGTTCTTGTCTTAGGAGTTTGTAAACGGTGACTTTAGAGCCGTCCTAGTAACGAAGCACATAATAAATTCAGAGTAGTTCTCAATCAACCTTGTTGATTCTGGCGTTGATCCGCGGGTGTTCGCACTGTCCATACCACTGATTGCTATATTTCCTATTAAAAAGTATCGATCTTTGGTTGGTTATCGTACACTCGTCGATTGCGTTGGGGCCTACAAGGTTGGCTTGGTCGCTTTGATTTACTGTCCCCCACTGAAAATCAGTTATATAACTGATTGGGTAGACTCTTAATACAATTTATTTTATTTATTTATTTTATTTAAATCAACTTAAATGCAATAATGTTCCCGAGTACTCAACAATTAACTCGCTCACTCGTCTAACAAAGACTTTGGCGTTTCCCCAGTCTAGAAGGCGCTTTTATACTCGGAATGTGGGAGACCCATGTTCAAACAACGGTTGGAATACATTTTTTTTAAATTATTATTTCTGGAAATTTATAGAAAATGTTTAGAAAGGCATACTATAATATGAAAAACATAGTTAGTACGATGTACGTGGAAAGATGGCAAGGTTTGCTCAATCTCCCAGCGGATTATGGGTAACCTTGAGCGTGCAAGATTCGAGACACCTTGGTCAGTGCATGCATACAAGAACAAAAGCATTGTCGTTAAATTAAATCCATTACATTTCCAGCCTATTTTCCAATTTATTATTTCTTGTAGGTTTAAATCGCAACGGATCTTGCTAATTTTGATAACAGTTTTTTTTTTTATAGTAGTATGATTTATTTATTTAGCTTTCGCTAGTTCGTAACATGTTACAATCATAACATACAATATAAAATACAAATACAAATAATATACCGTAATATACAATCATGCACTTAACATAAGTAGAAAACAGAGTCTATACATAATACATAATAAAACTATTCCAACAATTTCAGTCACATTCCTACATATGGAAATTCAGATTTAAAAAAATTAATACATTCAGTTCTATATATATTGAATCTACTTTCTTTGATACTGTTTGGTAGGCTATTATACAATTTGATTCCATTAATAAAAATTGATTTTTGGTTAACAGTCATATTTTGTATGTTTAAATGAAATTGATTGGCCTGCCTAGTTTGGTGATCATGAACTTCATTATTTTTGTTAATGAACTCATCAAAGTTGTCATTGAATTTTCCATCCACAACATTGCGGATGAAAATTAGTACCTTCAGGCCCAATCGTTGCTCAACCGTCATCCATTCAAGAACATCCAGCATATCTTTAACATTGTTCTTTTGTGAATTCTCAATATAATTCTCATTCCTTTTTTTTTCCACGATATTTGTAACTTTCCTATGTTATCAGTACCAGATTTCTAGGGTAAAGACGTGCTGTATTCGAAATGAGGTCTGATTATTGTTTTATATATCATCAATCTTGCCCATTGACGTAAGTGTTTGCTAATTCTGTACATATAACCAGTTTTCTTGCTAATCTTTTTGATATATATTGAACATGATCATGAAAATTTAAAAGTTGGTCTATAATAATTCCCAAATACTTTACATTACTTTGAAAATCTAGTTCAGACCCAGTTAACTCGTACCGGATGTCTGTTTGAAATTTCAGCGCAATCGGTTCAGCGTGTCGGCTGATTTTTATAGCACAAACACACACAGAATTACAGAAGTGCCGTTTGTTAATTGTAAGACTCATTCGCTGCGCTCCCTCGTCTCATAAACAAACGTTACAAAAATAGGCGCTCCCTCGTCTCATAAACAAACGTTACAAAAATAGAAATCGAAAAAATCTACTTATCAAAATATTACATAATGGAACTAAAATAACCATTCACACATGTTATAATTTGTTAATGTCAATTTCTAAATTCATCTTGTGTTGAAACTCAGTTTCGAATCAAAATTATTTCACAACAAAAGTTATTATTTATTAACTAATTCTCAACAAATGTATGCATCCCCATTATAACTTAATAACACGTACAAGGATCATATATCCGCACTGTTAAGTAGAATTTATTTCATCAAACTGTCGTTAGTTCCTGCCCAAGTTAATAGTAATTACTAATACTTTGCTTTCAATATTTGTAGATCGAACATTAGAATTCATATAGGAATGAAGGAATGTCTAAATCCAAGTTTAAATATTTGATACAAATACTAATAAAGATATTCGTAAATCAGCTGAAAATGTGGGTAACCATATGAAATTGGCCTTTGTGGTAATATCCTGTTACTAGCTCAATGTACTCACACAAACAGGAATGCATCCTTTTTATTTGTTGGCATATTTGTGAAATGCGCAACTTATTACAGAAAGGATCGTAAAAAATGTGCAATATATTTCAATTTGTTACGGATAAAACTGATTTAAAAAGAAAGGCAAGAAATATGTTTGCATTTAGGTTTATCATTCATAACGAATAATTTACTTGTTTTGTTTTCCTTCTTGAAGAGGTTCAGAACTTATTTGGTCTTAAAGAGATATCATATTAGAAAAATTTGTTGAATATTAAATCCACGGACAAGTCACAAACAAGAAAATGTATGATTCAAAACAAAAATTGTCTCTCTTGCAAAATCTAATATTTGTCATTCAAATCATACAGACCTAGATGTATCGTTTTGCATTTAAAATCACTCACTCTGATATGTACACATTTTCACCTACGTTACCACACGCCTACTCTAAATGGTATGTATTATTAAATATGGACATTGAGATGAAATCGTTCGTGTAAAAAGCGAACCACTGAAATAACCCACCACTCATGACAGTACTCCGCGTCTAGTCTGTGGACTTCTCCGACCAGAATGTTTTGTTTTGAACGGAATGCTCGCCTGTCGCTGGCGTAGGAGGAGAAGAGGCAAGAGCAAGGAGAAGGAAGAAGGAAGACACTCCCTCATTTGCATTTCTGTGCAGCTCTCTCTCCCTTCACCACAAACAAGGACCATATTAATTTTCCAAGGAAACTCGTGTGGCCAATATAATTCATTGTACCTCCTTCCACCCTTGCCTCGACAGCTAGCACCCAACTGCTCGGCATTCATTCCATTACCTTTGTGCTAGAGATGGCTGGTGACAGTCGTGAGCATATCTTGCCTTCCATCAATAGAATACCATTGTAAACGAACACGGTTACATCCAAGGTTCCTCTCTTAACATTAAGCAGGATATCCTGATGTTACGAATGTTTTGAAACAAAATAATTAGTGATGTTGTTTCTAGAACAATTTAAAATCGTAATTAGGGAAGACGAAAAGCTGATGAAATTCTAGTTAGCGTGGGATCTTGTAAGGATGATATTATGTATTGCCGAGCTCTCGCACTCATCCCTTGTCTTTAGAACTAGAGAGAAGCTCTACGAATTCGGTGGAAGAAAGAATTATTTATAAACTTTGCGTTTCAAGTGGATTTGATTTAAATTATTCCTTCTGTAAATTGAGAAAGTAACGGTATAGTGTTTACAGTGGATCACAGAATGACATCAAATCAAACCATTCTTACCTTGACAATTTGTTTGTTTGAACTAAAGCTGAAGGAGGGGAGGTTGCTAACATTTTTAATTAGCCGTATTAGTCATTTACTATTGCACTCTATCTATATATAACTACGTACACACCCGTGCGAATGTATTTTCCATACACATTGAAAATTTTACTTTCAGATTTTCATACATTCATTAAATAGTTAAATTCATATTTAAAGCCCGCTCAGTCACATAACTTTTCAGTTGGATAGACTATGTTTTTAAATTGATACTTGTGTATAAATCAAACACAGCAAATGTTGGATGGAGTAAAATGTGTAGTTTTATAACAATTTCTTATAATCATAACAATTATTTGTGAAAGCGCATATGATACAAAATCGAAGAACTCATAGATTGTTTCAATTGCTTAGTTATAATTTTATCGTTAGTGGTTCTTTCCACGTTTTCGGAATCCGTACGAGTTTTATTTTCACCATCACATAACTTGATCTTATTATTTTTTTACATCTATTGCATCTTTGCACATTTTAATATAAAATAGAGATTGTTATTGTCGTGCAATAATATAAACTTTTGACCTGTTATAATATGAAATTGGAATCGTTGTGCGTTTTGGCGTAAAAGCCGTCAACAATGGTAATTATTGAGGCTTTAACGAACTTCAAGTAGGTAATTCTAGGCTAACTAGCCGCTTCCGAACGCATTTTCTAGTCGCGTGAAGGATTGAGCTTTCATTGAAATATTTCAATTCCAACATTACGTTTTATAAGTGGAATCTCATTACTTTTCCATAGATAACTTAAAATCACTTGTAATTCTACACCTGTAAGTATAATTAAAACTTTATTTCAAATGAATTTTTCGCCAACTGTTTTAACTTTTTCTTTCAAAAGGCACTAAATCACCATAATATTTATGTCATTGTAAAATATGAATGTTGTAGCCCCACCCGTTTAGTCAGAATCGACCCAAATGTCACGAAATTATCGTATTAAAAACCGGGGAAAAATAGTAAAAGTACGATTTCTATGAGAAATATTTCGTCAAACTTATAATTTCAGTGATTTAGAAAGTTCCCATAAAGTTTCATCAAGATCGGAGTAGCCGTTTGGCAAATATCACGAAAATTTCTTATTAAAAATTGAAAAAAATCGTAAAAGGGATTTCGATGGGCCCCTCCAATTTTCATCAAGATCGCATATACCGTTTACCCAGTAGAGAGCGAACAAACAGACAAAAAACTAACAAAAAACAAAACACCCGAGCTATTTTTCTTGGGGTGACGTAAGTGAAAAAAAAAACGTAAGTGAAATTGAAGTCTTCGCTTCGCTCATCCAAATATACTTTGGTCAATTACAATAATTTGATGGTGACAACTATCTATACCCCAACGTATACTTTCCGCAAAATTTACCTAAAGAAAGAAGGACAAAATAAAATACGAATGTAAAACACGTTTAACGGTAGGTCGAATTATACAAATATTAAAATAGTAATATTACAACAATGAAATGTACTATGAGACAATATTTATGGATTTTGACCGATTAAAACTGCCGAATAATATATAAAATAAAAATTCCAATGTACTATAACAGTAAGTTTCTTTTACTGACGTAATTTGAGTTGTGTAAGTCTCACAGAAGACCTCTTTAAACTGAAAGTAGATTACGACAATCTGAGAGACAACCACATTGATCAAATTATCTCCACAGTCTCCAACTAGCCCGTGATTGTCTTTTTTGTTGACCGCAATTACGATGTTTACTTAGTTACTCTTATTCATCGAGCAATTAGTAGCATTGCGGTAAGCCTTATTAGTCGTAAAGCTTAGTGAGCGAGGTCAAAGTAGCGAGAATTGACTTTTCTGAGAAATAAGCTCAAGTATTTTTTTAATTCAAGGGCTGCGTAAATAAATCGATGTTTCGATTTTACACCGATATGTGGGAATATTTTCAATGTCTATATTTGGACATCGAAATATCGGAATTTATAGAATTTGTTTTTATAAACGTCAACAGCCAAAACGAGGGTAGGAATTTTGGGAATGTTAATACGTGTAAGCCCCTAATTCTATAAATACATGAGAAAATGTACCTTCACATTTTTGTTCGCGTGCTTTTGGTGGAGGGGCCGGGTAACCTACAGTAAAAATTTGTCTGTGAGAACAAAAACATCGTTATTCATTATTAGCGATACCAATTATCAACCCCTTTTCTCCTCACATTATTAATAGTAGACCTACATTGATACGTATATATATATATATACTTTTATTATACTATTATTATACTTCTATTATATATATATACTTTGATATATATATTGTTTGCATAGGCCTAGTAACAAAGTGTCGATAGGCATAATATAACGATATTGATATCGAAATTTTCGTGCGTGTGATTTCGATAATTAATTGATGTGTCATAGCCCAGCCATATTTACTTGATTTGTATTTGTTTTCAAGCTCTACTGTACACACGGTTATACACAGATCGAAATTTTAAGGGAACCTTCGAAATCTCTTAACTTATTAGACGCACCTCGTTTTTTGGTACATTCCAGGAAATATTTTTCATGACATTCATACTTGAACTTTTATTTTAATGAAGTGGTGAGACCAAGTTATTATTCTAAGTCCATGGTGAGACTATGCAGTGAGATATGGCAAATACGCTCATAAATCAACACGAGTACGTGTAAGCAATGCGGCCTAGTAAGTTTGATCATGTGTCAAAGTCACGTGTTCTCAGACTGTGTCACATTAGTTAAAAAATGAAACATTAACTTTTTAAAAAAGATTAATGGATCAGTCTAAATGATTTATTTAATTCTGAACTTGATATGATGTTTGTTACAGTTGGTCCGCTGGATGTGCGGATCTTGGGCGCGAGCCAGCCGTTGTCCGCGGGCCGCCGCTATGACCTACTGTGCCAATCCTCGGGGTCTCGGCCCCCTGCCAGCATCACGTGGTGGCGTAACGGACAGCGACAAGATCGCACCAAGGAAACGGTAAGAAAATAAGTTTACGTTTTGATGGGACGGTGATTAGATTTAGCTCCCATCTCGTCCGCGCAGAACAATTCCCCGTGACGATTAGCGTGAGTTAGGAAGAAAACAATAATCAACGTAAAAAAAGGCAATTCTTTTGAACGAGACATGCTCTATAGATCGACATGCTTCAAGTCATGGTTGAAGCAGATATGAGTCATATATCTCCAAATCAGCGAACGGTAAGGTTGCGTGTTAAACTCCAGGTCCAATCCGCTAGGGTCTTACACAGTTGCCGTACTACTTTGATTTGTTGCTATGAATGAATTAAGTGCAGTAAAGGAATTCCGTTGGAAGTAAATTTATGCACTGGTATTGTAAAAACTTCGTTGCAAACAATTCAGAGTTTCGTAGATTATCCATATGGGTTCGTCTAAAAGAATTCGGTACTCAAAATAAAGAAGAAGGTTTCCTGTTTCCACGATTTGGAACATCGTTAACTAGTTTAGGGCGCACATTATCGGAGTTAATAAGCGTTAAATTGGCTACAAGGATTACTTCTTTTGTACAATAATGCGTCTTTGTATGAAAAGTTTTGGGACTCTATATCTGTCTTCAACTCTACCTGAGATAGAATATCATCAAAAAGACTGTACTAGTTACAAATTATGGAAGAACATATTGTTGAATATTTTCACTCACGGTACAAAAACCTGCAGGTTTTCATTCGAATACCAGAGTCAAGTATTAAATGTTATTTTATGGACATGATTCAAGTTAAGTGAGCACAAGAGGATAATTGAACATTCCATGGTTTGGCATTGCATTTGTGGCTAGAAGTGGAATTCATTTTTAAATTTCGTAATAGCTAAAAGCAAAAATAACCATATTCAAATTTATATTTATTTCCTATTTGTATTTCCTTGCAGTAATCTTCTTATGCCGTTTTATGCAGTAACATGCGAATAAGTTTAATGTAGTATTGCCTAGGGTATTTTGGTACAGTAAGTATTGGTTAACTATAAAACTAATAAGGATTGTTTATTAGTGGTTACTTATGATTGAATTAATAAAGTAACACGTTAAGAAATAATATATGTTTCTATAACTATTTACAAATAAAGGATTGTACATGATAAAACTTGATTTACACAATTAAGTTCACTCAAATAAATTATCATTGTCCAGTGTTAATTTGAGTGAAATATTTCAATAAAATAATATTAATCTTGATAAAATTCGTTGACAGACTTGTATTATCCGTCTCAGCTTTATTTAATCCTAATGCTCAGATGCACAGGTAAACGGTTTAAATTGAACTCTATATTGATGTTATAACGTAAGCTGCAAATGGGTATGGATATACGTTATTATTTTAGATTTAGAGTGTACCACCAATATGCAAGCACGGAACACAAGCTTAGAAGATTATATTTTCTCGATGGAATTTATCGCTCGAGACGAGAAGCAGTAGTTGATTGCTATTGATTCCGGTATCAAAGCGAGTCCTGGAGCGAATATTCCTGCGTTCATACATAAATCAAGGATTGTCTCCGGTTAATCTGAGAAAATCGAAGACGCTGGTTTGCCGTTTACACACTACACGGTATTAAATCCTGAGCAAGGTATTTGCGACCAGTGGACTTGAATGTGCAGCGTGTCAATTATAGCCAGACAGCACTCAATACAATGCGCAATCAGTGATCCCCGATTCGAGTAACTCGGTGTTTATTTTTTGCACTCGTACCAACATAACTTGTGTGTACATTTAGTACGTATTGTGGATCAAGCACAGTGCAGTATTGCACAGAAAAATGCTGCTGGTAAAGGTGCAATTGTTTTCTATAGTAGCAACAGTTCCATAAAGTATTTAAAGTATGAGTTAGACAGCTTTCGTTGCACTGTCATGTAAATTAGGGCTTACTTATTTTTTGGTTATGCGTAGTATTAATTGGCTATTCCAGAACACTCTTACCGATATTTTGAAAGCCAAAGTAAAATGGCTAAAAGTTGGTTGGATGCAAGATAAACTTGAATAAAAAAGAAGGAAAATAAACTTTTTTTGGACTTGAATAAATGAAAGTTCTAGGTGCAATACTTAATTTTAAAACGTTATTATTTTTGTTTCAAACTCCTTTGTCTTGGCTAAGTACAAGGAAAATAATTTATGAAATAAACTTTGATGTACGATTTTTTCGTCACGTTCACAACTCTTATTGTAGCCTACAAGCACAAAATCGCAAATCGAAATTATTTCAGAAATTTATTTCCTTGTACTCAGTCCAGAGATAAAGTTGTGGTAAACAATGAAAAATATCACAGCCAAAATTAAATATTGCCATCAGAACTTTCATTTTCTTTATTGACCCTAAATTTGCAAATTAATAATGTCCAAAATATAGCTTTTGTCACATCCAAAAAAAAATTGTTTTTTTTAAGTTCCTCTTTCATTTTACTAACTTTCAGTCATTTTCCTTTAACTTTCAGAATATCGGTAAGAGTGCTATGGAATAGCCTTAACACATTAGGCCTACTCGGATCTCCGTGTTTTCGGGGGTAACTTTGGTAGGGGATTAAATATTTTGAGAAAGCACACTATTTTTATGTTGAAAAGTGCAGCAACATAATATTATGTACAAATTGTAAGGTCAAATTGTCAGATAGTGCAAAATAAAACGCGAAGGCATGTATAATTTGTAATGAGTGTCTACTATGGGTTGGAACATGGACAGAACCACGAAAGTTTCGTCAAATTGACGAGAATAAAATACAAACAACGTTAAGAGTTTAATTAATCGAATCAGAGAGAACACTTTAACACTTGTACAGATGTATGTTTTGCCCATAGAGGTGATTCTCCAAATGGAGTATTATTGATACACTTAAATTATCAAACCTGAATAGTACAAGCCAATGATATGCCCTTATTTTTATAGACAAAAATGAGTTGTTGACTATTTTCAGTCGTTTCTCAGTGTAGTTTGTGCTTTTTTTCTTGAAAAGGGGTTGGTAATCCGACGATTCAGTATAATCATCTCCCCCACCTTCCATTGATCTCTGAAGATGATTGAAGTCACATCACCGATCAGACAGTTTTCTGATTCTATTCAATATATTCTCAAAAGAGCAAACACGATAAATAAACAAACGCACAGGGGCAACATTCGCACTCTAAAACGTCATATAGATTAATGCCAGATTTTTTTTTAATATATATATATTTATTTAACTGGGTTTAAGTGATAAACGCAACTTAAGGAAAATGTAACATATTAACATTATTTTCCACATACAAATCTAATGGTTACGACTTGTCCCTGATCTGTATTATGTTAACACAATACTTAATTCTGATTTTAAGTAATTACATATCATAAATTTGTTAATAACACGGGTGATGCTGAATAGAGAGATGTTCAATTCATTACTACCTTTGCGTATTTCCCCACCAACTAAACAATTCCCGTAAATCAGGGTGTGTTTGATAGGTTTCACAATTGCAATGAACAACATTGCTAGTACACCCCCTACGAGAAGTAAATCAAGGGGATACAAATAGACCGCTTGATTTACTTATAAAGCTTCCGAATGTAACAAGATATATTCAACGTTTGAGACAGTTTGTCCGGATATTGATGCCGGGACTTGCGCTACTGATATGTACGAAGTACGATATAATAATATGTACATAACGCTGAACAATTTCCGGAGCATCGGTAGTGTATTAACATTTTATAATATTGTTTACTTTTTGCAATGTTCGGGTATATCTGCTAGCTAACAGTTTCTGCTTGGGAGTAAAATCTAGGGCATCTAGGGTTAATGTTACAAGAAAGAAAAATTAAACTAGGAAAACGCTTAAGTCCCGCCGCGTTGATGGATGAGCGAAATTTTTTTTAAACGAAAAAAGCGTAAAATTGCGATTTTTTTAATAGTTGGATGAGCGTAGCGAGCGAAGCGAAGATTCCATTTCACTACACTGGAGAAAAAAATCCGGAATGTTTTTTTTTTTTTCTTTTTTTTTGTATTTTGCTGTGTCTGTGAACACGATTCCGGCTAAACCAATACTTCAATTGCAATGAAAATTTTATGTAGGTCTGTGAAATCTTTGAACGAAGAACTGCACGGGGGAAAAATCGATCAAAAAATTATTTCTCATGAAAATCGCAATTTTACGATTTTTTTCGATTTTTAAAAAAATTCTTCGACTTATAACATCTACATGCTTTATCCCATTGTAATGATTTTTTCACAGAACCTTAATTTTATGAATTAATATATTCGTGTGAAATTTGAGCGCAATCGAAAAATCATTTCTCATGATAATCGCAATTTTACGATTTTTTTCCAATTTTTAACATTTCTTCGACGAATAAAACCTACATGCTTTATCCGATTGTAATGATTTTTTCACAGAACTTTAATTTTATGAGTTAATATATTCGTGTGAAATTTGAGCGTAATCGGAAAAAGATCTATTAAAAAAATCCCAATTTTACGCTTTTTTCGATTAAAAAAAATTACGCTCATCCATCAACGCGGCGGGACTTAAGCGTTTTCCTAGTTAAATTCATAAAAATAAAGTTTTGTGAAAAAATCATTACAATCGGATAAAGCATGTAGGTTTTATTCGTCGAAGAAATGTTAAAAATTGAAAAAAATCGTAGAATTGCGATTATCATGAGAAATGATTTTTCGATTGCGCTCAAATTTCACACGAATATATTAATTCATAAAATTAAGGATCTGTAAAAAAATCATTGCAGTGGGATAAAGCACGTGTAGGTGTTATAAGTCGTAGAAAGTTTAAAAAAATTTAAAAATCGTAAAATTGCGATTTTCATTAGAAATAATTTTTCGATTGCGCTCGAATTTCACACGAATATATTAATTCATAAAATTAGGGTTCTGTGAAAAAATCATTACAATCGGATAAAACATGTAGATGTTATAAGTCGAAGATTTTTTTTTAAAAATCGAAAAAAATCGTAAAATTGCGATTTTCATGAGAAATAATTTTTCGATCGATTTTTCCCCCCGTGCTGTTCTTCGTTAAGAGATTTTACAGACCTCCATAAAATTTCATCGCAATTGGAGTATTGGTTTAGCTGGAATCGTGTTAACAAACACACAAAAATATAAAAAAAGAAAGAAAAAAAAACATTCCGGATTTTTTTCTCCAGTGTAGTGAAATTGAATCTTCGCTTCGCTCGCTACGCTCATCCAATAAAGTTGAAGATATTTTTAATTTAATTAAATTGTTCCATTTAGGCCCTAGGCTATCTGGGAATTTAAAAAAAAATTATGTTTCGACGTTAAAAGTAATCAAACGCATCATACCGAAGTGGATTGACGGGTTTCCACTATATTTGATTAAAAAGATGTAATATGTACTACTAGGCCTAACCAAATAATTGCACACGACATATTATTCAAATGTTTTACGGAACTTCTCGTTTTGTGACGGTAGGACTAAAAAGTCTATACGATTATCTATAATTACGTTGACATACAATATTTATGTAGTTCAATTATAATTTGCGATACAATAGTCACATTGGTCAAATGTATATATTTGTATTCTAGAATGTAGCATAATTAAAGAAGTAGACAGAAAAAGTGTTATTTAAATGTTTGAGTTTTAAATGATAAATCTAAGAAAGTATTGGTAAAAGGCGTCTCTTTAAGTTGTAACAAACAATTAATATTGAATTTAAAAAACGTGTATTTAAATATTATTCATCATTGTCTACCACATCTCAAAAGTGGTATAGTTTGCTGTGCATTTACCTTATGAAAATACTTTTCTAATAAAACTACGAACGCGTAACAGGTTATGCGTATACACAGTGTATACTATTTTCCTAAGCTCTGCGGTTAAATAAAGTCAAATTTAAGCAGCATGTGTTGTATATAAAGTTGCCAGATGTTGAATTATTCCAACCAAAATTTTATAAAGAACGTATTTTTTGTGTAAATGTTTATAGGCTAATGTTGAATAATTTTGATTGAGTAATTTTTTATTTTGGCTTAAAGATTGTTAGTTGTTTACAGCTGATCTGCTTGTTGTAACGTAATAGCCTCCAATCAACCATTCCCTGATTTTAATAACAAAGCTGCAAACATAAAATCTAAACTAACGACCATCTATTTTTTTTAAATTATGTGTACAATGGCCTTTAAAATCTTAGTTCATTTTGGCCTTTCAAGACGCTATAATTGCAATTTTCACATTTGAGGAAATGAATAGTGATAGATGAGAAGTGAAGGACAATAACAAAAACCCCTTTTTTAAACGGGACTCGAACCCACGTCCCCTTGGTATATACTCTCAAGATCCACGTCCCAAAACGACTATCTATATTTCCATCCAGCAACGACTTTTCCCCGAAGTCTATAGTAGCCCATGCTCTCACGCCCGAACAGGAGCTGATAAAACACCACGTGATGATTTTTCCATCTTTTGTTGAGGCAAGGTTGAATGGTTTATAATTTACAATTTCCCGTATCAAGTCGACGAAATGGCCTCTTTTCACGCGTGACCACCACAGCTCAACGTTTGTCGGGTCCGCGGGAACGGCAACAGACATCAAGAGAATACAAATGTTCTCCATCGGCAGAATAACAACAACGGATGTAAATAATGATAAATAATTCAAGAAAGTGTTCGTAGTTTATAGCCGGGGCTGTGAACTTTCCGCTAGGACTCCCGGGGGCGTGGTTCTAGCCACGGCGCCGGCGCTTCCGGGAGTGCCCGCGTAGATAGAGCTCTTTTAAAACCAAAGAATAAAATAAGATAATACTGATGATGATTATTTTTGTTGCTTAGCGAATCTTTTAATGCTCTAAGGCGATTAAAGACGATGAGTGGTGATAAATGACGATAAAGGACGACTACAAAAAAACATGCCCTAAGCGAGATTCGAACTCAAGTCCTCGTAGTGTCATTCTCTTCGGACCAGAGCACTAATCGCATGTGACACCGCAGATGGCTATTTTACAATTAAAGTATTTTTCAATTCGAACAAAATATATAGTATAGTGAACAAAGTAACAAAGTCGATTCGCAATGCGTGTTGGTGTGTGTGGCTTTAAGTAATTACTATTAATGCACATATATGTTATCCTGGTCGGTAGGTGGTGATTGATGTTGATGAAGGATATTTGAAATGTAACGCTAACGCGGGCTCCAATTTCAGAAACCAAGTGATTTTGTTTCACAAGTTGCAGTCACCAGTCACCACGGACGGATTAAGTTCAGTAGCTACTTATAGAACGTACCGACTGGAGTGACTCAAGCGTAAAGTGCGAGAATCTGATTCGGGGGGTCCCGGGTTTGAATACCGTCGAGACCGGCTGCCCTGACTGAAGGTTTTGTCCGACTCCGAGGTTTTCCTCAGTCGATCTCAGTCAATCCGTTCACAATTGTCCTAACTCCATAATACCTAGTTGGTCACCTGAAGAGGGTCATAGAGGTTAGCTCTGATGTGTATTCTATTCTACAGCTGGCATCCTTACAAATAAGTTTTTTATTTAAAATTATATAACGTATCGAGAGCAATCAAGCATTTAAGCACTTATTATAGTTCTAGTTACCTAAAACATTGCGTGGAAAAGTATTGGTTTCCGAGAAATACTGATAGTTGTATAACGTGTGCATAGTCATAAACGCTATTATTTTTTTTTAAAGTTCAAAGAAAAAGTCAAAATTACGATTGCTCTACTCCATTCAGAAAGGTATTTTACAGAAAAAAACACACGAAACATTAGTAGCTACGGTGGTCCAAAAACCGAATAAAATAATGTCACGCCAGTTTTAAAACTTCGTGTCATGTTAGGCCTACTTGTTTTAGACTTTGGATGAGGTAAGGGGTTTTCAAACGTAGTTATTAAAATAACAAGTGTACTTTAAATATAATTTAGCTCTGTCATGAACACAAGCAACAGCAAAAAAACAAGGCAAACTTGCAAATGAATTTAATTCTTATGTTACTTCTTCAAATTGTAACAACTTATTTGATTTCAATGCGATCACAACTTCTAAAATTATTTATGAAAGTCTCTATGTCGGGCATAACTAAATATCGAAATGAACATATCTATTATTTTGGTACCATGGCAAAAATGAATGTAATGTTGTTTTAAACATGGAATACTTTTTTTACCTGAATCCTTTGCTTCAAGCTACGGTTTATTTTATTTAGTCTTGAAACAACTTTGTTGCATTATCAGATCAATAATAGTATTTTTTTTAGTCAAACCACGTTAATTCTTTCATCAATATCGCGTGAGAAATTTTTGTAGTCAGTTTGTTAAATTAAACCAACAAAACACTGTCAACGCTCTATTCGTTACGGTCTGCTGGAGCATTGTCCTATAATAACAGCTTATCAGCAGTTCAAACATTTTATCCAACACAGTCTTAATGACGTTGTCATGTTGATAGAATATGCGTATGTTCGTGTATAATTAGTACAACATGTATAACATATAACAATTACATTTTCTTTTCGTTTGTTTTTAGTGATTTTTTTCTATTCTTTTCTTTTTCTCCATCACTTTTTTTATATTTGATTCATTAATTAATTGTTTTTAATATCCTTTTTGAATTTGTTACCAAAATTGTTGCGTTTTAATTGACACTGTTGTACTATTTCAAATATTTACCTAACTGTAGTTCATTGTTGTCTGCATATATGTAATTAGATTTATTAAGTTTTCCTCATTTGTAAATGTTTAATAAATAAATAAAATAAAATGCATTTCCACATTTTCTCTCAAACGAGTACGATATCTAAAAAATAACAGTGTTTTACGAAAATAATCTTTGGCGTACGAACCGGGGGGGGGGGGGGCAATGCCCCCCCCCAAGTTTGGTCCAGGGGGAGCAGGGGGAGGACAAAACTAAAGTGAGTTTAATATTAATCCCAGAATTTCTGTTGTAAATATGCACTTACACTAATACAATTTGACAGTCACCTTGGTAAAACGAACATGTTTGCCTTGCCTGTATGTCGTCATTACATCAAAAATTAGTTGAAATTTACTAAAATGGGCCACTTCACGTTCATTTTTTAGTTTTTAGATTGCAGATACTTGCAGTAAAACATCGTTTACAGAGTCCAGTCCAAATGCAGTTAAAACACAACGAAATAACTGTTTATAAGTTCATGTTTTAAAAATTAATTTACATATAATCTTTCGACGAGAGACGAGACTTTTGGCTAAAACTAATCAAGTCAATCAATAATCAAAATAATCTTCTTCAAATATCCATCTGGCACAATGACATTGGAAATCGCTCTCTTGCGTACCGCCTTTCCTCCATATACAATTTGCTCTGCCTAACTCCGTCGACAGTCTGACCTCAATCTTTTCCGTCAAACGTTCTCCCCCTAGACCCTACCTTCATATCTCCAAGTTTTACTTTAGTTGCAATTGAATTGTTGTTTAATTTGTTATTGCCTATCAACACATGTGTTGTATTTTTAGTCATACTTGTTATCTATTCGTTAGCATGTTCTGGTGTGTATCTTAACATGTTTGCGCTTTTGTGTAATATGCTGTATGCAAATGATATATCCCTGTTAGTAGTTGAAGAAAAGGCAAACGCAGCAGCATTCAAAATTAACGATTGGCTATCAGCAAATAAACTAGGCTTGAACGGGAAAAAGACCAACTTTATACACTTTCAACTTAAAAAAAAGGCCCTTAAGGATAAACTAGTCATTACATTAAACCAAACTGATATAAATGAGGTTGACAACACAAAAGTGCTAGGAGCAATATTTGATAATTCCCTCAGCTGGAAAGACCATGTGAAGTCCCTATGTGCTCAATTGGCATCTGCCTGCTATGCCCTGAAGGTCATCAATAACTCTATTGGCAGAAATACAGCAAAGATTGCGTACCATGCATACTTTGAAGCACGACTTAAATATGCTATCCCCCTGTGGGGAAATTCGACGAATTCGCAAGATGCTTTTATATTACATAAGAGAGCAATCAGGACCATTGCAGGTCTAAAAAATTATGGAATCATGTAGAGGAGCTTTTAAAAATCTTCAAATCATGACTATGCCAAGCCTATACATTTTAGAAATTTTAAAACAAACAATTAAAAGAAAGCAGAATTTCACATCAAACACACAAGTTCACGCGCACAACACACGACAGAAAGAGCATCTTCATCCCAGCCAATACAACACAAAAAAGGGACAATACATAAAAAATAATGGTCATAGCCTTATTTAATAGACTACCTTCTAACATAAAAAAAACTTGACAAATACAGACAAACAGATACTAGCAATAAAAACATACCTGATAGAAAACTGTTTTTACACAGTAAATGAATACATCACCAATGAAAGAGATGACATGTTTACCTGGTAGATAACAAATATATTACTGACATTTTATTATATTTTATTTAGTTTTATAAATATATTACTGTTTTATCATTGTTTTATCACTGTTTTATCATTGTTTTATCACTGTTTTACCATTGTTTTATCATTGTTTTATTAATTCAACATCCTTGCTGTGTAAAAGCATTTGTAAATATGTATGTTTTATTATAGTAGTTGGTCTGGAGTAGTCAATGCTCATTTATGACAGGCTGATCTAGTTAGTTTGTAGTAAGCCAAATTGTATTATACTGTTTTTATTCATCACATGTATAATATAGTATATAATTATATGTACCCATAATATACTGACAAACCCAATGTTACTATGTAACCTACATGGATGCTAATAAAACTGAACTGAACTGAACTGAATAGTTTTATAAATTAAAAAAATAAAATGGTAGGGCCTAACTTTATTTAGCAGCAAAAATTTAGCAGTCACTCGTATTCAGGGTAATTATGCCGTTATAGCGCCTCACGTGGAAATCACCATAATTTTCACCCAAAAACACAATTTTCACTGTGAATCACATAATCAATAATGAAATCACGATTTACAATAGGCCTAAACGAAATTTATTTTCAAAAGCATTTACAAAGTACTAACCTCTTAAATATGACTAGGCCTACGTAGTGACAGTAGCTGCACTGAGCAGCCATTTTAATGTAAACACACACAAGCCATGTACCGACTGTTGAAACATAAACTGAGAACACTTTAGACATAAAACACCCGAATTCTTCCGTACGGTACTCGTACGATTAATTATTTTTTCTTGTCTAATGGGCTTTGCCCCCTACCGACGGGGTTTACCCTAACCCAGCTAGTCTTACAATAATTGGGCGCGTTACATAATTGCTTGATTGATGTTTGGGAAGCGGGGTACCCTGTCGGTAGTTTTACCAAAATGACTTGGCAACCATGCTCAAACATGGCTGATGACAACTGATGTATTATACAACAAACATAACACAATGAAATAACTTAAATGGAGATACTCACCTTTACAGCCAAAAACAGTAATAATTGATAAAGTAACATAAAATGCTTAAGTCTTTTTGGGATTTTATGGTGATTTCGCGGAGGCGCATACGATAATCACCGTATTCAGTAATGGTGACGGTTCAGTGTGATGAATTTTCAAAACTTTCTATGGGCTAGCCAATCCCCACTTACCCCCAGAGTCACCAAAACTTTCTGCATCGTCCTTGATGAAGGGCAACGTAACACGAAAGTGCATGTCAATCGTAAGCCGTGTTCGACGGACAGAAAATTAATGCTTGTATGAGAGCATTTCTCACAAATATTTAACTGTATCGCTTCATATTTACCAACATTATTCTAATATTATTGTTATAATATTAACTTGTGATTCAGAGACACTGTGAGAGAGATTACTGTAGCACTGTATGAGAAAAATATCAAGATTCCCGGCGACACACGTACGGCACTTGTTACTCACTCGGAGGTAGACAGACAACTGACCTGGGAACGATTAAGTACAAATAACGTGCTCACTTCAATTGTATTAATTCCCGGCTTGTTGACTCACCGTGTATACCAAAGTCCAATTTGTTGTCAAACGCGGCGGAGTTGCAGTGTTGTGTAGCTGTGCAGAGTGTAGCGACAGCGCTGGAGTATCTAGGCACAGTGATGTGGTGACCCACACTAGAACAGTCGTATTGTGCACATTGGATATGACACAGGGACAATACACAATTGGAATTTTGTTCGTGTCATTGCTATAATTATTTTAATAAACAAGAGCGAATTTTAAAAAAAAAATACAACACATGAACAAAACAGCAATGATAAATTGTATAGATTTTCAACGGTGTTAAAACTTAGTAAAATTCGTGTTATTTTAAATAGATCTTTTTTACAAAAACATTCGAAATCATTTTTCAAAATCTCCCGGCAGGGGGCTGACCCAGGTGTTTCGAATTCTGGTGAAGACGTAATTTTTTCATTCTGTCTTGAGTATCACAATGACACATTGTCAACAAGTGTGTAGCTGCATTTAATGTCCTTCACTGTAAAACTGTTAATTAGTTATAAACTAGGAAGCTTCGCAAACGCTTTTTCAGGCGCGTTGTTGGATGAGCGTATGTTTTTTTAAACGAAAAAAGCGTAAAATTGCGATTTTCATGCGAAATTATTTTACGGTTGCACTCAAATTTCACACAAATATATAAATTCATAAAATTAAAGTTCTCAAAAAAAATCATTAGACCTACAATCGGATAAAGCAAGTAGGTGTTATAAGTCGAAGAAATATTTTTTTTTTAATGAAAAAAGCGTAAAATTGCGATTTTCATGAGAAATTATATTTTGATTGCGTTCAAATTTCACCCCAAATATATTAACTCATAAAATTAAGGGTCTGTGAAAAAATCATTACAATCGGATAATGCATGTAAATGTTATAAGTCGAAGAAATGTTTTAAAAATCGAAAAAATCGTAACATTGCGATTTTCATAATAAAACATTTTTTGATTGCGCTCAAATTTCACACGAATATATTAATTCATAAAATTAAGGTTCTGTGAGAAAATCATTACAATAGAATAAAAGATGTAGTTGTTATAAGTCGAATAAATTTTTAAAAAATCGAAAAAATTCGCAAAATGGCGATTTTAATGAGAAATAATTTTTTGATTACGCTCAAAAACGTGTTAGTTCTAAGTTCAGAGATTTCGAAGGTCTCCAGAAAATTTCATCGTAATTGGAGTATCTGTTTTGCCGGAATCGTGTTAACAAACACACAATAATACAAACAGAAAAAAAAGAAAAACATTCCGGATTTTTTTCTCCAGTGTAGTGAAAAGAAAATCTTCGCTTAGCTCGCTACGCTCATCCAATTAAATATGATAAAAATGTAATCGAAAAAATACGTTATTCAAAAAAGTAATTCCGGTAAATAAAGTAAAATTTAATTGTTTATTTCCATTGTTGTGCAATCATAAGGGGAACTTTGCCAATGTACTGTCCTATGAGAACTTGTTGATAGGACAAGAAGTATTATCGTGACGACGAAGTGAGGCATCTTGCAGAACCACATGGCGCCTGCGGGGAGTCAGTAGGCTGCACATTCGATGCTCAAACACGACGTCCGGGAGATGAAATCCTACACATTGACGTTGTCACATGTCAGCTGTCAGCTGTTGAAAACCAATTAATTTATCAGCGAGAAGATTCGCTTTTGACACTTTCCCAGCGATTCTAAACATCGTCATCTTTCATATACGGGATTTTGTAATTTCCTGGCTGTAGTAAACACAACCCACATATTACAAACAACATACTGCAATTGTCACGATTGGCAATATTAGCAAGAAACAGCGTGATTCGAGATATAGCAAATTATCAGAAGTTAAATTCGCAACATGGTAGATCTATCAAAAGCCGATATTTGAGCTGAAGGAAGAATTACCCATGCACTAATTAAAATGTGTGATTATCGCAACCAAGTCGTACGCCAAAGTTAGTTCTAATTTTAGTTTCTTGAATTATTCATTTAATTTACACTATCCTATTTTTGAAAAATCAAATTATGTAAAGAATGTCGTGAGAATGTGAAACGTTGCAAATACTTTTAATAAATAATTAAAATAAATTCGTATCTAGAGACTGATTGGGTAGAAACTGATGTTCAGTAATGGACCTTAAATTGTAAGCAAACCAAGCCAACCATGTAGGCGCCGACACATGATCAACGAGCGAACAATGATCAACTCTAGAGACCTGCATATTTAAGTAGGAAACACCGATCAAACAAGCTGGACACGATTCCACCCCCGGACAGCGCTAGAATATACCAGGCTGATTCGGAACTACCTTAAAATTTAATATGTGCCACGTTGCTAGGACGGCTCCAAAGAATTCGATTCGTATTATCAAACACAAAACGTCTTATTGCAATTGAATTCAAGTTTAATATTTTCTACTTCAGTCTATTAAGACAGTCTGATATGTGTAAACAATGCACAACACTACTAGCTGTAATTTGAAGTATTTAGTTGCAAAAATGTAGTTTCACAAGAGAGGAAAAAAGGATTTTCGGTGGTGACAATTGCATTAGTATTGCCTTGAATTTAGTATCTCTTGCTAACAACGAGCTCATTATCGGTGATGCAAGTGCAGTGTTACTATGTGACTGTGTGACCACGACGAGGCGTAGTAGTACCAATGTTTGACGCCAGGGCTGTCGCGTCGCTGAGCGATTCCTTTCAAAGTCAACTGGACCGTGTCTATCATAACAATCCTTGATGTTTGGTTAGGGTATTGGTATTTTAGATGAGCTACGCAGGTTTTGGTTTAACTAATTAACGTAAGTGCATGACGCGGGACTGATTAGGAAGGTCGGCTCAATACTTGCCACCAGCAGTCCTGACTGAAAATGTTTTTAATGTATTCCTCAGTCATAGGCGAATGCTGGGATTGATGCCTTTAAGTGCCATTTACATTTATTATTAATTACCCGAAACACTTATTATCTAGTTAGGCAACTGAAGAGGGTAACACGGAATAAAACAGTGGGTACCCGTCAGAGTGTATGGTGCATTCCTATTATGGATATTCTTAAGAATATTGAAAAAAATGGGACTATCATATCAGGTGGAAAAAAAACTAACGCGTTGGATTTATTAACAATTGCTCTGTTTATATCAGTTAAAATAGTTTTACTTTGTGTTGATTAACAAAAAACATACGGATAATCGAATCTGAAACATTTGTATTTCTAAGTGACAGACTTCCGTGATGAAATGTTTCTTAAACAATTTCACACTTCGAACTAATAAAATCAATTTTTTCTTCGTCAATCATCACTTTGGTTTACAAGGTGTAGAAAAACAAACATTTGAATTAAAATTCATATTTCCACATTTGATCCCGGTAACATCGTCACTATAGTTTCCTGTACTAGGTGTGAAAAACACCACTCAACCCGACATAGCCGGAAGAGAGTTAGTCCACTGATATGTAAATGGCTCCAAGTGAAATTGTGTACGCGAAATCCTAACTAACACATACATAATATCACAAATGGTCGTATTGGATAGAAGTATTTGTATCCCCACTGTTAATAATTTTAACATAAACTAGAACTTATTTCACAGTCTGCAATTAAACAGTCCGTGCATTTTTAAATCTCAAAAACATATTTGTCAGAAAGTCTGGAATTTAATTTGCATTTTTCCTTAAGTGAATTGCTTGACATTTAAATTCATTCGTTTCAAGAAATTTCTTGGTGGAAAACGTAAAAACGAAAAACGACTGAAACATAAAAGTACAACAGTAAACTCTAACACGTATAAAGAAAAATCCAACTACCTACAATTTATTTTCCTGCTAAGAAAATTGGAAAATATCAAAATCACGACTACTGGTACCATTAAGTTTATGTGTTATCCGAAGTACAAATTAAGAATATCCTCACAAAGATTTGACCAAAGATTTCTAGCACGTCATTAATTTTGTAAAGTTGATATCTCAGTACCTCATTGCAAGTTGCATGGTTCTTAAAGCCTGAATAAAACATGAGAGGGGGAGCTAGTTTATCATCGCTTGTAAGCTGCTTGCCGAGAAATACTTTGTCCGTGAAGGTTACAACTTGGCCGATAAAATAATAACACTCGGAAATTGTGGGAGATAAATCGTAAAGTGCAGTTTGGTATGCGGAGGAAACTCTGTGCTTAGTAGGCAATTTGCATAGTTTTTCATTCTCTCCGCGTATATACAATAAATCTAATTTTGCCACGATAAAAGTGTACAAGTCAAACGTTTCTACAATTGAAAGCAAGTAGATACATTCATTCTCATGTATTTGACATTATTAGTATTTTATTTCTAGGAAGCTTCGCAAACGATTTTTCAGGCGCGTTGTTGGATGAGCGTAATTTTTTTTAAACGAAAATTGCGTAAAATTGCGATTTTTATGAGAAATAATTTCTCAATTACGCTCAAATTTCACACGAATATATTAATTCATAAAATCAAGGTTCTGTGAAAAAATCATTACAATCGAATAAAGCATGTAGGTATTATAAGTCGAAGAATTTTTTAAAAAATCGAAAAAAATCATAAAATTGCAATATTTATGAGAAATAATTTTTCGATTGCGCTCACAAACGTGGCAATTCTAAGTTCAGAGATTTCGAAGGCCTCCATAAAATTTCATCGCAATTGGAGTATCGGTTTAGCCGGAATCGTGTTAACAGACACCCAATAATACAAACAGAAAAAAAGAAAAACATTCCGGACTTTTTTCTCCAGTGTAGTTAAATGAAATCTTCGCTTCGCTCATCCAAAAAGTTCGCAAAGCACATGGGCATTGGGCATCACATCACATCGCAATGCCATCACAGAAATCCAATTGTAGGAAGGGTCAATACAAAAGGTATGATTATATCGGTGACTTTGGAGCCGTCTTAGCAACTAGGCACATAATAATCGACCTTGTTGATACTGACGTTAATCCGCGGGTGTTCGCACTGTCTAAACCACTGATTGCTATATTATCGATCATTGGTAGGTTATCGCTCACTCGTCGATTGCGTCTGGGCCTACAGTGTTGGTTGGTCGCTTTGGTTTAATATCCCCCACTGAAAATCAGTTATATGACTGAGTGGGTAGACTCTAAATACGAATTTATTTATTTATTTATTTATTTATTTATTTATTTTTAAGCATTAATACATTCTTTCCAAATACACATGTATAAAAAGTGCTAAGGCAAAATGCAATGATTTACATATGTAGATATATGGACATTATGTGTAATATCCTTGAAGTGTCATAGAAATAAAACTGTAACTAACTTAAAATGCTCAACAACACTGAATGGTTAACTAGATATTATATATGAAGTATGAATGTGAACAATTTTTGTGTTAAGGCTATTGTACCACCACTGGCCGATAATTTGAAAGTCGAAGAAACATGTCTGAAAAGTTTGCTGAATGAAAGAAGGCCTTTAAAATAACAGAAAAAAATGTTAATTTTTTTGGGCGGGACATAACCTCACTTTTGGAAATTTTATTTGGATTTTTGGACAAAAGCGTGATTTTTTTAGACTTTTAGTCTAAATATAATTTCCAAAAGTGAGGTTATGACCCGCCCAAAAAAATTCACAATTTTTTTCTGTTATTTTAAAGGCCTTCTTTC
The DNA here is from genome assembly GCA_024449915.1 of Sweltsa coloradensis. Lineage (NCBI taxonomy): Eukaryota > Metazoa > Arthropoda > Insecta > Plecoptera > Chloroperlidae > Sweltsa > Sweltsa coloradensis. The sequence goes on along the minus strand of JAMZAV010000032.1, from coordinate 250,658 downwards.
ATTCAACAAACTTTTCAGACATGTTTCTTCGACTTTCAAGTTATCGGCCAGAGGTGGTATAATAGCCTAATATCATAAAATATCATATATCATAAAAATCACAATAGAAAGTTTAAAAAATGGAACAAATAAAAATGTATAAACAGCGTTGGGGTGTGCAGTCCTATAGTAACTAACTAACACGGTGAAGTATGATGTTTGTGGAGGCAAATGAGCGTTTATATAAGCTAAACTAAAGCGCATGTATTTAATTGAAAAGAAGAGTTAGTTGGTTTCTTTCTCGTCTATTGTTGAATTATATTCTAAAGCAAATGTTTATAACGAGACTTTATGACTTACCAGTATTTCAAATTTTAAGAGGTACGAGTTTAAATTGATGTTTTAGCTTGGCATTTTCGTTTCTAATTTTATTTTGAAGGAACACGGTTTAATGTACCTTCATATTTTATTCATTCCATTGCTAACATGTTTTCCCGTTTTCTCGTTTCCATTTTGAAATTCTATTCTTTACGTTACGTTTAAATTCGCAGAGCTTTTAAAAATACATCGTACATGTAATTATGTAATTTTACTACCTAAATTATTAACAAATACATTTCTAGGTATAAAAGCAGATTAAATGTTACACATTCTTTAGCTGTAAATGCAATTAAGAGCTCATTTTGTAAAAGGGCCCAAAGTGTAATAATACAGCATTCTCTGGCATATAAATTAGTCGTCAGTTTGGCTGCGTTATTATTTGTAATAGAATTACACAAAATAACTTCTTAAAACTCTGTTTTGAATAATGGAATGATATACTTTGTATTTTCTGCCACAGAGTTAATCAATGTGCACGGTGTTGATGGTAGAAATGTTATTTGCCATGAATGGCCACGAGTGCACTTTACAGCGCTAGCGTACAACCCCATGAACCCTGTTTTGTTTAAATGAATACTTAATTAATTAATTTAAAAACGTCAATCTTATTTGATTAAGGAACTTTAAGACCATTACCCCTAAACAAATCATTAGACCAGATTCTATAAGAAATAACTCGTTAGTACTACTAACTAAAAACTAAAATCGGTAAAAGATACAGGGCGTTAGGAGCACTTTGGGGTGTTCTGCACTAACGCTATGGAAGGCTTCCGTATCTAGGAGGCACAAGTCTTAACTGTAGGTTAAAACGTACAGATTTACGTCTATAGTTCGACGTTCTTCTTATAGTTGTACTTAGTCACTCAACGGTTGTACTAAGCCTACTACGACATAAACACATGCCATTATAACATTATTCTATATAAGCTTCAATAACAATTAAATTTGTTGAATTGCATTTCTACATGTTTTGCTAATTATCAAGTGGCTTTCGTGCCTCGATAAATGATAAATTTCATTTCATTTCATTTTTTATTCATCCACAATCTTACAATCATAATAATATCAAAAAATTATTACAAAAACAAAATTATAGTGGAGCCTATTTAAAGGCATATTGAATGATCAGTCAATTTAACATCAACAAATAAATTAAACAATCTTCAAAACAATACAAAGCAACTAAAACAGTAACAAATAAACAAGCTTCTTACACGTATAAATAAATAATATTACTAAGTGGTTATGAATCAAAACTTATCCATTAAAAATTCATTAATACTCTAGTAGGCCTTAGCGATAAGAAATTATTTTAAGCTACATTTAAAGGAACGTAAATCTGTGATATCTTTAAGTTGGTAATTTATTATACAATTTAATATTAATGAAGTCGGAATTTAGTTGAGATTTTTTTTTTGTCTTGATAGAGATCGTATTTACTTTGGGATAGTCCTGCAAATTAAATTTAACTCTTAAGATTGATTGCTATTGATATTGTCCAGATTGCTTCAAGTGGGGAACTAATTGCCTACACTACAATGATGTGTTTACAGTTACACCCAAGAAGCACTCTTTGACTTCTTTGTGCTCTTTGAGAACTTTGGTTAAAAACTTAAATCATTATGGTTGCGTTCCGTAGAAGCGACCGGTCGACCATTCTGGGCTCGACTGGGTATTGTTATTTTCTTTGTTTCACTCAACGTCTGATTGTTGAGGACTGCCTTGGCTCCGAAATAGTGCGTGCATCTACAAGGCCGTGTTTTAATGAAAAGTTGTGATATCTCGTTAAAATGTTACATAAATCATATCATTTACTAAATAAATGAATGATTTGAATGAAAGAATGAATGATTTATTGTCTACCCATGTGTAGTTACAGGAACATTGTCGGTAGTTGATATTATTCCATGATTTCCAATGAAAGAATTTGAAATACCGCGCTTTCTTCAAAGACCAGCCCACGACCGGAATAAAACTGTGGGCTTCTTGTCCTCGACCACAACAGTCAAAAACAGCAACGCATCGCATACGTTTCTTGCAAATCTGATCTGTCATTGGTGCAAATTGTGTTTACTTAAATTCCATTGGTCGCAGACTGGTCGTTCTGGTCGCCTTTGCGGAACACAACCTATATCGGAAATGTTTTGTTTGCCTATACCATATCATTGGATTTCATAATTATTTTGTGATCTTCTATTATCTTACAAGAATAAACTCTATATGTAATTAACTGACATCTTATTCAGTTATTTAGAAAATATTTACGAAGGAGGACAATATTAGAGAAAGCATTGTTTATTAAATCTTTTCACTATGAATTTTAAAGTAAGTACAAAAAACTGATCGGTGGACTTTTCAAAGTTTTTATTTAACGATGAAATTTCAAAATAATAGTATCATATCATCACTGAAGACGAAAATAATTATACCAGCAATACTTTACCTCTGTTATATTCCGTTGTGGACAGCCACATAACATGTAAGCCGCTTACTAACATTCCTATCTCGCCAGAGAAATTCCACGCGTTCTCAACACTAATACACTTTTCTGAATTACAAACACTCTCCTGCCCACGAACATTTCTTACAGGTGAACGTGGAGTGTATCAAGAGTTTCACGAAGACCCTTATTGTTTTCAAGAAGCGTTTCACTCTGATTAGGGAGGTCCCTGGTTCGAATCCCGTCGTGACCGGCAATCCTGACTGAAGGTTTTTTCCTACGATTTCCTCAGTCGTTAATGCGAATACAAGGGATTGAGTCCTCTCAAACAGCCCTCTGACATCCCTTCACATTGCCCTATCCGCCACATACCTAGTTCTCCTGAAAAGGGGCATACATTGCACCCTATAACAAGTTTAATTATCTCGGTAATTTTTTTATTTTATTCAAGATGCAAGCACCCTAGATGTTTATTCCATCTTTATCATTGTAACGTTCTTCTTAAATAGCCTACTTCTCATGGCGCTGTTACGGTGTGCTATGATGTATTAACAGAGGAACTGTGACCGTATTTTCGTAACCGCTTGAACTTCTTAATGAATATTGCACGACGCTCTTTGTGTATCAGCATCTTCTTTCACGTGAGCACGGATAACTGTTTGGAGAAGCAATATTTTCTATTTTTTCCCAAACTAAGAAAGCAATTTTGTACTACGGATATCCATTATTTCTGTTGTTTATTATGTGCCATGGGGTGTTTAAAATAAAGTTATAAAATATAGTCAAGTGTTGAATTTCTTTATTCACACCACTTCAATGGTACTAGCAAACCAACAAAAACCTCAACAAGTTATAAGAATACACTTTTCATAATTATCACAAAATAATCTCATTAGGTGTGTTATTTTCGTCCCCACTAATGCCCACTGATGAATACGAGGGTCGCTCGTGTGACCCACTTCGTTTGATTCATTACCATCTTGTTAGTACACAAGAGGGGTTCCAGATCAAGTATGTGGCACTTCCGCCAAGCTGACGAAGTTTTCGAACGTTTCTAATGTCTGACGCAGGTGGCAAGACTTCCGCGTAACAGAAGACTCGATTTCATGAACATACGTTATGTGCTTTTCAAAAATGTTCTTATTTATTACAAATAAAAAATTTAACATGTAAAGAGTATTTCTGTTTTTACTTCTTTTCGTAATTTTGTAGGTGTTAATACTTTATCTAGCATACGGAAAAAATCTGGGAATTTTAAACAAAGGTATGTCCGCTGTACGATTGAAATACGAAGTATATTTCGGTACTGTTTTAGTTTTTTTGACACGAGACAGTCGCGCAACCAGGCGATACGAATCTTCCTCACCTCTTTGAGTGACAGACAACCGAGTTTGGCTGAATAAAACCTTGAGGAAAACATAATCCTTCTGGAGGCTGTATTGTAGCGGGCATCTCCCAATATCGCGTGAGAAAGCATTACGTACGCTACCTCTATCGATATGAGTCAAATACCTCAATGAGAAAACTGAAAACTAGCCGATATGGTTCGTAGTTCGTACTTATAAACGTCTTTTTGGAGATGTGGAATGGAAGCAGTTCATATAGATAAATCGATTACATATCGTTATTTGAAAGGAAGAATAGTTTTATAGAGAGCCTTGTGCTTCAAATATTCCCTCCTTGAAAAGCCATCAAATTAAACGGTTGCAACACCATTGAGACTTAAAAATGATGTGTTAAATTATTCACATTTATATATTTATTTCGTAGTAGGAATTACTGGAGAAAATAACAATTCAACTCTTCGTTGAAAGTTTTTTTTAAACGTTGAAAAGACTTTTTACCTTTTTACCTTCTCAACCCTAATACATCATCGAATCTATTCTTATATTATTGATCAGTGCTATAATCAGGTGGTGTTTACAGAACGTGCTTTGGCAACTGTATAGAAGAACAGTGTCCACATTTGATGACCTTGTGATTAATCATATTAGCCCTGATGCGAAGAAGGTCAGAAAACAAGAAGAAGAGGGATGGATTTTCAAAATCCATCTTTCAAATCAGACGGAGAAGCCTCTAAATACATAAGCTCGTGCTGGTGTTTCTATTATTTAAGTAAGGTTGTTTTAAATTATGCTATGCATTTACATTTGCATTCTATATTCCAAGTCAACAGCAAAGCATCACTAGCTTGTATGTACAATTGATCTGAAACTTAACCCTTTGTACCCTTAACCAGAAGCAATTTTTTTAGCAATGGTTTTTTAAATGAATTATAAATTTGGATGAAATGAAATTGTGCATACTTATATGTTCAATAGCTCTTATATGAACACACATATATACGCATTACTTTTTACAATGTAAAGATTACAAAGTCCAGTTTAATACTTTGGTGTATTGGATAGTGTACTGTTATTTTTTTATTTAAATCGTGTTATATTTCAATCCCATTGTATGTAAATTGTCAAGAGTGAGAGTTACTTACTATGTAAATGCAATTGATTTATTTTGTTCTGACATATTTATTGGATGAGCGAAGCGAAGACTTCAATTTCACCGACCCCCCAAAAAATTTAGCTCGGGTGTTTTTTTTTTTTTTTTTCTTTTGTTACGTTTTTGTTCGCTCTCTATCGGGAAAAACGGCATATCCGATCTTGATGAAATTTGAGGGGACCTTTAAAATCTCTGAACTTAGAGGTGTATTGTTTTTGGCACATCGAAGAAATATTTCTCATGAATATCGTACTTTTACGATTTTTTTCGATTTTTAATGCGATATTTTCGTGCCATTCGGGCCGATTCTGACCAACGGGTGGGCTACAACGGTCATATTATACATGGACATTAAGGTTATGGTGATGTAGTACCTTATGAAACAAAAAGTTGAAAAGTTAAACAGAATCTATAGAAATAAACGCTTTTAATATAAGTTTTTTTACGGTTTTAGTGCGATATTTTCGTGCCATTTGGCCGATTTCTGACCAAAACGGGTGGGCTACAACGGTCAATTATACATGGACATTAAAGTTATGGTGATGTAGTACCTTTTGAAAGAAAAAGTTGAAAGTTAGCCAGAATCCATAGAAATAAAGCTTTTAATATAAGTTTTTACGGTTTTAGTGCGATATTTTCGTGCCATTTGGCCGATTGTGACCAAACGGGTGGGCTACAACGTTCATATTAAACATGGACATTAAGGTTATGGTGATGTAGTACCTTTTTGAAACAAAAAGTTGATAACGTTAGCCAGATTCCATAGAAATAAAGCTTTTAATATAAGTTTTTTACGGTAATTATAATACCAAGTGATAAGATATTATAGCATCTTGACAACAATCACCTACAATGCATAGGCAGCAAAGCAAAGCACTTGCAAAAGTAAAGATATCCCACGCAAAACCAAAAACTTATTAAAGCTCATCCATCAACGCGGCGGGACTTTAGCGTTTTCCTAGTGCATACTTTTGTTATATTAGCAGAAATGGCTCAAGGTTATTATGTTTCGTGTTTTCTTTTTTTTCTTTTCTTTTCTCTTATGTTTTTTTTTTTTTACTGTTAGAAGCTCCAGTTTGCCAATTCTCAATTTGAAAAAAATGACCCGAGATTAAAATGTAACACGCCCCCTATTAAAAGGAAAAATAAACAGTATTGGTAGAGCTATGGCACGTTAAGCCGGAGGTTCTGGGTTCGAACCCCAGTCGGGGCAAACTTTTACGAAAACTGCTATGAATCAATAATTATGTCCTTAAAGCGGGCTTATGCTTAAAAACCTTATATTCATCCTACCCAACTCATGGGAGATGAGACGTGATTGGATTAATCCATGTGATCTTTCAGATTTGGCAGCTACATTGCAGTCTTTTGTTGGATTTATGTCATGGAAGTCAACATTCACAACAACTAGTAGTTTAGTAAAGGTTTGTTCTGTTGTCCCGATGGCTCAATTGGTAGAGCTATGGTACGTTAAGCCGGAGGTTCTGGGTTTGTTTGTTTGTTTGTTTCGTTTGTTTGTTTATTTTCTGGGTTTGTTTGTTTGTTTGTTTGTTTATTTATTTATTTATTTATCCATAACAGAACAAAGTTCCAGAGATACATGAATTTGATAAAGAGTAACGTACACTGGCGATAAACAATGATGAGATAGTCTCCTGGAATAAAGGACACCATATCAATGAAATCTTGTGACATAAAATGTTAAAATTTAACAGTTCAAATAATTAATATCAAACTAAATCTATCTAAATTATACATAATACAGCGATAACATCTTATCTTATTCTAGGTACGAAAGTAAGATAACTTAATTTTAGCGGTATTTACAGTGCATTATATTGTATCAGTAATGTTTGTTGTTATAGTGTGTGGGTGAGCGATTTTATGTTTGTTTGCAATTTGTTTACAGTGAATTTTAGTAGTTTTAGTATGAACAGTTAACATTGCAGATGCATGCATGCAGATAAACAATTTATTTACAAAGTTTGAAAGCACTTTTTCTTGGTTTGTGCAATGGTGTCAGCAAATAAGTCCAGGTCAATTCCATTATGAGATTTGGATACCTTGTTATAACTGTTCTGAACACGGATAACCACAGAGTTTTTGTGTAGATCTATTCTAGATTTTGATGTGTAGAAGAGGTTAGTGTGGCGTGAACGCCTACTAGGGGTATTGAAAGAAATCAACTCTAGCAAACCAGGACAGTCTATTTCGTTTCTCACTAGCCTTTGAAGAAATATAATATCCGAAGTCAACCGTCTGGATTCTAGTGACTGCAACTTATAGTAATCTTTCCTGTGATAGTCAACACCTTGTCTAGTACAGAACCACTTTATTAACCGTTGTTGCAACCTCTCTACACTTTGAATTTTGGTTACATGGTAAGGAGACCAGATAACACTGCCATAGTCTACTATAGGCCTTACAAGAGCGAGGTACAAACAACGAATGGTTCGAACCCCAGTCGGGGCAAACTTTACGACAACTGCTATGAATCAATAACTATGTCCTTAAAGCGGGCTTATGCTTAAAAACCTTATATTCAGTATATAAATCAATACATAAATAATACATCAATACTATGAATTAATTAACGTTCATTTTATTTTCTTATTTATTATAAAACTGCGTGTTCAGGTTTCAGTTTGAGTGCAATAAGTTTGTCTTAACTTTTGCTTTAAACACAGTAACGAGTATATTTACCCTTAAAAATAGAATCATGATGTGTCTAGAGGGGAGAACGCTTTTACGCCTAATTCTGTAACTTGGGCCAACAGTAATTAGTTGCAGATACCAATTAAAGGTTTATTATTATACTATACACAATTATTAAATTACTATCTACAATACATGCATCAATACACCACCAATTATATTAACCGTTTTCCTAGTTTATTTTGTATTAAAAATATACAAGGATAGTATTCTTTTTAACACAAATAATAAAATCCTAGTAAAAATGCGTATTCAGATAACCTAGAAATATTGCACATTTGGGAATTTACGTGACCAGAAAAGATATTCAGAAAATATTATGTTTGTCTAGTTGTACAATAAGTAATTAGGGTACTAAAAATGTACGATTAAGTTTTGAACACAATGTTGTGTTTCCTTTAATGAAGATAATTTCTACATAATTTCCTAGCTTGTCGCAAAATTGTTCCCTTCTAACCAACTACATAACCTAATAGTTTTGAATTGAATACAATTCGATGGGAAGCTGCATAGAACATTGAACGTCAAACGTTGCGTGTGCTGAACGGTTAAAGCCTTGTTCACCCCAGAAAATAATTTCTATACTTGCGAGAAATTCATATCTCATCGTTTTCCTGAATAAAGTAAAGGTCCTGATCCATTTGGATTTTCGATGGTTCAGTATTATTTTATCATTTATGAATCTGTAGCAGGACACAAGCATGCCTTATCTCGATTAGATTTGCGTTGTCATGGGGACTTGGAAGGAAGCTATTTTTGTGAGGCCTTGTATTCATAAGATAACCTTTTCGTTGATCAATGTTCTAAAATACACACAAAGAAATCGTAAACATTTGAAGTAAAACATTTTGCATAAAATATACAAAGAGGGTTATATTCTCATTTCTTGAGGCGCCCAAGGCAATATTATTGTGTTTTTTTTTGCATCACTTTATGTAAATCTACAAGGAAATAGACATATTCAATACCTGTTTCCTTCTTTTATATTATACGTATCATGTCTAAATAAGAAACGCGCAATTTACATATCGTAATGAATAATGTTATTGACCTACTGCACTTTCAGTTGCCCGTGGAAAGCAGGACCTTCGTTGAAACTCAAACTAGTGCATGCTGAATCTGGAGAGAGGAGCACCAAATTTTATAACATATATTATATATATATATTTAACATTCTATGATTTCTTCTAAATATGTAGCTAAAACATTCAAGTTGCATTGCTCAAAATACGGAATTTACAGATTTTGCCTAAGGTACCATGAAGGTAACATAAATAACGGCTAAAAATATATTTAATTGTTATATAATTTTGATAATGTATGCTCTTAGACATGATTACTTGATTTATTAACTGTCACATTACAGTGCCTTTGTACAAGATTTTGTTACCATAGTTCATAGTTTGTGCAACATTCGGTAACTCAGATTAATACGTACTCCTTTAGCCTTACAGAACAATGAAAAAATGCATGATACTTTCGACAAATATTGTTCAATGTTCTAAAATACACACAAAGAAATCGTAAACATTTGAAGTGAAATTGAAATTGAATGTGAATTACATCTTCAAAAAATGCGAATTAATTTAAAATTTGAATAAGTATAACGAATAATGAAAACGAAGCAGAAGTGTATATATTTATCGAGTACCCGAATGTACCTTACTTGTAAAGCATACATTTCAATGTGAAAGAGATAAAAAAACACGCGGTTTTATTACAATCAATATTTTGACAAATATCATAATTTGTAGAATAAAAATGATATTAAACCTCAAGTGGTAATCATTCAATTAAATCAGCTAGTAAACTGTATAATCTTTTAGAATTCATACTAATTTTTTAATTCGAATAAATACAGATTTTATAGAAAAAACAGTCTTGTTGATTCATGAACTAGTTTCGAAGCATTTGAATGTGCACAAAAACATGGCCGTAATTAGTGTACTAATCCTGTGACAACCGCGTTCATTTGTGTGTTTGAAGGCAGACTGACAACTTTCATGTTCACAATAAGCCTCCTAATTATTTAAAGGAATCTATCTGTGAACTGTATTTGAAAAACACAGTGAAAACGAGGCGTTGTTAACTTTCAAACAAATATGGCAGAGAAATGTATGTTTCGATGTATCAAACTGTAAATAGCGCTCGTATACATTTTATTCAAACAATAAAGTTTCCACTTTCTTGACGGGAGGTAATATTGGTTTATTCAGAAATATATTTTAATTTTACACTTACACTTTCAGGTACCCTATATTGGAAAAATATTTATTGTTATCGTGAAATCTTTATTGTTATTATTTACTACAATTCAGAATTTAAAAAAGTCCGCCTCAACTGGGATTCGAACCACGGGTCTCCCACATTCCAGGTGAGCGTCTTAACCACTAGACCACCAGACCATTCAGATGTATAATGCAACTACAATTTAGAGATTAAAATGTACCCGTCCTGGTTGTCTAGTGGTTAAGACGCTCACCTGGAATGTGGGAGACCCGTGGTTCGAATCCCGGTTGGGGTGGACTATATAATTTCTGAATTGTAGTAAATAATAATAACTAAGAAAATGTTTTGGATATGTGGACGAATTATTACCATTTCAAATATTTACGTAACTGTAGTTCATTGTTGTGTCTGTACCTATGTAATTAGATTTATTTAGTTGTCCTCCTTTGTAAATAAGTTGTTAGCTGAATAGGATAGACATTAAATAAATAAATACATAAAATCAAATAAATCGATTTTCTCATTTTTAAGTATAACCAGTAGCCCTCGACCACAAGAGCTGGGCCTAGTAGGTACACCCGGCATCAGAAGTAAATTAAGGGCTGGGCCTAGTAAGTACAAAGAACTAGATCTCTTAATTGATTTACTTCTGCATGGTTGATGTTGTCCATTACACACGTGTCTCCATTAATAGATACACGAATAGGACGTAGAAACATGTGATCTATTTTCTCCATAACCCCGGAACACTATGGAGAAATTGGGTTCGCATATGTGTACGAGTCAATCATGGCCGTTCTATAATCAAAGCGTATGCAATTGCACTATGTGTAATTATTCAGTGCTGCGTTGTCAGATTAAGCATCCGTTAAGTCCAACGCTATAATTAACAGCGATGGGTTGGTTGGCGTTTTACTACTGATAACCAGACCAGCAAATCAGTGTTGCGCCTAGTTCTATGTTTGCGTGACGAAACGAAGCCGGCATGAAGGTTTTAATGCCAATTTGTCAAAGTGGTTTCGAATGTTTTACGCATTAACTGCGTCAGAGCTCTCATCGACGGGCGATGGCTGGTGCAACTACTTTAAAACAACAGTGGAATAAGGTGGGTGGGTTATTAAATTTATCAGATTAAATCCCACCGACAGGACTTGTATTTACAACTTAAAACATAACCCTACCTAAATAGAAACTGTCAGTTTTCAACTTCCCTCTAACCTTTCATCCATCTGTCAGATGGTGATCTAAATCCCTACCGTTCCGACCTTTAGAAATACGTTAGATTTCGCTAAACTCTCACGCAATTTTATTTACGAGTAGACGTGATTGAGTGATTGATGTTAGCCTTAACATCTCATTTAATTCTCCGCAAGGTTAATCGTGACGACGATGATGATGATAAGTGAATGAAGATTAAGTTTTAAAAGTAGGGATCAGATGAAAGGGACGATTCTTTCGTGCATGCCCAGAGTTTGACGGCCGACCAAAGCAAATTGAAAGATATTTCTGTAGTCCACGGTTTGTGTTGATAGAAAATGGATAAACAATTTTTTTCTAGGAGAATAATACTGCGAACATTGGTGTTGTGAATCAGATAAGAGTAAATGAAAAGTACAAGAAAAATCTAGTATAAATTACGCGAAATTGTATTATCCTCTTTGCATATACCTGTAAATAGACCACAGATTATAAAAAGAAAATGCGATTGAAAGTTTGATCATTACTCGTTGATGAGGATAATTTGCATCGACGTTTATGTAAACTCTGTTTGGCATTCAGCCTTGCAAGATAAAATGTTAATTTATTCTCAACGAAATATAATTGTCTACAACACCGCTATACACTTTGAGTAAACATACATGAATCCCAAAGAATAAATCGAAGTTAAATTTAAATTTTCCTTTCTGCGACGTTAATTATGTAAATTACACGTAGATTCGCATGCAAATAGACGTGTGTTCGTATCAAGTGTAAATGTGACCATTCTTTGCAGAAGGTTGTTAATGATAATGTCTGTATTACTTGTGTTAACAGCAGACGGCGATACACGCAATGTAAAATCTTCGCATGCAGTATGTGAATAATATAGAGCGTGTCTACAGAACTTCTCTATTTCCTGTAAAGTGTAAAATAATAAACTATCTTGAAACCAAAAATAAAATTACTTTCATTTGTCATCATTGGAATATGTTGTGAGTTTCATCAACGATATTCTTATTTCGTAAATTTTGTGTAAATATAATTATCTGCAACTCTTGTCTGTGCAAATGTTTCTCTTATTTTAAACTTATAATCGTGCCTGTATGAAATAAACAATAAGAAAAATAAATCATGCTATTTTGAGTGTTCAGTTAAATAGTTTTCCTAGAAATTGCAGTTATTGTAAAAGCCATAACTTCTATACAGCTGTTCAATATAGCACAAAACACTATAGAAATGAGTATAACGAGTAAAAAGAAACAAAGGAAGAATATATTATTAGTCGGGAAACAATCCCGTAGGAGAACTGTTAGTATTATTGCAATCGGGCTAACAGTCGGGTTTGAGTTCGATAATTTAACTTCTGGATTGAACAAGACAAACAAAAGGTAACAAACGATAAGCATGACCGAATATACAATTAGAGATGTGTGTATTAAGCATTCCATTACTTTTTAAACTTTGATAGTTTTTAGCATTTGGTAGCATCATTTATCCAATGTCAATCTTCAAAAACATGTTCATGAGGTTTTGTTACTTTTTTAGTTTTCGTTTTTCATTCTAAATTTTATTTTATTCTTGGCCATAAAGGTTGATTTAAAATCAACAATTTTTTTAATTTTTTTTTAAAATAAGAAATAAGAAACCGAAGTTCAAAGGAAAAAATAAAGCTTTGTTGCGTTATCAAAGAGCATATTGATTGTGCAGAATCTATAACCGAAAACGCGATTTTCACACATCGATAACATTGTACATATTCCTACGTCTCCTCATTTTACTTTGCACCTCTCAAGTTGTGCACCTCACACTAACAGGTTACCGAAGCGAATCGCCTCCGTTTCATACTTCTGTCTCTACTCTCATTCCGGTTGTAATGGCGGCGGTCTGCGGTGGGCCGACTAGTAGCTCGGGGAATCCCACCGCTTGTCGGTCGCGCCCGCCGGGGATCCCTGCATCTGACTGGCCGTGATGCCGTGTCACAACCGCGCCGAACAGAGATTACACAACACTGCACGACATCTCGGTACAAATGGCGTGTATAAATCCCTCCGACGATACCCACTCAGATATATTTTCTCACGTCACATAAATTTCGCATTGTCGTGTTAAACTTCTAAAACATGTGTTTATCTTGTAAGCAATGATTCAAAATGTTACAGTTTGGAAAGAATAAATTTTCTATTTCCGGCATCTAAGTTTTATCACGTTTCAATGAAAATGGTAAAGTAATGTCGCCTTGATCTAAACTTCCTGCTTATTACGAGATTCTATATTATTCTCTCTGCCTTATCGTTGTCGTAACTTAAATATATAATTATTTTTATATGGCGAGACGTGCATTTTATTAAGTATGCATACATTTAAAAAAAATCAAAAATAATAACGTCTTACGACAACAAATATTTTCCTGGGAAACTCACATATGCGGAAAATGATTACAAATGCAATTGGTTATGTTTAAATTGGTTACTATATTTGTGACTGGGTTGGTTCGGACCGTTGTAAATTAAAGTTTCCCACTGAGAATCAGTTCTGTGGCTGAGTGGGTACTTAATACATAATTAGTCTTGTATTCTTGTTGTACACTGTAATTTTGATAGTTGTCAAAGTATAATATATTATGTAACACATTTTCAATATTAAACAACACTTAAAATGTACATTTAATACTAACTTTACTCTATACTTAGTTTATAATGTAACTTAAATTTAGGTGTGTATAGTGTTTTACGGTATTTTCTTTTTTAATGTTAATATCTCTTTGCATTCAATGTTATGACTATCTACTTTTTTTATAGCCTATCAACTGAAATGTGTTATAAATTTAGATTATGTTGAACAAAGAGTGCGAGATAATCTTGAGTTTTATTTCGCAATAGATCAAATTGTTATGCACTTTGTTTTGGAGTCAAATACTTCGTATGAAATCGTATTAAATTCAACGAGAGAAATTGGAAATGCTCCCAATCCGCGCTTTTTACGTTGCTATCTAACCTAACAACACGATATAAGTCACTTAGAATGAAACCGTATTCAAAAGTCGTGTCAAATCCTCTACGTTTACGCAAATATCATTCAGTCGACAAGATTTCACAATCAACGTTCCCCGGTTGAGTCTTCAAAATATTTCGACACTTCGAATCGTTTCAATGTCACCGGGTGTGCATTTTTACTCTCCGCCGTCGCAAGGGGTGGGAATTGGCCATTTCAAACTTTTTATGAGTAAATTTGGTCGTGCCATGGATGGAAGCGAAGACTCTTGAAACGAGGATGATGGGGAGTGGGTGCAAATCCAACCTCGGATAGATTTTAGCGTTGAAGTAACCGCAATCCGTATTACCCATCCATTGAATGTGCCTTTAACCGACATGCGCGAGTGACTTGGTGTTGGCAGAATGTAAAAATGACAAGAATGAAGTGTTTGGGAAATTGATGCCTGTTCTTGCAGGAGTCACATAATCTGGAATGTATTAATCTATCATGTTTTTTTTTAAATTGTCATCGGCATTGTTCAAACTAGACTTAACGGCATTAATGCCATTACATAATACATACTTAACATCACTATTCTCAGTAACACTGTCAAACGAATGAATGAGCATTATTGGATGAGCGTAGCGAGCGTAGCGAGCGAAGCGAAGATTCCATTTCACTACACTGGAGAAAAAAATCCGGAATGTTTTTTTTTTTCTTTTTCTTTTTTTTCTTTTTTTTTTGTATTTTTGTCTGTTTGTCCACACGATTCCGGCTAAACCGATACTCCGATTGCGATGAAATTTTATGGAGGCCTTCAAAAATCTCTGAACTTAGAACTGCCACGTTTTTGAGCGCAATCGGAAATTTTTTTCTCATGAAAATCGCAATTTTACGATTTTTTTCAATTTTTAAAAAATTTCTTCGACTTATAACACCTACATGCTTTTTCCGATTTTAATGATTTTTGCACAGAACCTTTATTTTATGAATTAAGATATTTTTGTGAAATTTGAGCGCAATTGAAAAAATGTTTATCATAAAAATCAAAATTTTACAAGTTTTTTCTTTTTTTAAACAATTCTTTGACTTATAACACCTACATGCTTTATCCGATTGTAATGATTTTTTTGCAGAACCTTTATTTTATGAATTAATATATTTGTGTAAAATTTGAGCGCAATCGAGAAATTATTTCTTATAAAAATCGCAATTTTACGATTTTTTTAACAATTACGATTAATAGGGAACTAGCCTTCATTCCAGAAATCGAATATGTTAAAGATAACATCTAAAAAAAAAAACATAAAAGTTTTTTTTGTCTAAGGTTAATACTTTTCTCATATTTAACGCTGAAATTTGAATCTGGCTTCCCGCCAAAAGACAACACGAAAAGTAGTGGACGTCAGACTGCTGACCGCAGCCTACCACAGACCCAAAGGCGCACCGCTATCTAGATATAAATGGTAGATATTCTACCATACAGTCAGCGGTGGGTCAAACACATCCTAGCAGACAGCTGCCGTCACTGCGCCCGCTGTCATTCGTGCTATCGTTTCTCAATGATCCTTTTGATTGATTTTCAGAGAAATGACGCTTTATAAAAGGTGTAAGGTACCAATGTGTTTAACACCACTCTAGAAACACCGGAGAGAGTATTTATATATGTGCCAAAAAGGGAAATGAACAGGTGAAAATAATGGTTAAACGCAACAAGACGAGAATATGTCAAGGAGTCGTAGGGCCTCTAGCCTACCGCTGCAAATTCACTTTACCGTTGTGAATACCACTTTCATGTAAGTAAATGATATTAATTGGTCTACCTACTACTTTTTTATTTCGCAGACTAGTTTCTATGAGCTTCTAATTTACCTCGGGATTATTATAAGCCTAGGACCTATACGTAACTCATTTTCTCGCGGGGAAATATTACAAATATGTAGTTAAAAATTTTGAATTTGTGACATTCTCCCATGCGAGAAAACGCCTCTTACGTTTAGGCCCTAGACTTATAATCCCAAGGCAAATTTTGCTGCGAGAATATTTGTCTGGAGCCTAACAGAAGCTTAGCTTAATTATAGGAAATTCACTTGTGAATTGAAAAGCTAGTAGACCAATTAATAATATTTACTTGCATCAAAATGGTCTTCACAAAAGTAGAATGAATTTGTAGAGGGGGCGTCCTCCTCAAAAACATTCTCGTGCTGCAGCTTTGAATAATTCTTTTTGCCCTGTTTGTCGTTTGGTTCTTTTTTGGGACGTGTGTAAAATGATCTTCTCCGGTGTTTCTACAGTGGTAGCCTTTGCCCTCTTGGTAGACCTAGGCCCTTAGGACCTAGGGCCGAGGTAGGCCTATCACTACGCCCAGGTCTAGGCGCATATTTAAATATAAAATCTAAAGCCCTACCAAACATCAATGATATAAATGATATCGTCATAATCAACAGGCTAAGGATACAGGAAATGCCTCGGCCTAGCCCTACCTAGGCTAGATGTCTAGGGCATCCAAATGGACATTTTATAGAATTGGTTTACCTAACCTAGGGCAAAGACACAGCCTAGGGCGTAGGGCCTATCCTAGCGCAGCCTTGAATGACTGTGTACGACTACGCCAGACCATAAACCTACAAATTGTTTCCCATAGAGAAATAACCGGGGCTCTTTCCCACCAATGACCAATGAGAAATAAATCGCTTTCTAGTCAAGTCGGATAGACGCACTGTCAAAATCACGGGGTTCTTAAGTCATGGTCGTCATCTTTGTCGTCGTTCGTGTTGTTGTCAAAATAGTCCGATCAAGAGTCCGATTATTGATGAGCACGGTCCACTGGATTGCCTCTAGGCTTCGCTGCCGCGCACGGCCGCTCGTCGAGCTTTTGTTGTTGTTGTTGTAGTATTTATACAAACTACAACGATGAGTATGCTGCAAGCTACGTAACGCAGTTGAACCAAGAACGAGCGTTTGCGCGGGGTTCAAAACCCTATAACTTTGTACCCTCGTAGTTACCACGGATGATTTTTTAAAAAAAATCTTTCAATTGTGAAGTTTATTTAACTGTGTTCTATAAATAATAAAAAATGAAAAACGTGAATTTGAGACCAAGGCTAGTTCCCTATTAAAAAAAAAAAAAAAAATTAAGTTAATTTTTAATTTAATTTAATTTAATTTAAAAAAAATTTCAACTTAGTAATGATTTTTTCCTCAGAACAACAGAAAATTCGCATAAACACATGACAGCTCAATGCACAATTACGCTCATCCAACAACGCGGCGGGACTTAAGCGTTTTCCTAGTATTAAAAACATATGCTCCTAGATTGTACGAGATGAAGTTGCGATAACCACCATCATTTATAACTTTGAAAGTTACATACTAAAGAACAGTTTTGCTTTTTGTCACTTGTACAGTATCTGAACTCGGATAAAAACGAAGAATTTCAGTCGTCGGCAATAAGTTTAAAAAATTGTGAATAGTGCTAGAATATACATGAGAATCTACCTCCTGTAAACGATATTTTCTTGAAGGAGTTTTGATTTTCTCTAGTCGTTCAACGAGTTTATGTATAAAGAGCTAAATTAAAGGTTGGACAGCACCTCTGAGGAGGAAGTGGTTTAACGTCGTGTAATAAATATTCGTCCACATTATATAATAATGATTTCCATATTTCAAACTTTTGATACTCTTATTCGAAATCGAAACTTGAAACACTGTTGTTCGTAGCTAGATGTTTTCCTTTATAACTGTTATTTTAACCCAACCGTTTTCCAGCGTGTACTTACAATTAATCTCAATTACGTATTTACACATTTCTAGAAACCACATTATCACCAAACATAATATTATCACAACCACTTAGCGAGGCTTTATTTGGGTAAAATTAGTTTCTTTATCTTGAAAAGATCTCCTCTTTATTATTTCCCCAGCCTGTTTTTCTCGCCTTAGTAGTACGTAGAAAATGACCTCAATAGAATGATGTTCTTCCTCTGGTTATTTAGTTTGTAAAGACTTTAACTGGGCTTCCACTTTATTAAATCAAGCAAGATAAATAAAGAGAGCTCCGAGCTAGCTCCTTCTTTTACGGCCCGCTATCTTAAGGGGCATGACGGCCTTAATTACATGGGACCCACCCTAGATAATTAAATTGCGCCTGATTTATTGCGCTGGTAAGGTAGAAGAAGGGTTCACCGAGTGCCTCTACCATAGCCCACGTCATGAACGCCTTATGGACGGAAATGAAACAACCTACAAAACTCACACTTAAGAAAATCTGCCTTCTACAGTTTAATTGAGTAGACAAACCATTAGCTGTAATGTCAAAAGAGACAAATGATTTATTTACTTGATACGAAATACCTGAAGTTGGTGTTAGCATTTAGAAGAAATTAGGTCGTGAGTCAACTTGAAACTAGGAGTCGTTAGTCATAACATTACGCTGATGTTATTGCTTAGACCCTACTTCATTTGAAGTGAAAAAGCAAACTTTACTTTTAAGAAACCTTTCTCCATGTGTGTAGTTTCGTTAAGAGAATAAGTTATGCAAGTTTTCAAACATATTTCGTAGTTTTAAAATGTGTTTAAAAAGAAATAAAGTTAAAAACTTTGTGTAATTTAGTAAAAAAAACGGTGGAACTTTGTTATTAGTTGTATTCAGACTAGACTATGTAATTAAAACGTTATCAAAATCAAAAATTGCAAGTTTTTCGACTTGAACTGTAACTAACTGACTGACTGTAACTTTAATTTTGGATTACATTAACCACATAATTTTGGTAATTTGAAGGCACCATAAACTGACACCGAAATTGAAAAGTACACTTCCATTTTCTTGAATACAAAACTCTTAAAAGTGTCAAAACTATACTTCTATTTCAGTCACTTTAGCCTTCCCAGACGTAGAAAGGAAGAGAGACTTTTAAAGACTCGGTGTAAAACAGTGTTCTAATCTAAGGAATTAAAACTCAAGCTATTAATATAAATCCTTTTTTTTTGTAAGTCTTTACAAATGTTGAAAGTGGAACGTACATTGTTCTAGAAACGTGATAGTTTCCGTTATAATTTCTAATTAGAAATCGGAGTCGTGAATAGAAACGTCTAGAGAATTCACCCAGTAAATGTTGTTTCTCGTATAAAGTTACAAGCCCGTCTAGAGCTAGACTGTTAGCTAAATACATTCGAATTAAAAATGATAACTCACTTTAAAAACTGAATCTTGAAATAAAATACCGTATTCCTTTAAAACAATTAAAATGTCAGGTAGTAGAATGAGTTTTTTCCTATTTTTTTCCTGGTGCATCTAAGAACATATTTATTTGTTCAACTCTGTACATATTTTGTATTTCATAATTATTATTACTATCAAAAATACTATTCCAATACTTAGGTTTCTCAAATAGTGTATGAAATGATACGTTGTGTAGTTATTGTGTTAAAACTATGACATCTCATTGAAATTAAATATATTAATACAAGAGAGTTGATGTTTTTGAAACGTACGTTCCTAACCAAACATTTCTGCAGATAGGAAGTTGGTTTAAAGACTTAATTACTAAATTGACGAACTAATGAATAGGCAAATTGTTAATGAATACGCAAGGCACGCAATAATATAAAACATCAGAAATCTCCATAAGGGGCGGTACAAAGAGCGCCGCCTTCCCAACG
This sequence comes from Sweltsa coloradensis, assembly GCA_024449915.1. NCBI lineage: Eukaryota > Metazoa > Arthropoda > Insecta > Plecoptera > Chloroperlidae > Sweltsa > Sweltsa coloradensis. The sequence goes on along the minus strand of JAMZAV010000032.1, from coordinate 230,584 downwards.
ATTTATTGTAAGAAAACGAAACGAAATGGAAGAGTTGCTGATTTACCATGCAATATACATTTCCTAAATAAGGTGAATACTCGTTGTAATTCACCAACAACGCAAAAATAAACACTGTACAAAGTTATTTATTAAAAAAAGATAAAATTTTAAACTATGAACCGTTCGTTTACGTTATAAATACTTTTTGCGCTGAATGCATATTCATGTTGCTCCTGGTAGAACAAAGAAAACGTATTTTTTAACCCTTTAAAACATTTTTTAACTTTTTATAGGCAATTTCAAGATAAACCATTTATGTGATTGTAGCAAATTGTTTGTTGCATTTCACAGATATGTACAATTATTATTCAGTGGTATAAACATGTTGAGAAATTATTAATCGAAATAACTACTCCAGTCAAAAACATGTTGAGAAATTATTATTAAGATAACAACTCCAGTCATTTATTCATTGTTGCGACAAACTTCCTTCAAGTTAAGACTGTCGCAAGAGCTCGAGCAAACCAAGTTGGATGTAGAAGCATTGTTTTGATCTGGATCGCTTTGAAGCTCGACTGGTTGTCGCATGGCGTTAAGGTTTGAATCAGAAAATATGCCACGTAAGAAACAACTTTTAGACATTTTTTTGCAATTTCTACTCGAGACGATTTTCCGAGGTTGTTAAGGATACACATATTTCAAATATGGAAATATTGTATGATAGAGACATGTACATGACCTTCTGTAGTTTAAATTTGTTGGGGTGAAAATTAGAGGTCTGTACATCCGTGCATCCGGGTAAACCATATAGAAACCTCCATTTAATTTGTTTTTAAAATTGGGCTAAACTCAATTAATTAACTTTTGTTTATTAAAACCTATTTTTTAAACTAAAACTTGGATGGTAGTTTGTTAGTAGTTATTACTGAATTTGTCGAGAATTTATCGTGATTTATGTTTTAAACATGCGACAAATACCACATCGAATCTTTAATTTAGTGTCATAAAATAACGTTATCAAGTAAACCGTATTCATTGTTCACCCTGTGCATAAGCCACACAAAGCAAAAAAAAAATTCTAAGAAAGCAGCTCAGCTGTAGCCTAAAAATCTCTGATCCAGAAAGTGTCCAGTTGTCAGCAACAGATTCTGAGTGACATCGTAATGTGCGTAGACTCACACAATCATGTAATACACACCCACAACTCCTAACACTATCCATCTTGAGAGTTGACAGTTTTTCACATCAGGATATATTGTTAACATTTGAAAATATATTTAATTATAATAACATTTTTTTCCTTTCATTGTACATTGTTATTGTCATATATTTGGATTCAATTATTCTTTATTGTGTGTGCAATAAATTATAAAATACAAGTTTTATTTTTTGCTCTTCTTTGTAAATTAGATGGCTCGTTGGTCTTGTTGTTAGCGTATCTGCTTCCAATGCAGAAGGTCCAGGGTTCGATTCCCGCTAAAGTCAGTAGTTTTTTAACTTTTGATTTGTACTCGAGTCCATCAGTTCGTGTCTTAGGAGTTTGTAAACGGTGACTTTGGAGCCGTCCTAGTAACGAAGCACATAGTAAATTCAGAGTTGTTCTGAATCGGCCTTGTTGATTCTGGCGTTGATTCGCGGGTGTTCGCACTGTCCATACCATTGATTGCTATATTTCCTATTAAAAATATCGATCTTTGGTTGGTTATCGCTCACTCGTCGATTGCGTCGGGACCTACAGGGTTGGCTTGGTCGCTTTGATTTAAAGTCCTCCACTGAAAATCAGTTATATAACTGAGTGGATAGACTCTAAATACAATTTATTTATTATTATTCATTAATGTTTATAACTGAATATGATCTAGTTTAATACATTAACTGAGGAACCAAACCACTCTAAACATTGTGTCCACTTCCACGGTAAAACAGAGTCAAGCGTCACCATTAAGTTGAGACTAGGAAGTCCTGATTCGTGGTCACGTGACGGCCCATATAAACAATTGTTAGCAGGGATGTCTGCTGTAGGGTACTTATCAGTTTTCAGGCCCTCTGCAGGTGACTCGCTTCATGGTTGGGGTGTTAGGATAGATAGAAAGAAAATGTCTACAGTCTGTTTCAGAGAAATCAATCGCTTGTCTTCGCATTAACAACTGTAGAATTAAGTCTTTGAGAAAACTGTCAGTGATGACTTTTGGTGACGGGTATTGAACCAATGACCTTTCGAATACAAGATTCACCCTCAGTTCATCTCTCTTGGTCTCAATATACGTTAAACATTATGACTGAACGAATGTTTAAACATAGAGTATATATACAAAGTGGATCACAAATACCTTTCTGTACCACTTTATTTAGCTACAGACTAGAATTAATTTGGTATTTAATAAATCTCTTTTGAATCATATTCATTTTCGAAGTAGCCCCTGGCGTTGGATTTTCCACAGATTTCTGAAATGCTTCAGTAGACATATAAATCAGATGAACGTTACGTTTGGAAACGCATTGGTGTAGAAATGCTTTGACGTGGAACAGGTAATATACGGCTAGGGATTTACAAATAGCCTTATTTACTTGCAGTAAATAATGTTGATGCTTTCGCAATTTAACGAATGGAGACAAAGATAAAAGGTTTTGAAAAATAAAAAGGTCCTAGTTATAAACCTTTCATCACATATCAACTTTCTAACGGATGTTTTGTCCTCAAAGACTAATTTATTGATAAATATTATGTTTCGTGTAATAGCATACCGAATATATGTAGGCCTATACGTCAAGCATACCAAAAATGCACTTTTGTCGAATTCGAATTCTTTTTCAAATCGAGGTACAAGGATTTAAAAAACATAATAAACGAAATATGTGCTAAAAGGCTAAGTATTACAAAACTAGATTTGTGTTCTGTAATCGTGTTACACGTTTTTTTAAAGAGTGTTTAATTAATTAATTTAATGGAAGTGTTCACTTACACACAGCTTAATTTGCATTTGTTAATTGAAGCTTCATCATGGCTCACGTTTCAAATTAGCCGTGATATGATCCCAGTAAATATCAGCTAAACGTATCTTAGCTGAGATATACTCATTACATTTCAACTAAAACATCACCGTCAATACTGTGAAAGTCGTAAGAATAATAACCATTCACTGCCAAGCCACGTACGATAAAAAAATTACAGACTTAAATCATGAAACGAATTTATTTAAACATTGAAAATTTAAATTGTGATTGGAGCATCTGCTTTCAATGCAGAAGGTCCAATGTTCAATTCCCGATATAGGCAGAAGTTTTGTAATTTCTGATGTGGACTTGGGTCCATCAGCTGTTCTTGGCTTATGTATTTGTAAACGGTGACTTTGAAGCACATAATAAATTCTAAGGTTCTACCGAATTAGCCTTGTTGATTCTGGCGCTGTCTGCGGGTATAATTGTGTGCAGCAATGTTTCCAACTTAAATATGCCGGTCTCTAGTTGGTATTGTTCGCTCGTCGATGGTGTCGGCGCCTACAGGGTTGGCTTGTACAGCTTTATATTTAATGTCCCCCACTGAAAATCAGTTCTGTGACTGAGTGAGTATAAATTCTAAATACGAATTTATTTATTTATCGTTTCATCGTCAATATTAATTAAATTTCTCGTATATTATATTTTGTGCATCGTTGTTTCAACTTTCCTTCCCTCAAAGTTTTTGTTCACGTCCCGTTTTATTCCTTAGTGTACACATAATATTAATTTCCTACCATAAGAAGCATACTAAACACGTTCGTTCATCGTTATACTAAATACTTCAAATTTTTCCATCTTTTTCTCACACCGTATTCTTGTTTGTATTATGTGCAGTAAATTTTCTAGTCATTCATTGTATAACAGATTTTTATTCTGAGCATCGTTATCATAAAAATAAAACTCGTTGGAGTTCACTAATTAAAATTGCAAACGCTCTTTACGGTTACGTTAATGGTAATCCGCAAAACTATTTTCCTATTTTCCACCATTTCCATACAAACAAATTTTATTTGCCAACCGACAATAGAACTATTCTTCAATCAATCCCATTATTTCTATCCGACATTCTCTAGGCGAGAAACACAGATACCCTCGCGGGATAAGCTCGCTAGTCTGATAACCTTCCAGGATCAAAACTAATGAGGTCGTGCTTGGAACAAAACACAATGTGGCGTGTTTTAGTTCCATTCATCACCTGCAGGTTAAATAATTCGAACACAATACTTTCTTTTTGTTTTGCATACTACAATTGCATTCCATGGAGCACACTAGAGGTATAGGAAAAACATTGTTAGAATGCATGTTGTGTCTGGTTAATGCATGAAAGATGCATGCCATTTTATCCACCACAATGTAACAGTGTAGTACTACTTCATAGTTATGGCTATAGTTCTTTTTATCCCATAATCAAAGTTGTTAGAGCGATATTTTAATAATCTCATAGTTAACAATTCCCAGTTTTCTAGAAAAACTTTTTGTGTATTCCAGTTTGTAATACGCGCCGATTGGTCCAATGAGCTGTTCTAAATGTTCACGCTTTAACACTATCAAACTAAAAAACGAATCCTGATAATTCGAGTTTTCGTCTTGGCAATGTACATTTTTTTCGATAAGCAATTAGTCTAATCCCTAGACTCCGAATCCATTCATGAAGTTATCCGCTTCGACTGGATAGAAAATTAACCAATGCCGGCATTTAAATTTTGCGTCTATGTGTAAACACGCAAAGCGTTACTCTCATAGATCAGAACCATCCCGGCTAGTCCCAGTGATCTGAATTGTGTAATCATGTGCCTAAAGTTCAATTAGGCCCAGGAAGATAATTAATACTAACGTTACAGTAGACGACGCAGGCCTCTGAAATATGCCCACGACACTTGTCGTCGATACACAACTTGTAACTAGTATAGTGTAAAAACTAAAGTTAAAATAGTATGATCTACTGGCTACATTATAAATTACCAAGTTTAACGCTTTCTTGCGGTTTTAACTTCTCCACTTGGTCATAAATAAAATTGGAAACAAAAATCAATATTACAGTGAACTTGATTTAAATTTGATGTTTACTACTTGGTTAATGCGTAGACAACAATAATCATGTTGTTCTCTTGCATGGAAATTTCGATTGCATGAGAGTTGAGATTAAACACGCCTTTACTGCCATGTACTGCATTATCCCGTCCTTATACCACCTATACCCGGGATAAATGTACATGAATCGGGGCCCTGAGGTTAACATTTCTGTATACTTGCTACGATTATTTTATTTTGTTAGAACTTGCTCCTAAGCCGTTTTCGTAAGCTTCTTATTCGTCACGCAACGCTATTATCGTTCGCTCAGTCTAGATCCCACGTGATCTGAGTTGTGTGAGTCATTCTTTGCAATGATAGTGTAGACTATAGAGTGTAGGACAGGGTCATATTTTTTTTCGAACGAAAACGAGAAGTCGATCGGCAGGGACATCTTAGTAAATAGAATAACTCATGCGACAACTTGTCGGTCGATACTAACAACTTGGTAAATAGAATCACGTGTGCAAAAACTAAGAGTTGTCGTTATCGATCTACTGTTGTCACAATTAGTAAGTATAGACCCACCCCTAGGTGTAGACTCTGATCTCGCGGGGTGACTTTTAATTTCTTCCATGGGTATATCATACACTTCGGATGCAGATGAAATCAGTATATAACCAAGAAACGTGGATTTAAAATTTATGTTTCTACTACTTTGTTTTGCGTTAAACAACCAACTTCAATCAAATGTTGTCATCCATCTTACATCACGAACAGTCTCGATTAGCCCATGACTGATGATATTGAGTCATTTAACACATTCGTATTTTGATGTCAGTAAAAAGCATCAATCAATTGGCGGAATAATTGTGAATTTATCAAAACAAATAAACATCCCAAAAACAAAATCAGACTGTAACAGTGACTTACGTGACACATAAAGTTTCTAGAAACATAATAATAGGAATAGTTTTTAGAAATTATTTTGACATCGTAGGGCAGCCTTTCTTATGTTTAGATGTTTTAATATGATAGCGCACAGTAATAATTAACGCAAACCATCAAATGCATAAATATTATTCCCTTTCCATTGTCATATCACGCAATCACTAAATATCATAATTTCGTCTTGCAAACACAAAATATAATTATTTGATGACTGCTTGATAAAATAATTGTATGCTATCCTATTGAAAAAAAATAATTAAAACACAAAGAAAAAATAGGGTATGGGTAAACGAACTATTTCTGGCGTCTGGATCCCGCAATACGGAGAGAATTGTCGATTACGAAAGCCAGTAGGTAAACCCGGCACCTCCACCAAAAGTTTAGAAATAATCACTCGAAGTTTCATATTCACTCTTCATGTGGGCAAACAAGAAATAAGGAGGAGTAATTAAGAAAAACCACAATATACATGGTATTCAGCATCATTAGTCGAAATAAGTGTAATTTGAAACATACAAAAATACTGAATATAATTGGTTAACCTGTAATTAATTCCTATGCAAATCAGATTTTGTACCTTGAATAAAAAATAAAAAATAAACCACACAGTGTGTGAGAATATGAACAACCATTCCTGCAAGGAAGTCATTAGAAAGACGATCAAAGAAGAGACAGATGAACATTCTAGCACGATATTAACGCGCCAATGTTTGTTTGTTTCTTTGTTTAGACTTCCAACGACGGCAACACGACGACGAGCACGCTGTCGTACCTTGGTGCACAAGGAGGACGCCGGCAAGTACCTGGCTTGCCGGGCGGAGAACACTATCATCTCCAGTGAGGGGCTGGAAGACGGCTGGAAGCTGGAAGTGCACTGTGAGTACTTGCATTCGTTACAGTGTTCATTTTTCAATTGAAGTCACAAGTTGTGCGTCAAGAGTCGCCATGAATGCCCCGACTAGTACTTGAGCTCAGATTATTGTTCGTCATCACACACCCATAAAACGGAATCTAGATAACAAATCAAATTAAATCAATTATTTTATAAGGACCTCCTTCCTTAAAGCACATTAGAGCTTTCTAGTAACAATGAAGATTATGTTAATACAATTCGTACATTGAACAAATTGACTAACGAAATAATAAATGTGGGCTAAATTTTATGTTTGCTACAGATTTCAGTAATTTTTTTTAGGTCAGTACATTTTTTCTAAAAGCAATCACAGGTGCTTAGAAGATAACAACGTGGAATGAGACCCTGCCTCGTGCAAATCGTGTAAAAGAAATTAATAAAAAGCTAAAGTTTCTTTCACTTCACTAACTCATCCAAACTCAGTTTTTGTTGAAATGAAATTGGTATTTTAATGTGAACGGCTAGTTGGAGTACTCAACGCTATTTTTCAGAATCTTTTTTCCGTTAAAATAAAATCTGTTCAACTTTGGTGAGTGTTCATAATTATGAGTATTTATCTTCATACAAAGAACACACATGTAGAATGTGAAATAAAATGTTAAGTTCAGACACGGATGCAACCTGATTTGCGGTTACAACAATCCACACATAAATAAAATTGTTGTTATTTCTTATTAAAGGGGTATTTAACCGCTAAACTCAAAAAATATATTTCATTCAGGCTAACAAGTTATGAATTTAGCAATTAACAGAAAATTATTGGGGCCACCATGACCTCCCAAAAAATTGTCAAACATGACATTTTTCGAGCTAGGTCCCATCGGCAAAAATCTCCCATAAGAAATAACATGGGGACGATCTTTATGCCCCATGACCTTGGAGGATTTTGATACAAAAAAAATATTAACCATTATTGACGTACTCTTCAGCCTTTTTGTAAATTCTCTATATTTTGTTTTATAATTTAGGCAAGTAGTTCGATCAAAATATGCTGATAACCAAGATGGGGTGTGATTTTAAAATGCATATTTTTGCGTGTTTGAGGGTTTATTTGGGCACAGTTTCAAGACACAATGTAAAAAATGGACATTTTAGATTGGTACTATGCTCTAGAATCTATGTGGACAAAAAAAGAAGCAGGTTAAAGCCGATTTAAGAAATTACCTAAAACACCAATTTTCGCAAATTTCTGGATAAAAAAAATTGAAAAATTCGTGTTGAGTCTCAGTTACAAGATATAATTTCTTAAACTGTCATTTTAGTGTAGTATTGTGCTATAGATCATGCGGTAAAAAATATTTTTTTGAGTTAATAGCCCCTTTAAGATGTACAAGGTCGATAATTTCGACGAATAACATTGTATTGCTTGTCTGAAAGATAATTAAATATCGCAGACTGATACTTCTTAATTAAGTGTTTGAAAGTAATTATCACAATTTCAAATATTAATATCAATTATATGGAACAAAATTATAATGGAAGCTGAAAATTAATGATAATTATAAATCTATTAAACCTTGTTCAACATGGCAGTAATGTTGGGCACTCAATGTCGTGTGATTTTCTAAACAAAAATAACCAACTGTATTATTAATAATCACCATTGGCGTGAGCAATAGCCAAGATGAGAAGGAATATTATATATTTTCACTTTGTTTTAAAAGCTTGCACAAACACATCATGTGGTATTACAAAATATCAACATTTGAGTCCATGGTCGTTACTCGCTAGATGTCAGATAGATTTATACTTGTGGATACGGATTAATATTTTATACTCTAAAAACATTTATATGTATTAATGTAGTTTGGTGCATAAATAATGGAAAGGAATAATTTATTTCGAAGGTATTGTATTTTACACGTAAACCTTCTCATAAGATTTACGGTCGTGCAGGATTCCGGTAAAGGCGGCCACGGTAAGTTGCGATTGAAACTTCGACAAGAGTCGAATAAAGGTGTTCCACGGATGGCTGTGAATGTGGAAACTTTTTTATTACTCCGCTTTATCTAATACTATCGCGTGTTTAAAACAGACTGGCTTCACTTGAAGTGTGCCCAATGAAAGAACGAAATAACCGTCACGCAGGCAGTTTTATTGTCAAGTTAACATTCGATTCTAAAACATTATTCAAATAGGTTGAATCACGAATATAATATTCCCATGCTTAACATTATCTTTATGAAAGAGAGTTTGAAATTTTTAGTGTAATCTTGCGCGTTACGAACGAACGTTGTGATAAATTAAGTGCATGATAAACACTACACCTGGTCCTACCGGAGTGCAGTGTGCTTAGGGATTTGGGCTGGGGGGGGGGGGGAAGATGCCACATTAAGTTTGTACGTAGATAAATGACGCAATGTACTTTCTGTATTAAGCCTTCAGAGTAACACAATGGCTACACTTAAGGCACCGCCAGGTGACAGCAGCTACTTCACGATAATAATTATCTCAATTTTACGCCTTGCCTATCACGTATAGCTGCCTATATGAAGATTGATGTACAGACTTTTGATTATACTCACATTAAATAACGAGTGTTTTAGGTTTAAAACCCGCTTTAAAACCCGCTTTAACAAGAAAAAAAGCTGCACTTAATGACATATTAATTATTTACGCCACTATGTATCGAGGAAACCGTCAAGAACATATTTTAAAGTAAATGTAAATGTCGTAAATGTGTTTGTCTTTATAATTCAGATATGGAACTTTCCAAGGAAGAAAACATTGTATGCTGGTTATATATAATTTTACATACACAATGATAGCGGATATAAACCAAGGTTTAGTTAATACAACCAACAAAATATTTGTGTTATAGTTTTAAATTATCAATCAGGATGATATTAATTGCATTTTTTTAATATATGTTTTAGAATTTTTGATCCCTTAACAACACATTTTTATTTTGCAATGCAACTTTTAAAATGTGTTCTGAATTCGTATGCGTATGTTTAAATACATTTATCGTAATAAATAATAAAAGTCACGACAATTAATGTTCATTATTTTGTTTGTGGTTGAACATGTTATTTAAAAATATAATAACGCTTTTGTACTGAAATGTGTGTATAATAATAATATGTAGTATACTTTTCAATTCCATTCCAACTCTAGAATGTCTATTTAAACTGCAATAACAGTGAAGTTTAACATTTAAACTATAAATAAATAACAGGTCCCCATATCACAAGCAACTCATGTGGATGTGTTATACTTTTCCACAATTTCCACTATCTTGTTATGTCAAATTAGAGCGTGTTTAGTTTTCATTCCGTTAAACAAACTACGAAAGCAAAATGTGTCCAATTATGTTGAAACGTGACATAATAGAACCCCCCCCCCCCCCATGACTACAATATTTGTGTTGGCGAAACAGCTGTTATTCCCCTGGGGTGATCTTGAGACGTGCACTCTATGCTGTTTGGTCTCGAGCGTGAAACACATTTATACACTCCATTTCGGTCGAAATATACAGTTTAAGGCCTTAATTTACAACGTAAATAATTGGTTTTCTTATAAAAATGAATTTACATTTACAGATATTTCATTTCAAAAAGTGTTTTACCCCTCGCCCTAAATTTAATAAAAGCACTTTAAGAAACCATTAAAAAATAAATTGATGTCTTTTAATCGTGTATGCAAATGTGTTTATCGCCAGGGGCGTATCAACGCAGTATTTATGCTGTTCTCAATGAGTTGCCGAAGAATATGGAAGTGACAAGCTAACCGAGATCTCGAAATGCTTTTTCTATCATTTCTTTATTTTCTAATGAGAAGCCAGTCCAATGACAGTCTTTGATTCTCCTTTAGATCTATAACTAAAGGGTATAGTTTTGAAGGAAACTTAGTGACTGAAGATTATTTTTTATATGTACAGTCATTGTGAGAAATGTGAAATCATGGAGTGCACTTTAATTAATTTCAGCAAAGTCACGTTTTCGGAGGGTGTTTTTATATTAAATAAGGATGTCCTCTCACTTTGTGACAGATCATATTTTGTTTTTCCCAAATTATTTTTAATGATAGATTAAGGCTATTTTATAATTATTTTTAATGATAGATTAAGGCTATTCCAGAGCACTCTTACCGATATTTTGAAAGTCAACGGAAAATGGCTAAAAGTTGGTTGGATGAAAGATGAACTTGAATAAAAAAGGAAAAAAAATAACTTTTTTTTTGGACGGGACAAAAGCTCTATTTTGGCCATTATATGCAAATTTTGGGTCATTACGGAAATGAATGTTTTGGATGCAATATTTAATTTTTAGCTTTTTTTTTTTTTTTGCTTCAACACACCTTTGTTTCTGGACTGAGTACAAGGGAAAAGAATTCTCTGAAATAATGTTCGATGTACGATTTTTTTTGTCACATGGTACAAAAAAGAGTTTTGAACCGGAACACGAAAAAAATCGTTCATCAAATGTTATTTCATAAAATTAGTTTCCCTTGTACTCAGTCCAGAGACAAAGGTGTGTTGAAGCAATAAAAAAAAAATTATAGCTAAAAATTGAATATTGCATCTAAAACATTCATTTCCGTAATGACTCAAAATTTGCATATAATGGCCAAAATAGAGCTTTTTTCCCGTCCAAAAAATAGAATTTTTTTCCTTTTTTATTCAAGTTCATCTTTCATCCAACCAACTTTTAGCCATTTTCCGTTGACTTTCAAAATTTCGGTAAGAGTGCTCTGGAATAGCCTTAATATCATGAATGAATAGCATCCTATTAGAAGTTATTTGATGAAATTGATAGTGTCCTATTAAGCATATCTGATTTGTTAGTCTGATCATTTGTGTAATATAAGTGATTAAAATACACTTTAATGTATTTAAGAAACCCCATATGTATGTCACTGGTAGGAAGAGAGTGGGGGTGTGGGATCCTAGAAATGGCATACGCCGACATATGTCCTCCTTATTGTTCTAGGAGTGTTCTACAACCATACAACAGTTCGCACCTCTTCGCCTCTACGTCTCTCGTCGAGCATTGATTATTTACAACAGCCAAACAATTAGCATAGTAAAGCCAGTAATGCGCATCGTGTGTTAGCCTATTGTTCGTGATTGGTGTTGATGTAGACGTTGAAGACAAGACGAGTTTGGGTAATTGAATAATGGTTTCGACGCCAGTGTCAAGAGTTGGGTTAGGAACTAAGTATTCAGGTGGTTCCTAGGTGATGGGATATATAATTTAATGAGTATAGCAAACAGTCGATTCCCTCCACCTCTCAGATTGTACGTGTTCGCCGCTGGGTCTAGCTCTCCACTCTCGTCTGAATGTGTTTCCATGTTGCAGATGCGCCGGAGGCCAAGATCCAGCTGGGCAGCTCGCTCAACCCCGACGCCATCAGAGAAGGCAGCGACGCCTACTTCGACTGTCTGATTAACGCCCTGCCGTCGGTTTACAAAGTGGAGTGGAGGCACAATGTAAGCTCCTAACTCAAATAGCACGTAAAAGCTATTCGCTGAGGTGCCATGCTATTGCCTGTGTGTGCGCACTAATAATAAGGATTAACAGCCAACCCACCCCATCTTATATTTTAACTGGGCAGGAAGTCGCGAAAGGAGAGGCAATGACATTTGTTTCTATTCCTTATGAGAAAGTTCAAGAGTCTATTATCTTGAAACTTGGAGCACTTCCCAAACCAAAACGCATATTGAGAACTTCAGAGAGATAAATCTAGGTGTTACAGAATTCACGTTAGATATAATATTGGAAAGATGGTGGATTACTTAATGAAATATTGATTAAAATAAAAAGCGCACTCTTTTAAATATGCGACAGCTGCAAAACCTCCAGTACGTTAAATTATCTATCATATTCACATATAATGGCGCTTATCAAAATCTGACTTTGAAATACATGGTAAAAACTTTACCAACAATGATAACAATTCATTGCACATCCTGATAGTATCTTAACAAAATACATAATCTGTAAAAGTTTTGGAATTAAAAATATATTTAGTTTAAAAACTATTTTCAACGACAACGTAAGTAAGTAAGTAAGTAAGTAGCTTTAATTTTGTTTACAATACATTACATGTTACACATTGAAAATGTAGGAAACAAAAGTGGCGAGGTTCAATTATTGAGAGATCATTCTTCCACCTATTACCATGGTTACAAATAGATGTAGATAGTGTAAGATTATAAGATATAGATATGTTATAAGATAAGATAAGATTACCATTGAACAATGTTAACTTGACCATTCAGGTTCAGGACACGTATTGAACACGACATATTGAATCGTGACTGCTTTCTTGCCGGATTGATTACCTTTTCATAATTAACTTCTTTTTCACAGTTCATGAGTGTAAGTGATAAACGTTAACTTTTAAAAGGTTGGTAAAATATATTTAAATATTTCCTAATTGTAAGTGCAAGAAAAATTATTCAGAAGAAGTGTGGTACTTTAAGTTGTACTGTGTACTGTATTGTCGTCAGTAGGAGTTAAATGCTAAAATCCAATCCAATCCAATCCAATATAATATTATATGAAAAACGTGATTAATATTATTATAGTCAATTATAATTATAAATTTATTCTTATTCATTTTTATTTGCCTGGAATTCATGTAAATTACGTAGGTCGAATGTAAAAATGCATGACATCTATTTAAGGATGAGATAATCGATTAGCTACAAATGTGTGTTATAAAAATTGTATTTATTATTTTATTGTGTTTACATAATTAAAACAGGCGAGCGTATTCTTGTCAATCCCTTTCTAAGAAAGTTAGGCGTAATTGACAAGTGTATTTTTTATCTCACAACATTTTGAACAGTGTCAAGAGTGTGTGTATGTCTTTGAGAGTATAAGCACAACTTCACAACCAATCGAACCATGATTATCTCATACGTTTCGTGACGAGAGTATAGAAGCGCTTTTAGTGACAGCTTCATGGGATATATACTTTCATAAGTATCATCGATACTTGGTCCAAATTGGTCGTTAAATCTAAATTGTAGAGTCAAAACGTAAATCTAAAAAACAGGCCATAAGGAGCTAAGTTACGGATTTTAGTGATGCATTAAACCATCGTTAAATGTTGACGATCCAAAGAGGTGAAGAATATCAAGGGTGAAGTTGCAAGAGTATAGAAACCTGAATCATTAAAACTATATCTAAACCCAGGACCAATGATAGAGGCTTTGGCACAGTGGGTTTATGTAAAACAGGGATTCTCATGAGACAGGTTGAGTTTATTCGTCTTTCTTTTAGATACAGAAACTGACGTCTCGAATGAGGCACAACATTTTAGTTGATAAATAATTTATCTAATATAATGCTATGGAAATCGACATTCCTATAAGCTCAATACCACTTTCAGCATAGCGTGGCAGGCATTCTCCTAGTCAAATTTCACTGCAAGAGCATAGATACAAATTGAGTAATTTTATAATCCTATGCGTTACAAGCGTTCAGAAAAGTATATTTGTGTAGTTAGATCAATATAGATATAACTAAGGAAAACAGGTCAGGAGGGGGCTACAGTGCAAACACAAAAGAATGTGGAGGTATTCCATAAATTTTGCATCTCATGGAGTAATCTTATAATAATTACAATAAAACACCCCTTTCAACTGTTTTGTTTTATCTTAGTACAATTTTATTTATTTATTTCAAAGTTGTAAACCCTTCATTAACTTGAATGTTTCTTAAATCAATACTTTGGATACGGTGTGAATCTTTAACTAACTTATATATTTTTTAAATAGTGACGATTTGACATTTTACATTGTAAATAATACTAGCAACGTGCACTCAATTAGAAGTAGTAATTAAGTTAAGAAATAAGGTCATGTTATGATGTTTAACATAGCACAAGCCGCTAATGGAATTATATATAATTGAAGAATTACATTCCACCTCGTGCCAATATAGTTTTACCGCTTAAATTATATTATTTTACCTCGCGGTAGCCTTTCAGTTATTCAACTGAGTTATTAAGCCAATTCATTTCATTATGAACTTCGTTGAGTTAATTGTGTAAATTAAGTTCTTTACGTCTGACAAAAACAGCCACAAGCTTTGAAACGACTCCCGTGTCATCAAGCTTCAACAGTATTAATTTCGTTGCGGGCACTTGACAAACAATCCACATCGCTTAAACTTTACACAAAGAGTCGTCAAAACTCTATTTTGTTTTTTGGCATAGCTCTGGCAACGTAGCGTGGCTGCATTTGTTAATTAATTTACGTATTTACACCCTTCAATGTGACCTCTTTACTTTGTATGGTGTATAAATACCACAGCGTTGTTTTGTGCTTTGAATGTCTAGTGCGTGTGACCACAGATATGCGCTTAGCTTGCATGTCACTTTATGACTTGTGCGTTCACTGCGTTTCGTTTTCATTTTGCATATAACCAAAGATGTTGGAATCATTGAGATACTATACTGGTGGGAATAAGTAGGTCTAGATGACGCATGAGCGCTGCTGTACCTATTGATAATTATTCGGCGCCCGGCGGCCATTGTGTGGGAATTCAAACTCAAATCTAATGACACGCCAATCATGGATAATTTGTAATCATGGTTGCATCATGTTGCATATATAATACGTAACTTATAACACTTATAACTTACTTATAACAAGCCTTGTAACACAAAACACTAGGCATGCATCCTGCACCTCTGTGTAAGATTGACCGACAGCTGACTGTTCCCACACAATGGCCGCCGTTCCCGTGTTCAATCAGCAATAAGTTTCCGTGGCCGCCGCTATAGAGTGCTAGGGTCTTGCGTATCACAAGTTCAGGTTATGCACCGTCTAATCAACCAGCGGAAGGGTTCTCACCACCGCTAGAAGAAACAGAAACACAACAACAACATGCACCGTCCTATTGTCTCGATAGTCTCTAATTCTGCACACGAACTTACGGCTGGCCAATCAGAGTTCTTATAAATATTCGTATTGTGTTGTCTAAAATCCTTTTATCGGAAGTTTATTGTGTTTCAATCAAATAAGACATAACTCTTGCTATCTTCAGGACTATTATATATTTAAAAAAAAAAATCAAGTTTAATTTGTCTTAACTTTAAAGTTGCCATCATTGTAATCAATGTGTGCAGTTGGGTCCAAGCTCACCCGACAAAGATCGGTCATTACCTAATATAAATCGGTTCTTTTCTCTCGGTTGCTCTCCGTTGTTTCCTAGGGTAAGCCAAGTGAGTTGTGTAGAAGAACGCCCCTACTTGCCATCACTTGTTCACCATGAGAACGAATAACATGAGACAATGGCGGCTTACTTATTATGTGGCCTGTGTGTATCTTTCAAATCCCACTTTTACTACTCAAATACGAAATACCGAAATCCTGCATTAGTTTCCGCTAAAGATCGCTAGTACGTTAATGCGCCGTCTGGAGAGCTCTGGCGCTGCGTGACTCCCGGTGTCGTATAGCCAATGGGTCGTCGGCATCCTTGAATCGCAGCCAGTCAATGCCCTTTGTATTCCCACCATTGTTTAGTTCCCAACTTTCTACAAAGACACTCGAGTCCAATTCGGAAACACGTACGTCCCAAGTGAAAACGTCAAAAGGTACCGGTACTCATTACTCATTGCGAGTAGGAAACATACTACTTCATGTTCCTATAGTCAGAACGTTTAATATTGCATTTTATTGTCATGCATGTAATATTAAACTTCAAACTAAGTTCCAATTTCTATGGAAACGAAGAAGTAAAATATGAATAGTTCATTCATCTTGTTATAGAATTCGAACCGACGTGAGAAAGGATACAAACTAAGTTTAAAATATATAAAGACTTCAAACAAGAAGTCTAGTGAAGTCAAGACAAATTGAAATGGAACGGAAGCAATAGTCGGAGACTTTACCTCTACAACATAACAAACAGATAATTATGATTCCCGTTCGAACAATTATCAAAACTGCTCCGATCCCTAGCTATAAATCGCGTCGAGGGGGTGCGAAAACGAGAATGTAATAGCACGTTTTCCCGGCGTTAAGTCGCGCGAACATCTTTGTATAAATACCACCCCCCTCAGCTCACCCCTCGACCCTTCCAACCCTTGCTGGTGGGGATAACTGGCGGGCCCACCAAACAGATATGTCACCCGGTAATCGAGAAATAAGACTTGTGCCAACAATTCCAGAACACATTTATGAGTTTGCAAATCCAATCAATGCTACTAAAATCACAACGGTTGTTTATGTATCTTTTTTTGCTTATCGCGATTGATTATGAGCTGGACTAATAACTCGAAAATACTACGTCCTAACTCGCAGCATGGCAAAAACGTTGATAGCGTGTCGCACTCTTCGATTATCATTGTCTCAATTAGGTCACCCGCATTAACATAATAATGGTGTAATCTAAATGTGTTAGTCATAATTATGTATGAAATTATGTTCTGGACACTCGAAATACTTTATCTCTAAAATATAAAACAAGATAGGCCTTTAGTGACAGTAGAGTTTTCGAAGAAATTACGCATGCACTAAGCAATAAGTTTGAGATATGATGTAAAATGGTTCCCCGACCCTTATTTGTTGTAACAGAAATCCACACCTACACCACAGCTTCATTCTATATTCATTCCATTCTACTACACTGAAGAAAAAAATCCGGAATGTTTTTCTTTTTGTATTTTTGTCTGTTTGTTAACACGATTCCGGCTAAACCGATACTACAATTGCGATAACAATTTCTGGAGGCCTTCGAATTCTCTGAACTTAGAACTGCCACGTTTTTTTTTTGCGCAATCGAAAATTTTTCTCATGAAAATCGCAATTTTACGATTTTTGTAGTTATATAACTGAGTGGGTAGACTAAATACAATTTATTTTATTTATTTGTTTATTTACGTCAAAGATACGCATCCCTACAACACACATGTATTTATGTTACAGAAACGCAATCCTAAAGGCACATCTGTTCACCCCTCCCTATATTTATGTATATATTGTTTAACAAGAGTAACTATAAGAAAAGTTTAACTTTATAATATAACAGGTAATATATTAGAAAAACAAACAATTGGACATTTTCAACTATTGAAGAATATTTATTATAACCGTAATATTTAAAAAAAACTATTCAGTTCTCTTTACCAAACGATGACATTTTGTAAATGTGTATTATATAATTTTGTAAATGTCATCGTTTGATAAAGAGAGTTCTGAATAGTTATTGACATTTTACGGCTATAATAAATATGCTAATTAATAGTTGAAAATTTCCAAAAAAAATCTAACATGTAACGGATGTTACAGAAACCCACCCCTACCCTACATTACGCCTGTTTGTGTTACAGAAACCCACCCCGACGTCAAAACAGTTTGTGTTACGTAGAACCAAACCCTAAGTCACACCTGTTTGTGTTACAAAAACAATTCCTACGTCAAACCTGTTTGTGTTACAGAAACCCACCCTTAGTTATAAACCGGTTTGTGTTCCAGAACAATTCCTACGTCAACCTGTTTGTGTTACAGAAACCCACCCCTACGTTATACACCTGTTTGTGTTACAGAAACAATTCCTACGTCACACCTGTTTGTGTTACAGAAACAATTCCTACGTCACACCTGTTTGTGTTACAGAAACAGAAACCCACCCCTACGTTATAAACCTGTTTGTGTTACAGAAACAATTCCTACGTCAAACCTGTTTGTGTTACAGAAACAATTCCTTCATAAACCTGTTTGTGTTACAGAAACAATTCCTACGTCAAACCTGTTTGTGTTACAGAAACGCACCCTGAGCCACAACGTCGCACACGGTGTCATTATCAGCAACCAGAGTCTAGTCCTCCAAGGTGTGAGTCGTGCAAGCGCTGGCAACTACACGTGTGTCGGGCATAACACAGAGGGAGACGGCGAGAGCAACGCCTTCCATCTTAACGTCATGTGTGAGTACTGAGTTACTACTTTCACTTTAGTTGACGACTCTTGACTCTCTTGTTGACGAAGTAGAATTTGGGCAATATAATCAATATGTTTTTCAAAATTCTTCGACAGCTTAAAAATTTCTGTTTCTGTGCATTACATTTGGAATTCAGTAATACATTTCTTTACAGAATTTCAAAGATATGGACAACCAAACTTTGCCTAGTTATTGAATTGGGATCATTAAGGAATATTTTATGTATGATGCGCAAAATTAAAAAAAAAAAAAACGGTCATGGGTTATTTCAGAGGATTCAATTCCAATATTCGTTTCGTCTTTGGACTGAGGTTTGCCAAAAAAGTTGATTCCATAATAGTTATTCATCACATATTTACTTTTGAAGATTTTGGCAAGAAACTTTACACTACATAACGTGAATTTGTGGCCGACTATGTATACATTCTCGCGTTTGAGTGTAGTCGATCAAACTAAAACTAATAATTGGAGTGATGGAAGCGTGTCAAGATAAAAGTGTTATGAAATTATATTGTATGAAACAAACATTTCGGCTTACATCATTGCAGAACTGTGACGTGACAACATTTTACTCTGATAAAACTTAACTTGGACTTGGGAGGTCCCAGTTGGGTTGTCTCTCTATCTCTCTCTTTCAATTTGTCTCGCTTTCACTGTGTTTACTAAAGGTTTACACGTATAAAGACGTGAAGAAGCACATATCTTTACACATAATATGCCCATCTCATAAAATATTTGAGAGAACGAATATGTATTATTCGTAAAAGATAAATTTCACAAAATCGTTCCTCTATACAAAATGCTGAGATATGTTGATATAAATAAAAACGTTGGTAACGAAAAGAAACAAAAGATGTTCAGCATTTTATTATGACGGGCAATGTTTGCACAAGGAAAATTCAATAATATTCGTTTCAAATTCGAATGCAAATCTTAATCACGTGTCTTTGAGTAAAAAATCAATTATTTGGTTGATTGTTCAATCAAACGAAAAAGCTCAGTCTTGTCACATTATGTATTATTGAAGAGTCAGATACCGACCAGGCAAGCTATGTATGGTGAAGTGATTTGTCGATAGTTGCGAATTAATATCCGAGAGATTTTTTAAGGAATCAATTTCAGAATTCGAAAAATGGTTTAGGAATATATCGGGGATAATTCCTTCGGGATGGCCTATGGCAGGAATCGACTCATTTATGTATGGTATATTATTAACTAGGAAAACGCTTAAGTTCCGCCGCGTTGTTGGATGAGCGTAATTGGTGCATTGAGCTGCCATGAGTTATGCGGATTTTCTGTTGTTATGTAAAAAAATCATTACTAAGTCGAACATTTTTTAAAAATTAATTTAAATAAAATAAAAAATTAACTTTAATTTTTTAATTATTCGTAATTTTTAAAAAAGAAAAAAAATCGTAAAATTGCGATTTTCATAAGAAATAATTATTTGATTGCGCTCAAATTTTACACGAATATATTAATTTATAAAATTAAGGTTCTGTGAAAAAATCATAACAATAGGATAAAGCATGTAGGTGTTGTAAGTCAAAGAATTGTTTTAAAAAAGAAAAAAAAAACGTAAAATTTTGATTTTCATTAAAAATAATTTTTCGATTACGCTCAAATTTCACACGAATATCTCAATTCATAAAATTAAGGTTCTGTGAAAAAATCATCAAAATCGAATAAAGCATGTAGGTGTTATAAGTCGAAAAAGTTTTTTAAAAATCGAAAAAAATCGTAAAATTGCGATTTTTATGAGAAGTGATTTTCCGAATGCGCTCAAAAACGTGGCAGTTCTAATGTCAGAGATTTCGAAGGTGTCCAGAAAATTTCATCGCAATTGGAGTATCGGTTTAGACGGAATCGTGTTAACAAACACACAAAAATACAAAAAAAAGAAAGAAAGAAAAAAAACATTCCGGATTTTTTTCTCCAGTGTAGTGAAATGGAATCTTCGCTTCGCTCGCTACGCTCATCCAATAAATAAATAAAAATTAAATTAAATAAAGCATTCACTTTGGAGAAATAACGTTATTTATATTTGTTTGGTTTTCTTTCAGTTATTTCGTTTAGCCTCTGTGATCGTAAAATAAAAATTATTAATTTATTTTAATTTACATAATACAATTTATATTAAGGCTATTCCACCGCGTTTTTCTATTTTCCAAAATATGCTACTAAGTCAAAATATAGTGAATTGCTTTGAAACATGGCTATTTTAGAAAATCAAAAATATTTTTTCCAAATTTTTCTGATCCGGTACACGGCCAATATAGCCACCTCAAAATAATTTCAAACTTCAATTCGCCAGGGCACACCATTCAACGTAGGGTGTTGTGCTTTTGTGACATTAATTTTCAACTGTTTTTCTTTGGACTGACTGAGAGAAAACAGATTTATTTTAACTAGGAAAACGCTTAAGTCCCGCCGCGTTGTTGGATGAGCGTAATTGGTGCATTGAGCTGCCATGTGTTATGCGGATTTTCTGTTGTTCTGTGAAAAAATCATTACTAAGTTGAAGATTTTTTAAAAATTAATTTAAATTAAATAAAAAATAAACTTTAATTTTTAATTTTTTAATTAATCGTAATTTTAAAAAAGAAAAAAAATCGTAAAATTGCGATTTTCATATAAAAAAAATTATTCGATTGCGCTCAAATTTCACACGAATATATAAATTCATAAAATTAAGGTTCTGTGAAAAAATTATTACAATTGGTTAAAGCATGTAGGTGTAAAAAGTCAAAGAATTGTTTTAAAAAAGAAAAAAACCGTAAAATTTCGATTTCTGAGAATAATTTTCGATTGCGCTCAAATTCACACGATATCTATTCATAATGCGAATCATAATCGGATTTTTAAAAAACCCATTTCAAAAATTTGGTTTTTTCTAAGATAATTTCAAAAGTCCTTATCAATGGAGATTTGTTTTTGGTAATGGTTTCACACACATTGGTAAACATCTCAATTTTTGATTTTTGGACCTTCCCAACTCGAACTTAACTGAAATTTTTGAGCGCTTCAAATTTTTTTATTAAACCCAATTTTTACAAATTTATTTTTTTAAAAAATTCTCAATTTAAAACCCCTTTTTTTTAAAAATTTTTTATGTTTCACAACCTTTTACATTAAATTTTTTTGAAATTTGACAATGAAATATTTTTAAAATTTTCCCAAATAAAATTTTCTTGAAATCTTTTGACTTTTTTTTTTTTAACTTTCTTTTACCTTATTAAACTTTTTTCCAGAATTTTTTAAATTAATTAATGAAATTTGTCGAAATCGGAATAATTTTCTTATAATATTACAATATTACGATTTTTTCCTTTTTTAAAATTACGATTAATTTAAAAATAAAAATAAGTTAATTTTTTATTGAATTGAATTTAATTTTAAAAATCTTCAACTTACTAATGATGATTCACAGAAAACAGGAAATCCACATAACACAGGGCCGCTCAATGCACCAATTACGCTCATCCAACAACGCGGCGGACTTAAGCGTTTCCTAGTATAGATAAAACGTTTGGTAACGGGGAAAAAAAACAAAAGATGTTCAGCATTTTATTATAAATAAATAAATAAATAAATTTTTATTTAGAGTCTACCCACTTAGTTATATAACTGATTTTCAGTGGGGGACTTTAAATCAAGCGACCAAGCCAACCTGCAGGCCCCGACGCAATCGACGAGTGAACGATAACCAACCAAAAATCGATATTTTTAATAGGAAATTTAGCAATCAGTGGTATGGACAGTGCGAACACCCGCGAATCACCCAGAATCACAAGGCCGATTCAGAACAAATCTGAAATTTATTATTGCTTCGTTGCTAGGAGGCTCCAAAGTCACCGTTTACAAATTCCTTGGACAAGAACTGATGGACTGAAGTCCAAATCAGAAGATAAAAACTTCTGATTTACGGGATCGACCCTGGACCTTCTGCATTGAAAGCAGATACGCTAACCACAAACCAACGGCCACACAACAAGACGGGCAATGTTTGCACAAGGAAAATTCAATAATATCCGTTTCAAATTCGCATGCAAATCTTAATCACGTGTCTTTGAGTAAAAAATTAATTATTTGGTTGATTGTTCAATCAAACGAAAAAGCTCAGTCTTGTCACATTATGTATTATTGAAGAGTGAGATACCGACCAGGCAAGCTATGTATGGTGAAGTGATTTGTTGATAGTTGCGAATTAATATCCGAGAGATTTTTCAAGGAATCAATTTCAGAATTCGAAAAATGGTTTAGAAATATATCGGGGATAATTCCTTCGGGATGGCCTATGGCAGGAATCGACTCATTTATGTATGGTATATTATTAAAAATTATGTACAGTACAAGCACCATATCATAATATAAGTATATGTTATGTACAATAAATAATAAAATATAGAACATAACACGTTGAAACCCCTTCTTGTAAACAAAGCTTAATAATTGATCAACTTAATTTCTTGTCTTCACACTTCTCCAATTTTGTAAATTTTCTCCTTCACTTTCTAAATTTCAATATTCTTCATTCTTTCTTTCAAAATTACTAAAAATGTCAATTATTGTAACAATAAAAAATTAAACGATATAACAGCTATTATCGTTCGAATGCAAATCATCGGATTAGACAATTCACTGTTGAACAAATATTTTTATTTAAAAAAAAGTGATATTTCAACTATTTGACTTGAGTCTTTCTCAAACAATATAACAATTTAAAAAACACTATAGGCAAGGCAAAGCCATTTCCCCAATAGTTATACTTATAAATATGGCTGTGTATCAGTACAAAATTATTAACAATAAAGTTTTTTATGAATAAAAGTTAACACATAAAAGACAGATCATAGGCACATTGGGCAGTTTGTGTATTAAATAAACTATTGATCTAGTGGATAGACAAAAACTCTTCCAAGTGGCTGGGTAATTAACACTGGGCACTCTGATTATATTGGCCACACAAGAAATCAAACCAGCGTTAGACTCAAGTGCCATCACTAGATCTATAGTTTTATTTCATACACAAACTCTACAACATGTCAATTTAATATTTCGTTTTTTGTTATTTTTATTTTTATTTATAAATAACTTTTTTGTTTATAAATTGGTACCGATACGCAGCGATATTTTGGAAATGTTTTGTCTTGTCTGTTGTGGTTTTTAAATTGTTATATTCGTTGAGAAATACTCCCTGTAAGGAAGTCGAATAATTACTTTTTATTTTTAATAAATATATTTGTTTAGCATTCCAATGATTTGTATTTGTATTAATTGCTACTGTTGCCAAATATTTATAGCATATTCCCGTAAAGGACTGACCATGTATGCTTTCTTGAAAACGATGCAAAATATAATATAAGTCGAATGCTTACTGGTTGAACGAACAGTTAGTTATTTGTCAGTAACCAAATGTGTTGTATTATACCTCTTTAACGTGACATAGTCTACAGTGTGGAAAAGGGTGGGCATTTACTTGTTGGTTTTGAGGTTGTATGTTATATATTCTACATAAAGTATACAAATTGTATACATTTGCATTAAGGTAGAGGGTATGCTGCCATTTTGTATACTATCGGGAAATAAAATTCAATCTGTACGTCTAGAAATGTCATCAATAAATCATAACTCCGTCGATTCGGTGACTTCTGCGCAGACCTAGCTACAACGCATAAAATTCTATGTAAGATGTATCTCACTTCAGATCAATCACTGTCAATGAGAGAGTAAACAATAAGGACGCATTCATTAATCCAGTTTGGGATTCGAGTGAATAACAAAAGAATAAACGACCATCCACCCACTGGATTATAAAAACAGATTGTCTCAGGGTGACGTTGGCGATTTATTATGCGCCTCGTTATTCTGACAGCTCCAAACTTATAGTTGGAAGATATATTTCAATCGTAAAAAATATTACTTTAAACTTGGAATACAAGTTCCTATAATTAAGGTAGTTAAACCTTAATACATAAGATAAGGTATTTTGCTTTAAAGACATCTGAATGGATTTAGGTATCATTTCCAAACAGTAAATATACACATTAAAATATGTTCACGATTAACAGACAATGTTACCTTGTATGCGGCATGTATATGCTATTAAAGATAATGAAGAATATCTATAGTAAAGAAATGTCGCAAATAATAAAGTTAGTGCGAAAACATTTGTAGAAAAACAAGGAAATTCGCTAAAACGTAAAATATTTGTTATTGAGCCAATTTAATGATGTTCAATGTCATTAACGTGCACATCATAGGGTACGGTAAAAAGCTTCTTTGGTTCGATTATTATTTTCATGGTTGTCAATTAATATTATAAGAGTAAAAAACAAAACAAAACAACGAATGAAAGACGAATGTAGTGCAAGACAACGCTACTATAATACGTTATCGATGTGGAAAAATAGAACAAAATTACATCGTTTGAAATTGTTGGCATACCGGTACAACATTTCAACGTTGTGTATTTAATATCCTAACTTTATGTAATTGGCGCGTTTGGTTTATTTTCACTGGCTATTTCCCATCCCCAATGTAGACATAGCGAACTCGATTGACTTTTCTAACGGATCACTAATTACGGTGTTATTTGTTGTGCGCACGAGTTGAGTGCTTTAGTTAAACTAAACAGATAAACAACACAGTAAAAATATAGAACCATTTCAGTTTAATAGAAATGAGAACAACTTTTAATTAAATCGATATGAATTCTTGATGATTTGAGCCAGTGCTCGTGCTTACTATCAAACGAATGCTGTAGATTAAAAAAGTAATGAATTACAAAATGATAGTTTAAAATTGTATGTCAATTGCTCTTTTTGTATGAAGAGTCCGAATTCGCAATAATACAACGATTTTAATAGCCATGTGCATAGATACTACTATGGCCAGGTGATTCTCAAAACCATAGATACTACTATACCCACCCTCAAAACCATCGATTGCCAAAATTCACATACACGAAACAAAATGCTGATGGAGTAATGCAATAGTTTATACATTCTAAATTTCCCTGCTAAAACTATCTGCAAAATCGTATGGATGATTTCCGAAAAATCTTAATGATGTGAATAAAATTTACCGATATACAGTAGAATTTTATAATATGGCGGTCTAACCAAAACATAAATTTTCAAAGTCTGACGATATCAATAAAATTTTGTTGGTGTCAACAAACATTTTAACGATATCATAATCTCATTTGTCAAAAATATTAAGTAGAACTAAACTTGATGGTATAAAGGGGCCACAGGAACGGAACTCTATACTGTTATAAAACGGTGTAATTTGACCTGAAGTGGCGTTTGTAGTTTAGTTATTAAAAAATTACATGGTGAAAGCCAAAATAATGGCAAAATACGCAGCCATATCTCAGCTGCAAAACATTAATACACTTACGAATCTGCGATTTCTTATATTTTAAAAATGAATGTTTGTTCTAGGACTTGTGTTATATACTTTTTCATCTGTAATTTTGTAATTTTGTTACTGACAGTGTAGGCTCGAGTGTTATGCGCGCGACTCTGATTCGGGATGTCCCGTGTTCAAATCCCGTCGAGACTGGCAATCCTGACTGAAGGTTTTGTCCGAGGTTTTCTTCAGTCGGTAATGCAAAGGGATATGGTCGTCTTAAACAGCCCTCGGACATCTGTTCACAAATTGTCCTAACTCCAATATACTTAGGAGAGGGGCATGCATTGCACTCTGGGCAGGTTCCGACGATTTCTTTGTAAATTAGTTTATAAAATTGGAAACTGAGAGAAATTTTCAATTTATGTCAAAATTTACCATTTATAATTAAACCTATTAGGCTTATACACAGTTTCAAAAACCAACAACGTAAAGTCGTATCGTATTGTATCGTGAAAAAATGCGAGTCAGACAAATATACCAAAATGCAGACATGACAACTTATCGTCTGATTTCCAGCTGAAATTCACGAAGACTGCAAAGACACCGATATTATATTTACTATTATTATTCATATACAACCTTAAAGATATCATAAAAATATTTGACATCGATAGTTCAAGCAGGATTACTCGTTTCCTAAACGTAAACACATTAATTGTTTTCAATTTATTTAACCTCTATCCTATTCAGTTATTAAAGCTAATTTACAAAGAGGACATTGCTATACATTCATTGTGTGAAAAACATACAACACTATTAACTATAAAGTAAATCAAACACGGTTAAATATTATGTTTTACTTCCAGCTCGAGTAAGCTCAAATTCTGCACACGATGATAGTTTCGCACAATTCCAAAACCTAACTAAAGCAACATCGAGAATTTACCAATTGCCAATTTAGAATATGTAGCAGAAATCCCTGAAATGTAGGGAGGATTGTTTGTGTGTTTGATTGATTGTACGTGAGTGCGGCCATGTGCGTAATTTCAATTAAAACAGAGAGAGCTTTAAAGGTTTAACGAGTGCGTTACGACAAAAAGTATGTTTTTCAAGCGGACTCCTTTTTTATATACACTACCTTAAAACAAAACAAATTGTATTCGCTCTCGTTGTAAAACGCAATCGTCAAAACATGTAATGTTTTGTTGTTTCTAAAATAATAATAATAATAATACTAGCAGGCTTTCGTATTTCATTCTTCAAATTAAACACAATAATAATTTCTAACACTTTGACCATCATCGCAAAACTGGATGCAAGGATGACATTAATTTTATCTTTCATTATATATCAACGTCAGGATTAGTATTTTATCGTAATGGTTTACTAGATTTGAACAGAATGGAAATTTGCGTTCGGTGTTTTCTTCCTAGAAACATTAATTATTACCGGATTAGATGTTTCCAATTTTTAGCAAAACTCAATATTTATTATTCACTTGAGTGGTTGTCTAATGAATATTCTTTTCTTTTCTTCCTTCTTCCTTCAATTTTTCTTTCTTTCAATGTTATTCATTTTATTTTTCTTAAATTATATTTGGTTTATTATAATTCATTTCATTTCACATTTTATTATTTGAATATATTTTCAAACATCTTATAAAATAAGGTTTGTCTTAAGACATTGAAATATCAATATTTCAAACTTTGCTTAACTACAGTTGCGCACGGTGTCATTTATTGTCCTACCTGCGGGTTCTAAGGCTCGAACACACAAGACTTGCGACGCCTGCGCGATTGAACTTGTGCCGAGGTCCACCTAAGCCAGGCTCTTAAGACTGTGCATGCGGGCCTGAAACATTCCGATATCAAAACAGCTTTTTTCTTAAATAAATATGCTTACATTATTGGGGATCAACCTAAAAGAAGACCAGCGAAGGGAGGGTTTATTCCTCCCTTACAGAAATAATGTGAAACACCAGACAAACAACATCTAATAATATCTCGTGCCAAGAAAACTCGCCCGTTATAAATTATCTGTTTTCGTTTTTCATCTCCACCTCTGTTATAAAATTTAAAAAAATATGGGATATGAAATTATAGATAAACAATGGCAGACCGTAAAAGTTTCGAGCAAAAAAACAAACAAATTTCAATTAAAAATAAAATTAAAGAATTCGTGTACGCGGCCCCTTGGCACAAAGTTCTAATTCCAGTAATTGGCAGCAGAAGACGTGGGAGCTGCGAAGTGACGGAACACAACGGAGATGGCCTCGG
Organism: Sweltsa coloradensis; assembly: GCA_024449915.1. Lineage (NCBI taxonomy): Eukaryota > Metazoa > Arthropoda > Insecta > Plecoptera > Chloroperlidae > Sweltsa > Sweltsa coloradensis. Next base: position 202,196 of record JAMZAV010000032.1, on the reverse strand, counting down.
TTTAACACAGAGGGTGGATTATGATTAATAGTTGCACTTCTCAGAGACTGGCGAAAACATCCATTTGACACTTTTCGGCGGATTCTTTCTCACTGTGAATCTTATGTGTATTGCGCAAGGATAAATTTTGTATTATGTTTAGTTATAGTTCTTTTTTGGTGAACGGTTGAGTAGATTTAAGAAAAGCTCTTAAGAAGCGAAGTTTTGCCGCCGTTTCGCTATGACGTTATAATACTTCCGTAGATCAAATAAATGTAAAAACAAATGTAAACGTTACAATGTCTTCAACTGAGCTTGTATAAAAATAATAGTTTAATTAATCGGAGTATTCTTAAAGATTTCACGATAACGCTGTTGGCTTCTTTGTTATTTATACGTGGGAGACAACCGGTTATAAAAAATGCTTGTCTCCTTGTAGCTGCACATCTTAAGCGAATATGCATTCAGCATTTATTGTTATATATAGTAAATACGATTTGTGTGCGGTTTGTTTAAGACGCGGTTCGCATATGTATAGCGGTTTGCCAGTCGTAATCAATACGAGACGGTAGTAAAGAATGGAACTAACCTAACCTTATCATGTAGACTCTTTTATATTTATTTATAAACTCCACTGTATCTTCGTGAACACAAATGAGAAGCCAAGAAACGCTTCCTTGCATCCACAACAACCGCACAATAACATGTAGTAACAGAATCTAGACCAAGAAAACTCTAAAGGTATGACAATACTTCTTTAAAACCTTCCATTGTGTAACCTGTTTGATCATAGAAAGGTAACAACAATATTGTGACATGAAACACGAACAAGGAAATCACAGATATTATGTCGTGCGCATACGGCCAATAAAACATAAACTATAGAATAATGTTATTTTGTATTTCAATTGGGATAGTCAATCGTTTGATAACCTATTATACACAAGAGTGACAAGACCTGTTTAAAGGATTAAAATATTTACGTCACTTAAATCAAAAAGTGTGTTAGGAATTTATTAAACAAATTAAATTATTATGTTAAAACAATCTACATTTCTTCGATGTACGGGTTTTCAAGCATTAGAATCGTTAGAAAATATTTCTATACCAAGTCAATATTGCATTTATATTATATTATTCATTAATTGGTTATTATTATAGCTCTCAAACATCAAATTAAGTGTGATTTCCCGGAATAAAAATCAAATACATGTAACAACACAATTAAATTTTTAAAAATTCAGAAGACAAATAAACAATAAACAATTATTTTGAAAAACTATTCTAAAATTACAATAGTAAAACACAAAAAAAGCCTTCAAAAGACAATACAAATTAAATTAAATACGGTTAATATTCAAACAAGTTAGTATTAAATATTAAGCATTACTTATACATCAGAATTAATTCAAACTTTATAAAAGATTTTAAAAAATATACAAAACATACAGTATGAAAGCGTGGTTATTGGCTGTTGTGCTACTAGCATAATTTTACAACCTACAAAACTAACCACATACTTGACGAAAGATTGAAAGTCCGTTCTTCGTGAGCAAGCCGGTGAGGCTGTGTGGAATCAAATTAGACCAAAGAGACCACATAAAATACGCCCATTCAGAGCTCCCTGTGTATGTATTATCGATTATGGATTTGGCCGCTTACAGATACTTGACCCGACTAACCTAATCTGCTCTATTGCTTCCGGACACTTGATCCGGCTGTAGAGGCAATGTCCGCGTCCGGATACCTTGGCAGAGTGAGCTGACCACATGATATGATCACATGTTGGCAAGGATTTAACTGTGGAGTTATGATCGACGAGATGATGTACTCCATTGAATCGGAAGTTTTACAATTGAGTAAATTAGTAAGGTTACTTAAAAGTATTTTTTTAACCGACAGTATTGGCTTGAGCATTAAGTGCGCGACTATGATTCGGGAGGTCATGGCTTCAAATCCCGTCGAGACTGGCAATCCTGACTGAAGTTTTTTCCCGAGGTTTTCCTTAGTCGTTAATGCAAATGCAAGGGATTGAGTCCTCTCAAAACAGCCCTTGGACATCCCTTCACAATTGTCATATTCGCAACATACTTATAGTTAGACACAGGGGCATGAACTGCACCCTGGGAAGGCTTCCCACGAAAATGATTATTATTAATAATATGTCTATTTTTAACACAAGATACATTCAACGGATAAATATGAACGTTTGTTTTTTATGGTATAGTGAAGAAAATACATTTCCAATTAATGGTAGCCGCGTTTGATAACTTTCACGAAAATACAGAATACAAACAAAAAATTGTTATAAACATAAATATTGAAAACTGTTCATAGATTAATTTCTGAATAATAACTCGAAACCAGTGAATGTTATTTTCAAAGTTATTTTACAACAATTTCCAGATATTGACCAAATGATTAGTATAATATTTAACGAAATTAAATAAAACATTGTTAATTTCATGTAAAATCATAATAATATGACGTAATAATAATTCACGTCCAATATTTCCAAATGAAGATATTGTTATAAAAACTAAAAAATCTCACATTGAACATTAAACGTCGTAATCGCGTACCGTACTACACAAATGAGTTTTTCTTGCCATTCCTGACATACACATTCTTGCTTAAAATACGAAATATTTCCCAACACCGTACGGCTAATCAAGTGAATGCATGTCTAACCGGTGGATGAAGTTTAGCTAACGTGTTTTCAAACCAAGATACATTTTAGTTTTACTATAAGGTCAATCTTAAAGTTATAACCACGAACATATTTTACGCTGAATTTTGAAACATCATTCGTAAAGTTTCAAGTAAGATGAGTTTTCTTCGGCTCACGTTTCCGCCTCGTATTGACTCTGCACAAGTCTTTAACACTATTTTTCACTGTATTTGTTTAACTTATAATGACAGTACAGCAGTACATAACGTGTGTACAGCGTGCATATAAAATGCGAGAACGGATGATTAAATTTAACAACCCGAGTTTATAGTTTGGAAATTTTACTGCATGGAATATATAAAGCTTATATTATGTATTGTCATTCGTAAAGCATTGATGACAACTCCATAGTGTAGACGCTAAATAAATAAATACAATTTCATAAGTAGCTCAGCGCTTGTACAAAACTTGATTTCTACCACAACAATAATAATTTGGTGTCTGTTTTTGTAAGTTATTTACGAAGAGATCGTTATCCAAATGCTTTCCCAGAAATCGACATATTAAAGTATAACAATTCTGTCAACTGGGAAAGCGTAATGTATGCACAATATTGCTGGTTTTATTACAATATTATACAACACATAAGTATAATAATAATCTAAATGCAATAGTATGATAATGAATTTTAGGTGATGCCAAAGATGATCAGGTAATACGTCCGAAACGTAATTTTTTTCATCGTATTGGACAACCTGAAATAAGACCATGAAAACCATTTGAATATATCAAAACATCTAACATACTTCACTGTTATGATGATTTACGTCTTTGAAAACCACTTAAACTTAGGGATCTATATCATACAGTTGCGTGAAAAACCCTAAGTAAGTAAGTAACGTGCAGAACATAATTAAATTTAAGAAACTTTGCAAACTTAAAATTACTAAATCTAAACTTAAACTTCTTATAATAAAGTTTACCATGAGTAATTGGCTACGAATGTTGAGATGTTTCAAATTTATAAATTTTAATTAAACCTAAAAACCCTGATAAATCTACTTGTGAAAACGTACAAACGTAGAAAGTGCACTAGCCAAAATACTACTATCAAATCTACATATTTACACCACAATGTCACTTTTGCGCCAAGACTTTGAAACCGTAGAAGTCAATACCTACCAAAACCTTTTTTTAATGTATGAATACTTGTATTTTATAATATAACGTAGACTTAGTAAATTAGACACTTGTGTGACTGGTGTCTCATGTCCCCTTTTCAACTTTCTATAGAGTTGTAAATCTTAAATTTATGTTTTTCTAGTACGACTTAATAAATAAATAATAATAAATCGGAAACTAAAAATGTATTTAGTTCGACCACATTAACTACGCAAATAAAGTATATGCTTAAAAAGTGGCGTTTGTAATATAGAAGTAATAGAATAGAATAACTTTATTCAACTTGACGTGCACAAAGTACATGTATAACTCCCGAAGGAGAAGGTAAGAGTGGAAACATAAAAAGTATTACATAACACAATAGTATCGTTGGAGGCAACAAACAAATAGGACACGAATATATTGTTTATATATATAATAATGAGGTGAACTTTTCGTATATACCCCAGAAAAATATTCCATATTTCACATAACAATTCGACAACTGACTGCCGATAAATTCACCAAAAGTTAAGGAATTCCCGACAGGAACATGACTTTTGATCTAAAGAATATTCTGTTTCCATTAATAATAGCACTCCGACCATGCACAAGACAGTTATCTGACAGTTTGAACTCGCTTTTGTTCAGATGCGCCGACATGCAAGCCGAACCAGACCCGTGTCCACGGAGTAGCCAAGCAGGAAGAGGCCCACATCTCCTGCGACGTCGAGGCGAACCCAAGCGACGTCCAGTTCCGGTGGACGTTCAACAACAGCGCGGAGAGCGTCGACGTCGCATCGTCGCACATCCGACACAATGGCGGCACGTCGAGCGTCGTCTCCTACACGCCCAACACCGAGCTCGACTACGGCACGCTCCTCTGTTGGGCAACGAACCGCATTGGCAACCAGAGGGTGCCTTGCGTCTTCCACATCATTGCAGCAGGTGAGGCATTATTACTACGTGGCAGGTGACGCATTGGCAACCAGAGGGTGCCTTGCGTCTTCCATATCATTGCAGCAGGTGAGGCATTATTACTACGTGGCAGGTGACGCATTGGCAACCAGAGGTGCCTTGCGTTTCCATATCATTGCAGCAGGTGGAGGCATTATTACTACGTGGCAGGTGACGCATTGGCAACCAGAGGGTGCCTTGCGTCTTCCATATCATTGCAGCAGGTGAGGCATTATTACTACGTGGCAGGTGACGCATTGGCAACCAGAGGGTGCCTTGCGTCTTCCATATCATTGCAGCAGGTGAGGCATTCGTGTATTATTACTACGTGGCAGGTGACGCATTGGCAACCGAGGGTACCTTGCGTCTTCCATATCATTGCACAGGTGAGGCATATTACTACCTGGCAGGTGACGCATTGGCAACCAGAGGGTGCCTTGCGTCTTCCACATCATTGCAGCAGGGAGGCATTCGTGTATTATTACTACGTGGCAGGTGACGCATTGGCAACCAGAGGGTGCCTTGCGTCTTCCATATCATTGCAGCAGGTGAGGCATTATTACTACGTGGCAGGTGACGCGTTGGCACCAGAGGGTGCCTTGCGTCTTCCATATCATTGCAGCAGGGGAGGCATTCGTGTATTATTGCTACGTGGCAGGTGGCGCATTGGCAACCAGAGGGTGCCTTGCGTCTTCCACATCATTGCAGCAGGTGACGCTTGCAACCAGAGGGTGCCTTGCGTCTTCCATGTATCATTGCAGCAGGTGAGGCATTCGTGTATTATTACTACCTGGCAGGTGACGCATTGGCAACCAGAGGGTGCCTTGCGTCTTCCATATCATTGCAGCAGGTGACGCATTGGCAACCAGAGGGTGCCTTGCGTCTTCCACATCATTGCAGCAGGTGAGGCATTCGTGTATTATTGCTACGTGGCAGGTGACGCATTTGCAACCAAAGGATGCCTTGCGTCTTCCACATCATTGCAGCAGGTATAAGAGTGGCAGGAAAATGTTTACAACCGTCAAGTAGTTTGTGTCTTCCGTTGAAACTTTCGTGCTTGGTTAGAGCTAATACACGTTGGCAATAATTAGGTGATACGGTCTCCAACAACACGGGTGCGGGGCTTATCAAAATATGGAGTGAAGATACGTAATCAACAGATTGTAGAAGAAGGATACACATCCAGCATTCAAGTTTCCTTCGTGTGGAGGTGCCGGGTTGATAGAAATAATTTGTGTCAGTCTAACCGTGCCACCCTGAACTCCGGAGTCAACAAAAACGTTTTGTACCCATGTAATTGTATAGCGGCAGCCATATTGGAAAGGGAATATGCACTTAAATGCATAGACTGCCTTATCCTACTACCTTCTATCTATATTAATAGAAGCGGATACGTGTTTCGTGGTCCAGGTGGCTAGAGACTACGTTGCTCTATCTGCGGTCTGTGATACACAGACAGATGGACAAAAAGGTGATGCAAATATGAGAATTTCGATAATGTTGTTGCAGTTGAATGGACTCAGTCTTGGCATGAGGTGCATTCAAGTTGAGGTGTAAAATTTGCATTATGTTCAGAAAGTATGTTTTGAAAGTTACGTGGCACATTAACGTACCTTTTTTAAGAAGTGATTTTGACCCTTTCTTATACCAATACAATTTTAGAGACCAAGAACAGTATTATTGTAATCATACAATATGGTACAACTGTCGGTGCCTCTGGTGTATTAATATTAAAATACGAGCTTTGATGGATATCCATCAATTACTGTTTTACCAATCCGCTGTGTTCAGCCAGAGAAAATGATTTGAGATTCTAATCTCTCTTAACTTTACTGAATAGGCAATTACTTAACTACAGTATGAAAGTCAATAACGCCCTTGCATATTAAAACTCCTGTGTTAAGCGGTTCAAAGTCGAAAGCACAATGAAGTTCGAGAAACGAAGTTGGTTTCTATTTCCTAATAATGCGCATATATATCTTTATTGGATTTTGATCGGACAGATCACAGGTGCTTACTTATATTAAAAGTCATTTTTCAGAAATTCATTAAGTGTATAGCTCATAAATCGGAATGGCTTAAATTGGTGATATTACACTTTCCATTGCTATACAAATTGACGTATAAATTTTTATTTGAGAAACGCTCTAATACAACTGCTATAGTAGATATTAATCAGTCTATTTTTATCGTTGTGTTTTGAGAAGAGAGAACTGGGGCTATTGTATGCCATCGAAACAATATTTTAAAAGAAGTTCAATAAAGGTTGATGAAAATTGACTGAATGAAAGTGGGACATACTTCACAACACAATAGTTATTACAATTTCTATTACTGGAACAAGAAGCGGAGTGGAAAATTAATTGTTGAGTAAATGTTTTATGCTTCACTAGGCAACTTTGTGTATATAACTTATTATAAGAGAAATTAATAGTTTTCTGTAATAACGTTTCATGAGTGATTTTTGTCAAATTGTACAAATACGGATTCTTTATCGGCAAAATACTACTAGGAACGTTATTGCTAATAAATAAAACCTATTTTATACGAACACCCATTTTCTACATAAGAATGTAGATAAATGTGTATTGTATAAATGTTTCCAGTCATTAAGTTACATTGGCTGATTGTGGTGTTATGTCATACTAATTTTTTTCTTCTTAATTTGCAGTTGTATAATTATCATTTATTCAGGAATGTTAAATCTTAAGACCCGCCAAAAAGGGTTCATTCATTATGCTATTGTTACGCCGACAGCGGTTACTTACATGGCTGCACATGAATTACGAGTGACCTGTTGACAGATATTGGTCCATACTTTTATAATTCAGATGAAATAAATATACTTCGATTTGCAGCCAAGTCAGAATGTAAGACTTTGATCAATTAAAGATACGATTCAAGATCAGTAATAATTGATTCAAGGCATAACATGATGTACAATACGCTCGTATTACTCTTGCAATTCTCTCTACAATAACATTCACAAAGCAGTTCATTTGATTAATTGGTGCTACTACATAATCGGTTAGTAGTGTCATTAACTATTCCGATATACACAATGGCAATTAACTAACGCATAGTGTAATGCTGAGCATTTGCGCATCACATGCACGAATTAACTTTATGTTTATTACCGCTCAGCCAAAGCAGTGTTATAAGCTTTACATCAAGTTGGTTTTAATGCAATAATTATTAGCAGTGAATAGAATAATATTGAACCATGGATAGATTCCCTGAAAATGTTCACGACGTTGTTAGAGTACTGAATTCAACCCTGTAATAGACGCTCCTAGTGCAGTAAAAATGTCGTAACTATAGTGCAAGTAACATATTATATTTAATGTCAATAATTGTTCAATATATTTTTTCCCTTAATGTTGATGAAAAATGCTTTCAATTGTTGGATGAGCGTAGCGAGCGTAGCGAGCGAAGCGAAGATTCCATTTCACTACACTGGAGAAAAAAATCCGGAATGTTTTTTTTCTTTTTTTTTCTGTATTTTTTGTCTGTTTGTCCACACGATTCCGGCTAAACCAATACTCCAATTGCGATAAATTTTATGGGGGCCTTCGAAATCTCTGAACTTAGAACTGCCACGTTTTTGAGCGCAATCGAAAAATTATTCTAATGAAAATCGCAAATTACGATTTTTTTCGATTTTTAAAAATTTCATTCGACTTATACATCGTACATGCTTAACTCCGATTTATATTTTACAGGACCAATTAAATAAGTATGTGTAATTGAGCATGCGCAATTACATGCACGAATTTAACTTTTTCTTTTATTACGACTCACTAAAGCCAATGTTATAAGATTTAAACCTTAATTCATGAATTTTATATCGTGAATAATTTAAGCAGCAATAAATAATATTTGAATGAAAATAGAATTTAACATTGTTTTTAACGTTGAAATAGAGTACTAAGTTAATTGTTAATAACGTTAGAGTTAAAAAATTCGTATATAGTGTTTCACAAAACAACAAAAATTGCATAAATGGTCAATACATTAGTTCACCATAATGCGGGACTTAAAGCTTTCAATTGTTACCAAACATGAAAAATGTTTTCTCACTTCGAAATTTGTGGACATACTTAAGTAACTAATTTTAATTATTCATTTAATAGTTAAATTACTAATAACTCTGGTTATTTTCGAAATTATCATTACAAAATCCATATAATTGCAAATTTGTAAGCTGGTATCATATTTTGCACTATTGTTGTGTTTAAAAATACACCTTGATCGCACTATCCGTCTATTACGGTATTTGAATGGTTGTAGTAGAAATCGATTCTTTAAATATAATATCTAATACGTTGATGAGGCATAAGCATACACACAACAATATTATAGCATGTGTTATCAACGAATAAAGTCGTTGTTTTATGTAGGCACTTATTTAAGTAGGCTAATTGTACTGTTACCATGAAAAGCGGTCCACGGGCACGCAAACGTCAGCAACTAGGTAGTACTTGATTATGCCTACATCCAGTGGCGTTTACAACGGTAATACTGCAACAGGCTGTACATAATAGTAATTGTGATACATAGCGATATCCACCCACTTGCACAATGTCGGAAACGAACCCTGACAAAGGCACAACCCTAGTTATTGCATTTGGTTTTCAATTGTCAGTAATGCTAGTTCCAATTTACGAGAAGTTATAAATTGATATTCACTTACTAAAAGGATCCTTTTTTAACATACCCCTATAACATTTGTTTCTATTTTGACGTGAAAGCCCAATGTTTTTGTAGAGGATTTCCACGTATTCGTGTGGGCTCGCGATGCGTGGGCTGGTTCGTGGCAAACTGTTTGTAGGAAGTGCCGTGTTTTGAATTTTACCCCAAAAACTCACAAATTTACTCTATTAACAGTTTGCTTCTCATAAATTGTTCAATTCATTAAAACTATATTCTAGGAAACGTTTTGTGCAACTTAGTGGATTTTCCAAGTAAGCGCATTTATTTTATACACGCCAACAGCGATCAATCATTTGGAAGCTCGCGGTTCGTGAGATGATTTACCTAAATAGATATAACACAACATTTTATTGACATTTAACTTTCAGTCATGAATGGACAGAAAGGGTGAATATTGTGACATTTACAACATAATCCAGCCGCATTTTATGTCACAAATAATGTAGGGAGGCAGGTTAAATATTGTTGATTATTTGAAAGGAAACCCCAGTGCGTAAAATATACAGATATATGCAAATGAATAATATACGGTATGTATAATTTTTAATTTACAATAATAAATGTAATCGCCATGAACATGTCAACTCTACAATCTACTAATTAGCAACTTCCTACTTTCAACCTCCTCGTCGTAAAATTGTGGAAAACTAACTTTAAATTTCGTATATTATTATATTGTTTCTAGGTTCATTTAAGATTTTCTTTGTTGCATTATGTCATAATTACTGTCGTTTTGCTGAAAAATGTAAAAATATGACAAAAACTAAATAATAATATGTTTAGGCCTCATGCCAGAAAGTTTTTTAAAAATAATTCTTGTGAAATAATTGTGAATGTGTTTTCAGTCATTTTACTACCTGAAAACGAAACAACGTGATTTAAAAAAAACATTTTATTCAAGACACCGATAAAAAAAATGTTAAACATAAACATATGCATAACACATTTAAGCGTTATCAAACCACAACATTGATTTTGTTCATGTCTGTCGCTCTAAACTAGACAGAGAAAACTAATTTCTTCGGCGGAAACTCCTTTAGCACTGTAAGAAGAGAGAGGAAACTCAATTTCAAAAGGGGAAACTAATAGAGCAGTAGACGGAGGAAGCTTTTTGTTCCGAGTTTATGAATCCTAAATTATTTATCATGTTTTAAATACGTTTAACGACATCTCATTAAAACACAGCTGGCAGCGTTCAGCGAAAAATTGTCTGCAGCTTTTTACAAGCATTGTTAATAAACCATTAAGTATTACTCCAGCTCAGAGATTGTCTTAATTTACAAAAACACAGCTTGAAGAGAGCAAGAAATAAGAGTGCCTTGACATTACTAGCAGTAAGGCGCTATCCATTCTCAACAACTCATTTCCATAAGCCGCTTTTGGTCGAGACGTTAAAGACGATCAAGCTGCAATTAACATACAGTGCATATTCGTGTGGTACGACGTATTTAAATTATGATTTAATATTATTTAACAATTACATTTTACACAATATCCTAGGCAAAGAAAGTACGCTCTGCCCCCTATAAGAGACTATTATATTAGAGTAGAAAAGAGTATTATTTATTTGCTCAAGTGGTGTTACCGTTACGTAACTGATAGCGGCAGTTGATTGCAGTGCGTGCTGCGATTCGGCATTGTAATGCATGGCTGACGCCCTAATAACGGTTATGTCTCGAAAGTAATATTCACGATAGAAAATAAAAAATAACATATAATGAATACATTTTTATAGAATATTAATAATTTTTTCCAACACGATAATTTGAAGCGGCAGAGGGAAAAAAAAGTAGGAAGGCCTAGAGAGAAATGAGGAAGATTAATTCACGAAGACGTTGGAAAAATAGATGAAGTGTGGGAGCATGTGGCAGAAGTAAAGCTGTGGGAGGACAGAAGAGAGTGGAGTGAGTTAATTGGTGGAGATGAAAGAGGAAGATGATGAGGAAGAAACACTGAGTCTGGCTAGCTTATTATCTACACTTTCATGCCCTTAATAATGGTGGAAAACCACCACTCAACCCGACATAGTTGGAACAATAAATAAATAAAATAATATATACTATATCTGGGTGTAGTTTTATTTTTAAAGTTATTAGGCAAAACACTGTACCTAATACATCATTTGACCTTAATAGCCTTCCCAAATATATATATGGAATAAATAAAGAAGTGCCTATAGCAATGACATCCATAGATGCCTAGTAGTATTTCTTTTCCCTCTTGATATTTTCTAAGATTCTGTCCACGGTATTTCAATAAAGGTTTACTAGTTTAAAATTGAAATAGAAAAAAAAAACTTCACAATTTCATATCTATTCGAGGAATTTTTTAACTTTCTACTTTGCATTGTCAGTATTGCTCTATTTTTAGAAAGCTCTTAATTCCTTAGAAGTCGTCTTCCTACTGTGCCGGTAACTTGGAGAGTTTCATAAGTTCTAATTATGTTATGAAGTACTAGATTTTCTCTTCAAAATCCTCTTCTTTGAACTGCAATCTGTCAAGTCAAAGCTACTCTCTATATGCCTATTTTATTTCATTCTCCTCTCTTCAAGCTTCTTGCATCCCATGCTACTGCTCTCAGTTGAATATAAGAACTTGTATCACACATCGTTCACACTGCTGACCTCTATTGACCTTGAGCGTGTAGCTTGCGTCAGTGAGATTATGTATTAAACGCGACTTATTTCCATCCTAGAGGCTCTGTGGTCTAACCGCTGGACGTCCAACAGGCGAGATACCTGAATTTATAGTAGCGGTTAGTTTTAAACCCAAGTTTTTCACGCGGTTTAGCTCTCTCAATGCACGAGAGAGTTACTCTAGAATTATTCCTTTGAAGGTAATGGCATTAATTTGTGCGGTTTGTTAGTTCAAAGGCAAGCAATGGTGGTGGTAGTACCATCTTCATAGCGATGCATAATGTCAACTCAAGACAAATGTTAATGTTTGGCCCTGATCTCAAGGGTTGAATTTATCAAGCTTTAATTAGTAATTAGTTGTACTAAGTGCGTTAAGGTTTACAGACTGATGAAAGATTAAATGTTAGGGAGCGAAGCACCTGTAAAATCATAACTTTTCTGTTGGCCAGTCTGTGAGTGTCACGCCTCACGATAGGAATCGAACACCACCTCCGATTGAAATGTCGTTTTTGTAGAAATTGTCCTTCAAAAAGGAAATAGAATAATATTGGCAATCCTCTGTGTCAGGGGGCGAGGATAGTCATCCAAAGTTGACATAGAAAAACCCGGCACCTCCACCAACATCGAGACTTTGATGCACCTATTTATCTATTATTGTATCACGCTTCATACCCGGCACCTCCACCACATCGAGACTTTGATGTACCTATTTATCTATTATTGTATCACGCTTCATACCCGGCACCTCCACCAACAACGAGACTTTGATGCACCTATTTATCTATTATGTATGTCACGCCTTCATACCCGGCACCTCCACCAGCATCGAGACTTTGATGCACCTATTAATATTATTGTATCACGCTTCATACCCGGCACCTCCACAACAACGAGACTTTGATGCACCTATTTATCTATTATTGTATCACGCTTCATACCCGGCACCTCCACCAACAACGAGACTTTGATGCACCTATTTATCTATTATTGTATCACGCTTCATACCCGGCACCTCCACCAACAACGAGATTAGAATGGCGGTAAGAAGCGTTTTATTTTATTTTTATATTCTTCTTCGACGATCTGTTGGTTTAGTTGTTTTGCTTACTTTTTTGTTGGTACTCTCATACTTGTAAATGTTTTAAATCTAATATGACACAACTTTCTCTGCACATTTAAGTAGCATTCCTGACAACATTATAGAAGGTCGCTTCTCATTAAAAAAATTGGAGTGTTTGTAAACTGAACATGCAAATTTTACTGTATCGACATTTCTTTTAAATATACTTACGCCTTGAACCTGGAAAGTCTGATGACTAAATTTAACATTTCAGAACATAAAAGTCTAGGAAATGAACAACATCAATCGCATCACTCTTCCAATCTTTAAAATGGAAAGTCAATGATATTTTTCTTACACGACATCCGGAAAGATAAATTGCGAAAGATAAGAAATGTCTTCGTTAAAGTGTGAAGGGGAAATGTTTTTTCCTCCACCCCCATATGCTCTGCATAATAATAATATGACATTACAATTTGAAAACTAATCTGGGGAGTATTGTTGCTATTGTTGCTACATCTGTTAGAATGGACTGGAGATTGGACACGAACATATTAATGCATATTAATATCTTATATGGTTTTATGAAGTTTTATTACTTTTCTGTGGACAGGAGAGAGAAAATGTTCACAGTCACGCACATTTAAAAGTTTTCCCCGTATTCAGGGCGTATAAAGAATCCCGTCGAAAAATGGATTTTTAATATTACAATTTCCCAAGTGTGATTTATCAACCTCTATTGTGTTTCAACGAGCTCGTGTTGTTTTGTGTGCAGGACGACCCGACCAGGTCCACAACTGCACTGTCGCCAACACCTCGATGACATCATTCTCCGTGCGGTGTTCCGAGGGTTTCAACGGTGGCCTGAAGCAGTCCTTCCTTCTCGAGCTGCGAGAGAGCAACAGCCAGGCGCTGCGGGCGAACGTGAGCTCGCCCGTGCCACGCTTCAGTGTGGCAGGACTAGAGCCAGGCGCCCAGTACCAGGCGTGCGTCTACTCGTACAATCTCAAGGGGCGCAGCGAACCTGTGCCCGTGCAAGCCGCCACGCTACGGCTACCGGAGAAGCAACTAACCAGCGAGAAGGGTAGGTGTTTGAAAAGAACATACATAAGCTGCGTTAACTACCGTAAACAAATGTACTTTGAAACATACATAAAAACGTTGCAGTCTGTTTCAGGCCAAATTAGTTTTTCAAGTCCGTTTCAAGCCACATTTGTTTTCTCACCGTTAATTATTGACGCAGTTAAAACATGGTTTGGCTAAAACATGTCGACTTTATAACTGCGTCGCCACTCTCTGGTAGTAACTTATCTCTCTTTAGTGATTGGTGTTCCACACGCTGCTTACAGCATTGCGGTGGCGTTATCATGAAGTATTTCTGGTAGCTTTCATTGGCGTTGTCGCTTTCGTGTGAGCATGGATTTAACGCCAGTTAATGTTGTAAGTCAATGGTGGGAGCACAGCCAGCCCATGTTTTTATAATATCAACATGGATTTACAACGCCAGTTACTATAAGTCCATGATCAAACATGGTCAAACTGTCGAATCTAATGCTCAATGAAAATACTAGGAAAACGCTTAAGTCCCGCCGCGTTGTTGGATGAGCGTAATTGGTGCATTGAGCTGCCATGTGTTATGTGTTTTTCTGTTGTTCTGTGGAAAAATCATTATTAAATTGATTTTTTTTTAAATTAAATAAAATAAAATAAAAAATTAACTTTATTTTTTTAATTTTTTTTAATTAATCGTAATTGTTTTAAAAAAATCGTAAAATTGAAATTTTTATGATAAATATTTTTTCAATTGCGCTCAAATTTCACAAGAATATCTTAATTCATAAAATAAAGGTTCTGTGCAAAAATCATTAAAATCGGATAAAGCATGTAGGTGTTATAAGTCGAAGAATTTTTTTTAAATCGAAAAAAATTGTAAAATTGCGATTTTCATGAGAAAATAATTTTCCGATTGCGCTCAAAACGTGGCAGTTCTAAGTTCAGAGATTTCGAAGGCCTCCATAAAATTTCATCGCAATCGGAGTATCGGTTTTAGCCGGAATCGTGTGGACAAACAGACAAAAATACAAAAAGAAAAAAAAAAAAAAAAGAAAAAAAAAAAAAAAACATTCCGGATTTTTTTCTCCAGTGTAGTAGAATGGAATCTTCGCTTCGCTCGCTACGCTCGCTACGCTCATCCAATTATCAACACAGGATGCTAGTTCTATCGTACTCTGGTTACGACATATTATTAACTGTAATCAAATGGCAACAATGTAATTTACATTGACTTAAAACAGGTATAGCTTTAGAACGATGTAAGCACTGACACATCGAATTTTTGTGTTTCCTCAGTAGAAAACAGGAATCAGGTTATCATCACACATCACACATCGAAGACTCGAAGTCAATGGAAGATTAATTATTCGTGTATTATGTCTGGATGCTTCATTTCCTTATAATTAGTCGTTGATCCTATAACTCAAGTCCATAACTGTTTGCCTAGTTAAAGTTGGAGAGAAGAGCTGTTGATCCCATTCGTTAGTAACAGCTGTTGTTCCTCGACAGATTTGAACTTCGGAAATTGTAAGAACATCACAATTCTCGTCACTTAGTTCTGTGAATGTTGTTAGTTACTTGTAAGTTGTTGTTAGTTGTTAGTTAATAGTATAGGGGACGACATCGCAGTTGGCCGAAACTTTGCAGACTTGTAATTAGAGCGATAATAAAAGGCTCAATGGTAACACTTTTCTAAATATGTTGTAGGTTTAAAAGCAAAACCAGACGTTATTTTTTATTTTGGATTTGGTTAAATTAAAAAAAAAACGTCTTTATATATTTCTGGATTATTTACGATATGGCAACGATAATCTACAAGTATAGGACTGTCAATATATTTTTCCTTGCCAACTTTGGACAGTTCCATAGGCCTAAATCGGATGGTTATTGGCATCAGAAATATATCTTCAAAATATCGTGGATTGTGTCTTGTCCACAGAACGCCCCCGTGCCGGCTTCCGATTCACCCCCATGATGAGCGTACTCATCGGAGTGATCTCAGCGCTGATCATCGTCGCGCTCGTCGTCTCCATCGTGCTGAGGCTGCAGTGCGCGCGCAACGAGGCGCAACGCAAGCGCCACAAGGCGGTGGCCGAGCACGACACTAGCAGCGTCGCTGGCTCGGCCGGCAAGAGCAACGGTAGCCCTATCAGCAAGCTGGACATGGCGGGTGCCGAGAGCTGTGACAGCGACGAGAAGAATCCGGATATCATACCACACCCGAGCGCAGGTAGATATCCATTGTTGGGACTAATGTCAAGTCTCCTTGATTTATTTATAAAATATTCGCTTCATTCTGAAATAATAAAAAAGGCATAAGACTAGGTAGGGTGGATGATAAGGCCAGCTAGACATTTATCTATACCCAAGTCAATCTATTTCAGTGGTTATTTTCAGGATCCTGACACGTCGGGTTGAAGAAATTTGACAAAAACATTGTAGTCGCAAACATATCTCAATATTTGGAATTAAATATTCCAACAATTCTTAAGCATTACATATTACATATCTCAAATTCAATAAAAATAATAATTCCATGCTTAGTCTATTAATTCGAAGGTTTATATTCATAAGGTCAGGTCCTTGGCAGTTGCAACCGCCATATTTTTCTTTCTAAACAAGCACGCCAAATTTTAGTTCCGTTCTATGATTATAGAGGTCAGGGCAGCACATGGAACAACCTCGTGTCAGCTGTTTGTCAAGTTTAGCTCCATTGTTTTGTGAAGAATTTTAGCTAATGTTTTTTGTTTATACTTATATATTGTTTAGTGAAACATTAATAATATGGATGTAGCTACGGGTAAAGTCAATTCTTGCAACATAATATGCAAATCACATCTAAAAGTCAAACTGAATACCCGAGTGAGGAGTACATGAGTGACGAAGAAGTCGAAGTATTAGACATGATTCCGGGCACAAAACACACATTTTTTAATAATAATTACGCTATCAAAACTATATTTATAAAATCAAAAGTCCATTTCCCTTTTAAAGAAAATATAAAACCACATATAAAAAATGTAGTTAATAGTATTGCAGCTTCCTCCATGTAATCTGCATGATGAAATAAAATTTATAAATACGTTTGTCTCAAAATATTGTTTCTGCATATGTGCCCCTTTTCCAGCCACCACCTAAATTACGAATGACTGCCATTGGAAAATTATTTTGATAGAATACAGCAGGCATATGCCTAAAGCTTCAATGCAGGCTAAGTTACAGCAATTACGAGAAACCTTTCAACAACAGATCTTTTTGTATTTAAAATTTTAGTCTTACTGTTTCAAAGAGACTAGGTATCATAACTTTCTTAAAATCTTTCTTCAAAGATGGTTAATGCTCTGAAAATTGCTCCTTCATTCAAAAATATTAGCCAGTCATCATTAGGTCTTCTCACAATCATACGCAATGCCATAGATACTAAAATACCTTTCACCTCGCAATACGTTGTGAATTTTGCCAGAATACCCTATTTCTAATCATTTTATGCCTTGTAATTGTAAATTTTTCTATCACTCTTTAATTTTATTCTATGTTGTTCTGAATGCCCCCAGTGGATAGCGACGACCACATGGACTACCTGCGGAAACGGCAACATATATCTACTATTGAGACGATGTCTCCGTCAAGGAGTCTACTGCAGCCAATGCCGGAGTACACTGGCTACTGTACCCTTCGCAACGGCATGCCACTCAAAGACTTGGCCGTCAACAGTAAACAAAAGATGGTGGGTGCGCTGCTTTGCATTTCATGCATTATTAATGCAGGGTTGAATCACAGTTATATCTAAGTCTACGAAGTCAATTTCAAATTTGGCGTTTCAATCTAGTGCTGAAGACTTGTCAGTTAAATATATGGGATGTAATACAGAAATTAAACAATTCTGCCCCTCCCTGGGATTGAACCTACAGTGTCTCCCGCTTAACGGGCGGTAAGTTATTCGTTTCTAAGTGGTTGGTTCATTGTAAAATCAGAACAGATGGTGCAGTACTGCAATGACGCTTCTGCCTTTGAATTGTCCATGTAGCTCAGCAAGTGGCGCTAATTTTGCTAAAAACTTTTTTTCATGAGAAATAAAATTATTATTTTTTATTATTATCGATTTTGAATATATCTGAATTACATAATACATACACATCTGGTGGCAAGAGTAGAGCAAGCAAGGCCCCTTAACACAATGTGTCTTGCTACCAGTTTATGAACTAAATAATAAATTTAACAGCGACTAATTTATAAAATATAAACATAAAATATACTAATAATCTACTTTAGCAAATAAGAATATATAAAAATATATATATATTATCGATGATGAATTAGATGAGAATGAGTGACAAAGATACATTAAAAAAAGATACATAAAGATACATTGTGTGAATAATTGTGTGATTAAAAACCATTGGATACAGCAAGAACCGACTGTAAAACGGGTGGGGGGGGAGGGATTCTCGACAAGGTGGTATCAGGGTTCAATCTCTGGACGGGGAGAGATTTTTTATATTCTTGTAAATTTCTTAAACAACTTTGATTAGAACAGAGCATATTCACAAACTGGTTTCGTCCGTCATGGTTGCGTTTCGTTAACTGCTGGAAGTACTGCCAGCTTTACTGGACCCGTTCCGTTAACTGCTGTCAGCAGTGTGCTGAGCGTCCCGTAAATTGCTGGCCCAGTGCCTTCAGTTTACTGGAAGTGCTGGAGGTTTTTCGCCCAGTATTCGTCAGTAAAGCTGGCTGCTGGTTCAGTAAGTCCAGCAGTTAACGGAACGCAACCACATGTCACCTCATAATTGAATTATATTTTTTATAACAAACAACTATCTAGAAAAGCGTCTTCAATCAAAACTTTAAACCGACCCTCCGTTCAAAATTTAAAAAATGAGACCCGGCACCTCCACCAAAATGTTAAAAGGTAAATTTCAAACAACCCATCAAAATAATAATTGTAAAACTTGTAAGCCCAGGTTATTTCTGCATGTGTTTGCAGCATCTCGTCATCAATAATTTTGGTGAACGAAACTAAAATGTTTCATTTAATTTTCAACAGACCCACGAAAATGTTTCTAGACAGTAAAAATACCGAAATACTGTGTAGTTTGCTGAAGTACAATATAGTTCTAAGTATTGTGTCAAAACTCAAAATTGGTAAAAAAAATAGGTAAATGTGTTTGCCTGGTGATTTCATAAATGAATCTAATCACATACCGGCTCTTATATTCATGGTGTTCCAGCACATATCGTGATCTAGTCCGCAGGCCAATACAAAGATAAAAGCCCCCCCCCCCTCCCCACCAAGCTTGAATCGTGCAACGTGATGCGTGGGGATGTTCTAAATCCTGTGATATACGTGGAAGAGAAAAGCGTGCTCCAATGTGCTCATGTACTCAACTTATAGAACAAACGACCATTTCAGCACAAGAAAAAAAACTTGATATATTTCCATTTTATTGACGAACTGCACGATAACAAAATATGAGGGTCGAGGGGGGCAGAACAAAATAGTTCGTTCTAATGATGATTGCGGGCTACCATTATTATTGTTTTCATTGAAATGTTTTAGTTTTAAAACTTTTAAATGTCTCGCTACCCGTTGATGACATTTTATATTTATCGGGTTGTTTCGTAGCGGCGGTAGTGATATCTTTCTGTCGACGTTTCGAAGACCATGTTATCTTCTTCTTCAGGATAAGAAAGATATCACTACCGCCGCTACGAAACAACCCGATAAATATAAAATGTTTTAGTTTTGTTTATGCTCTTCGCTTGATTTAACTCAATTCCAACCTTTCTTTTCACGTTGTATTCAAAGTTGTTCAAATCCTTGAGTCGCTTTAAAGTTTAAACAAAATATAATTTGGAATTTGCTTATGTATAACGTATAGCTTCATTCAATAATTTGTAAAAAGGGGCGACACATAAAACGGCCAACGAATTGAAAGAAAGCTGCGCTCGGAGCCCCTTGGCTGTGGCCCACTTCCGGCGCCAGCCACTCGGAAACGGCTGTACCTGTGACCTTCCGGTGTAGAAAAACTAAAAGGCGTGGTCCTAGAGATTATTCTATCAAATTTTCAGATCCCTAGGTGGCCGGCAAGTGTGCGAAAAATATTCATCAAATTGTGATTTTTTCCAATGCAATTTGGTGGAGGCGCCGGGTCCGAGGAAGATCGCGAGTACCGAAATCGAATTTCACTTCCGTAAAAATCGCGTTATGAGCGTGAAATTTCGCATCAGCTCACGACTAGACACGGAACTAATAACGACGAAACGTTAAGAAATACGAAATATGAATAGTGTGTTTAGTTTATATTTGGTTATTCCGCCAATCCATCCAGTCTGAACATGGTGCGTTGTATAGCAAGTAGGTTATATTGAGTATCAAGGCAATACAATTTATGTGAAATGGCCTACAATGATCACTCTACTTTCGGCTTATGTTCAAATAACGTTTGTATTAATAATTTTGTAATAGCAAGTACTATAAATCATACGAAAGGATTTCTTCGTACTTAATTTTTGTGTTGAATAATCAACCGTAATGTGTAACAAATGTTTGGATCAATTTAATGCCCTTTAATCTTACCGCCAAAGCTTGGTGTAAATTTCTACACTGGAAAAACTTGACTTCAAAGCAGGAATCGAACGCGCATTGATAGCAACAAACATTGAGTGCAATAAGCAACACAAACCAGTGTCCAACTTGTTTAAACATTGAAATGCAATTTTTACAATTCATTTTAGTTATGGTCACTACAAGGAAGCTTCGCAAACGTTTTTTCAGGCGCGTTGTTGGATGAGAGTATTTTTTTTAACGAAAAAAACGTAAAATTGTGATTTTCATGAGAAATAATTTTTCGGTTACGCTCAAATTTCAGACGAGTATATCAATTCATAAAATTAAGCATCTGTGAAAAAATCATTACAATCGGATAGATGCTCTAGGTGCTATAAGTCGAAAAAATTTTAAAAATCGAAATAAATCGTAAAATTGCAATTATCACGAGAAATTTTTTTTCGATTGCGCTCAAATTTCACACGAATATATAAATTCATAAAATTAAGGATCTGTGAAAAAATCATTACAATCGGATAAAGCATGACGTAGGTGTTATAGCCGAAGAAAGTTTAAAAATCGAAAAAAACGAAAAATTGCGATTTTCATGAGAAGTAATTTTTCGATTACGCTCAAATTTCATACGAATATATTAAATTCGTAAAATAAAGGATCTGTGCAAAAATCATCATAATCGGATAAAGCATGTAGGTGTTATAAGTAAAATAAATTTTCAAAAAATCGAAAAACTCGTAAAATTGCAATTTTCATGAGAAATCATTTTTAGATTATGCATACAAACGTGGCAGTTCTAAGTTCAGAGATTGCGAAGGTCTCCAGAAAATTTGATCGCAATCGAAGTATTGGTTTAGCCGGAATCGTGTTAACAGACAGACAAAAATACAAAAAAGAAAAAAGAAAAAAAACATTCCGGATTTTTTTCTCCAGTGTAGTAGAATAGAATCTTCGCTTCGCTCGCTACTCTCGCTACGCTCATCCAAAAATGGTGACGTAGAAATTTCTTAACTTTTGGTGGAGGTGCCGGGTTGTTTCGACTTTTTATTTTGAAAGGAGGGTGCGGTTTAAAGTTTTGGCTGCACATGCTCTTCTAGATAGAGTTTATTTACGAAACATAATTCAATCATGAAATTACATGACGGACAGAAAACAGTTAGTACAGGTATATATTTTATGCTCTGTTCGTAAAAAGTGATTTCTCTTCACATCTCTGGAATTTCTTTTGTGTATAACCCATATCGCGTATTGAGTTTTATGTTACAGTTTTCCTAACGTTCTGTGTTTTAATTAATTTATATTTTATACTTATTTAATTTTAGTTAATTGTGGTTTGATCCATGTTGCAATGTTTTCAAACAATCTTCCCCGTGACTTTGACTCACATTACACTAGTCTTGTCAGTTTCATGTCACTCAAAGTATATTTTTGTATACACGACTACTAATCGGTAGGTTATGTAATTGTCCTATATTTTATTTTTTATGAGTTGTCTAAAGTATGTTAATCTAGCAGTTTGCCTGTTAAGATGAATTATTTTCTTGCTCATATTAATTTATCTTTTTGTATATGCATGTGGTGATGCAATTGCTAATCAGCCTCGGGCATGCGTGTTTGTTTGTCCAAGCAGATGAGCGGCGAGGGGATGTACCCTCCTGGTGGCTGCACGCTGCCCCGCCAGCACTGGCCCGGATACGCCGGAGTACGCCACCCCCCGGCCGGCGCCATGTGCGCCCCCTACACCCCCGGAGCAGGGGGGTCCCACCCCCACACCCACCAACAGATGCTACGACCGGCGGCAGCCCCCACGACCATGCCCGAGGACGAACACCCCGGGGCGGACACCCCGCTCATGGTCACCAAACGAGAAAGTACAGTTTGACTAGTAACGAAGTTGTAATCACGCTTACAACAACTAGAAGAAACCTTGTTGCACGTGGAAAACTTCAAGTGAGATGTTATTGAAGATTTTCATATCAAGTGCCCTTTTGTGATATTATAAACTAAGGAAAAACGGACATTGAAAGTGTAAAAATGTAATCGTTGTTACGATAGCCATTCCAATCCTTGATAAATACCATAACGTTGGTTATTATTATATTCATACATCCTACTCGTGTTCATTCCGTGGTTCATTGACATCGTTTTGTGATATTCAAGAAAAGAAATCATCGTTTTTTGATTGTAAAGAAAAGAATCTCGGATGTCGATCCATTTTGTGAACAAAACATAACTCTTTGTGAGTCTCAATCACGCGTAGTTGTGGACATTATTATTTTGTAGTATTGTACATAAGTTACACGTGTTTAATCGCGAGTACATGATAATCAAGATCCCCAACCAAAGCAATCAGTATAATCAACTTCAAAACTTTTCTTTATGTCGTCAAGTGTAATTAAATACTATTTGACCTTCAGCCCTTGTAAGTCAAACTTCGGCAACTTTAATGCCGATCTCGACGAAGAAAGGAAATATACACGATTACTGAACAAGAACTCGAAATGTTTTTTTTTCGAGCATGGCGAGTTTTTTACTTAAACAAGGTAATCATTTGATGTCCAAAACTTACTGTGTCAAAACTAGCTTTGTGTTATACGGAACCTTGACTGTATTAAATGGATGTTGTTTCCGACCCTCGGTAAGAAAATGTTTGTTAGTGGCTCGTGAATATAATTACGTACTCCCTCACAACATGGTTTTACAAGGTGCTAATTTCATGGACATACTAATAATGTGTATTTTGAAAATATTTTGTAAATTTTCCTGTCCGAATTATTTAATAAAAATGTTTTCCATAACAATATAATAAATGGTTACATGAATGTTTTATTATTTTTGTGTTATTATTGAATAAAAAAAAAATGCATGCCCAAATTGGTACGCATAAAAAAGTTTTAAAAATTAGAACACAACTATTGGCAACTGAAGGAGATTTGGTATGTCCATCTAGCGAACAGCAGTGAGAACAATGCAATGGGAATTTAAGCCAAATTTATTTTTCTTCTGCAGTTTACTTTGACATATCCATTAACTTCTAAAAAGTCGATTCGACAGTTCCCACACTAATTTAAACCGCTGTTCGCCTAGTATTAATGATGTGCAAAGATGGGAACGCATAACGGTCGAATGTCTTCTGCTGCAGCTACCGCTAATAGTTGGTAAGTACCAGTAAGCAATAACATATGAGAAATCAAAATTTTAATCAAGAAAATACTTAAATAAAGTTGACAAATTCTGAAGATGGTGAAAATGGTGAAAAAATTAGATCGTTTAAAAAAATAAAAACGAAACAAAACCAAAAAAGACGCAAATAAGTCAAATCTAAAATATACACTACAAATTGACACATACACTAAGAAGGAAATAACAGCTGGATTGTCAAAGCAAGTTCATGCCAGAGTCTCTGGTTATGCAAAAGCTTGGCAACAAGTAAAAGTATCGGTACGTAGTTAAGAATATCACAACTAAGCGGGCACTGGAAACAAAGCAGGAAGATTTAAAATGACGTGAGTCACCTGAATTAGGTTGTTTATAAAATGCAATTTCTGAAATGAACATTTAGTGACTGCCGTAGCATGTTGAAATGTTTGGTTGTCTTTACACAGAATGAAGCACTCGTACTTTTCTAAAAAAAATGTTAGCAAAAATATATATTTCGTCTCAAGAGTGCCTTAGGTCGTATTTAAGATGCATGGTTCATTAGTTAGTAAGTTAAGATAATGTGTTACTGGTACAAAGAAAATAAGAGCGCGAGATTAGGCATCAACAATTGAGCACACACCACCGACAGCGTTAGTACAGGAGAACGTGATACTCTTGATTCCGGTGGTCTTCCCGTCCGACAGTGCGCTGTGCCCAAGTTGTTCTCCAGTACTCTCAAACAGACCATCCTTTCAAAACTTCCCATACCAGAATAATATTATATTGAATCTTCTGTAGAAGGCTCAAATTGTAGCTAGGCCGGTTTCCTACGACAAAGGGTAGATATATTTATTTAAAATTTTAAATTTGACCACACGATCGCTATTTTGTAAATCAATTTACTAAAATGGCATACACATATTATACACTCGGCACCGACAACCTCTACATTGTGACGAGCGCCAGCCGTGTCAAATTTTGACGAAAATTGCTATCAATTAAAGAGGACAGAACTATGTTATTATAAACATATGACGCTTCAACAAAAAAATCAAAACATTACAAAAGACATGGAATACATCGGTTCAAACGAACACTCCTGGGGCCCCGATTCCTGTACAATTTATTCCGCTATAAGACAATAGGGCCTAATGGGACAAGTCGGAGCAACTCGAACCAATCAACAATATTGCATATTTTCTTATCCCCGGGGCAAGGCGGGATAAGTTGGAGTTATCCCGCGCTTATCCCACCTAGTTCTGCAGTCTGCCCATACCGGGGTAAAAAAGGAACACGAATCGGGGCTCTGGAGGTCATCGGATCGATACCCACTACCAGCCATCCCGAGTGCCTGCTGTTTTATCTGTGAAATGGCGAATGTTAGGATTGAGTACCATGAAACGCCCTTGGGCACTTCCTTCAAACACCATTCATCCTATTCCATAATCCCTCATCCATCATCATATCAATTATCATGTCCTTATTTCCCCTTTTCCTCTTACAGGCTTAATTTGCACCATTCCGTACTTTGTGAAAATTCTTTCAAAACATTTCTCCTTATAAAACCCAGAAGACGCATGGACAAATACTGACTTAACTTACACCGAGGTTGACGCGTGCACCTCGTTAGATTTCAACGTTTATTACATGAAAATTATTTAATAGCCAACCCCTTACTGGTAAAAGAAATGACACGTATTGTTTTATTAATGTTAAGGGACTATTACCGACGAAAATTAATTTTTAGACATGATCTATAATCTATGATAGTACTACAATAAAATGACCGTTTTAAATATTTAATATTGTCGAATGTGACTTTAAACGATTTTTTAAATTTTTGGTTCCACATAGATACTAGAGCATAATACCTATCTAAAATGACCCTTTATAAAATCGTGTTTTGAAACTGCATATTAAATATACACTCAAACACACATAAATATGCATTCAGAAATCACACCCCTTCTTGGTAATTAATCAGCATAATTATTTTGATCAAACCACTCGCCCAAAATACAGAAAAAAATATAGGGGGTTAACAAAAAAGGTAACAATAATGGCACCATTTTTTGGGACAAAATCCTCCAAGGTCACGGGGCATAAAGATCGTCCCCATGTTATTATGGAAGATTTTTGCTGATGGGACCTAGCTTGAAAATTACCTAGTTCGACAATTTTTACAGGTCATGTAGGACCCAATATTTTTTCTGATACCCTTTTTTCTATTACTCGGTAAATTCATTATCTAGTTGGCTCCTGTATCACATATTTTTTTTTAGTTTAGCATGTGAATACCTCTAGCAAGTTTCCAATCCTTGCACGAACTAGATAACGAATTATAATAGTACTACCTATTATACTAACTAGGAAAATGCCAAAGTCGTTGTTAAACGAGTGAGTGAGCCATATGTTGAGTACCCGGAAACATTCCTTTTATTCCCCCTACCTTAGGCCTCCCTAGCCTATCATAGGCTAGAGTGGTGCATTATAGCCTTACACAGTGGCGGCCCCTGGTTAGAGCAGCGAAGCTGCAGCTACCCCTAGTAAAATAGTAAATAAAATGAATATTTACTTATTTAAAAAAAAATAAGTTATTTTTATGTTTTTCAAGTTTGTACACATTGAATTTTGCTATTGGTTTGGCTGTGTGATTTTTGTTAGTTCCGTCGAGCGGTAGCGGTTCATTTCCACGCATACGGCGAGCTGTAGCTTTGAGACGCTGTAGTCAACTTTGCCCATGTTAAACTGATTTAAATCACCTCGTTCCTCGCAGCGGAAATAAGACTGTTCGGGTGCTGCTTCTAGCCAGCACTGAAAACGCTCGCCGCAGCTCGGCATTGTTGACGTTGCTTTCCCCTTTCCCACGCTCGGGACTTCACGGGATTTGTAATTTCTTCCCCTATGCGTAGTGTGGGGTGGGATCGCAGTACTTGCCAGATAATTAACCGATAATGAGTGAAAGTGTTAGTGCAATTGATTTTTAACTTAAAAGTATAGTTTTCTTTACATTTTTTCTTTTAAAGGGAAAATACTAAGATGAAGAAAAATTGAAATTTTTTTGTGGTTCCGTTTGGTCATAATGCACCACTCTAGCCTAGGGGATATGGGGAAGGGGGCTCATGCTGGTCAGAACCAGTCGCAACGCCGTTTTTGGTGATGACGTAAAAGGCAATCAGTAAGGGGGGCATCGTACAGCCGACTTTTCCATGGAGATATTTTCCCAAAAAATGAATAAACAAGGTAGTGTTGTTTGTTGGCGATAAAACATGGACGGATAATGGTTACTCTAAGTTAGGTAAATTATTAGTTCAAATGCGAAAACATGAGAGCTCTGCAGTTCACATCAACTGGTATTTATAGTGGTACTGTACTTAGGGAAACAATTCATTTCTTTTGCAGCACCCCCACAATATAATTAACGAGCCGCACTGGCCTTACAGTTGACTCGCCCTTTATACCAACTTAACTTAAAAACCATATTTTGTATACCAATATAATTATCAAAACTTAAATGCAAATGTTCCTGGATACTCAACACAGACTCGCTCACTAGTCTTAACTACGATTTTGGTGTTTCCTAGTTATTTTTGGTTTAAAGGGACGCCGTTATACCAAAATGTGGGAGACCTGGGTTCAATTCCCTGGTCGGGAAAGTTTTTGTAATTTCTGGATTGTTTTTTAAAAATTTTTAAAAACATGTTTTGAAATACATAAACGCAGTGTAGTCTACCATCTGTGACAATACTATAAAAAAACATAGCCAATACAAAATACGTGTAAAGATTGCAAGGTTTACTCAATCTCCGAGCAGAATTTGGGGGTCCCTTAAGCGTGCAAATTCGATGAACCTTGGGCACTGCATTTCACACCCAGTCAAAAATAACAAATAAAAAAATTTTGTTATTTTGTCTAAAACAAAACCATTGTCGTTAAAATAATTCCTACACATTAGCAGCCAATTTTTCAATTATGCCCTTGTAGGTTTAAATCGCAATGGATCTGATTTATTTTTGCTGTTTTTGTTAGCAGTTCTCAGTTAACTCGTCCCGAACGTCTGTTAAAAATTTCAGCGCAATCTGTGTGTTCAGCAATTCAGCTGATTTTCGAGTACCCACACACAGACTCGCAGAATAAGCGGGGTTTGAGTTGAATGGAGACACTCAGTCGTTTTCGCTCCCTCGTTTAATTATATTTAAAAATAGGAAAACAGCAAAGCCGTAGTGAGTTGAGTGAGCGAGCCGTGTGTAGTACACGGTAACATTTCATTCTACATTATTCAACTTTATAAAGTTTAAATAATATTTTGATTTCAGTTGGTTTAAGGGCACTTCAACCGTTAGGTCACATTGCGCCACTTTAGCCTAGGAGATGAAGGGAAAAGACAAACCCAAGATGGATGTTGTAAATCCAGCCAACAGGCTGTGGGTCAAACCTTGAGAGGATTGAAAATTGGAAGAAGCCCATTTATAGTTTATACAGATAAAAGAAAGAAGAAATTTCAACAATCTATGTTACTGAGTCAAGTGTTCCAACCACTATCTTTGTTGTACGCAGGGTGGGTTTCTGGGGACTTTTGTCGCGTAAGCAAGAAACATACACACCCCATAGCCCGGTAAAACTTTGACTCTCTGAGTGGGGATCTCGAGTATTTAATGACTTTTAGGATTTTTTCAAAACATTTGTACGTGGACACTGCAATTTTAACACTGCCTTTTTTATTTTTTTAAACACACTTTAACACTGTATAGTGTAAAACCCCAAAAAATTGGCGGACAAGTTTGACACTATTTGATTTTGAATTTATTTAATTTTAAAAAACATCTTGTACAGTGTAAAGACCCCAAAAATGAATTATTTTTATTCCTGTTCAAGAAGTCGAATCCTAAAAATATGTATGGGAAAGGAAAAGTAATAAAAAAAATTATTCAAATTTGAATATCTATAAATTTTAAAGTGTATTTGCTATTTATTCCCAACAATTTTGCACTCAGTAAAATCTGCAACAAAATATGATATTGAATTACATACAGTAAGTAATAATATAAAGAATAAAAAAAAAAGATTTGAAATAAAGATTAAGAAGTGAGGAACATAGTAATAGAACCTTAGAAGTTCTCATACAAGGGCATATACGTATACGTAACAAACAATCACTACACGGAGCAGTGAAAAAAAAGCTTATCAAAACACATGGATGATCATCTAAGGGACAATAAATAGTATTTATTCAGACTCTTGATGCTTGTTAAGGTCCAATGTACTAGAAGGAAACTGATCATCAGACAAAATAATACAGTATGGTCAAAACAATTTGGGGGTCATAATTATGAAGCCAGTTCTAACTACAACAATAATATTTGATAAATTCACATAAAATGTGAAATAATTGCTAGAAAACCTCTGTAGCTGCAAGAGGGTACAAAATACATGATGAGGGTAGAAAATAGCAGTACAAGTCAAATTTTTAAAGGCAATTCATCTTGCAAAAAAGTCTTCTTTCACTATGCATAACTTGGGCATTTAGTATATGCGTGTAACATCGTTTATTCCAGTGCGAGCGGAATGATACTGGCAGTCGTGCTGGCTGTTGTGCCAGTATACATATATAGAAGACATATAGAATAGAATAGGCCTAAATGCATTTAAATTGCAATGTGGCAAAATGGTAGCTGACTAGAAAAGCTACCATTATAACACAGATTGGATTTCTTATGTCTTCTTCTTAAAAAACCCCTTACTCTCTAATAGGTTTGAGATCAATAATTGTTTTTTCTAGAGCCTCCACCCAAATCGCAAGATGCTTTAGGTGGGGACTGTTGGTTAGCACTTTCAACGGGGTCTTCATCAGCATGCGGAACATCTTTCTCATTTTCCCTTTGAGCAACTGGGAGATGCCGCAATACTTTTAGTTTCTCGTCTTCATCATCTAAAACTAAGCTTACGTCTCTTAACAGGCGCTTCACATGCTGTAAATAGAAACACTAGAAAAAATATTGGCACAAACTGTCAAAATG
Source organism: Sweltsa coloradensis (assembly GCA_024449915.1). Taxonomy (NCBI): domain Eukaryota; kingdom Metazoa; phylum Arthropoda; class Insecta; order Plecoptera; family Chloroperlidae; genus Sweltsa; species Sweltsa coloradensis. The sequence continues at coordinate 172,246 of JAMZAV010000032.1, read as the reverse complement.
TACAAAAAGCAGCCCATTTTTCAGCATGTATGTCTTATTGTGATTGTGGTGGCAATTAAATGCACATTTCTCAGAAGAAAATTTAATTCTTTTCTGAATAGCATAGGTTTACAGTGGAACTATGAAACAAAACAATGAAAACAAAATTTAACTTTAACTAGGTATATTTTAAATCTAGAATGCAAAGGGACTAGCTTATGTATATTTATATAATGATATGATAATATGGTACATTTTAAAACATCAATAATAAACCAAATTCAATTACAACAATAACATAACACTCAGAATTGTTAGTGTTGCACCTTAACAAGCAAAGTATACAACACAGACAATTGTGTTTCTAATCATTAATCAACAGCCATACATGTTCACGGTTATATTCTTCTTACAAAATCTCATAGGTGGTGTTACCATAGGTCCATAGGACTTCATTACTTTGAGAATTAAAAGGGCAAACAATAACATTAGTGGTGTGTGGATAGGCCCTACATACTCAAAATTTCAGGTCGGGTTGGGTTTTTCATTGGGGACAAACCAAAAGGGTACCTGATAATTTGGGGTTTTTAAAAAAATATATATTTTGGGGAAGATGGTGGAGGGGCAGGTCCACACACATTTGTTATTTACTTAATTGTGGATAGCCATGTAAAAGCTATCTGCTATAAAATATGTGACAAATTATCATTCAATGAAAATCCAGACAAAGAAAATTAATAGGGAGAAAATTATTTTATTTTATATTTTATATTATTAGAAACCCGAATGATTTTAAAAAACCTACCCGCACAGCCCTTTAAAAATACAACTTAATACTAGTGTCTGCAGGTACCAGATGTTTTGTGATGGGTCAAGACTACCAAGACCACATAGTATAAAAAACTGAAAAAGGTACCCAATTTTTGGGCTAAATAATGCCCTCACAGTTGCACTCAGAAAGTTGTTTTTGGGAGGAAATTATTGATATTATTGATTTAAAAAAAAAATCATTTTATTAGCCTAATTAATTCCCGATATGATAGTTTATGTCTTCAAATTTGCCACAGTTAAGGCTCAATTTAAAAAAAAATTTACTAGGTCAAGTAAGGGGGATGTGCTCGAGAAATCTTTTAAAGAACAGAGCTACACAATGAATCACAAAGAGGAAAAAGATTGTGATAGGCAAGAACGGTGGAAGGATTGTGGAGTTATGACATGCTAAATTTTGACGATCATCTCAAGGAAATGTGAGACAGTTTTTCTGAAAAAATGTTTATGGGGCAAATTGACCAGGACCACCAAGTAAAATCCAGCTAGGTTACACTCTTGCACAGATATGGTAGGGGTGTTACAATGATTCCTCCATTCACAAGAATAGCGCAATAACATTTTTTTTTCGCAGATCATTTGGGGGATTGGAATAATTGCTATCATATGATATCCGCACTAAAATTAACTAGGCCTACACAATTCAAATGACCATCGGGACAGTCTTTACTGGACACCCTCACAGGGGCTTACGTGCAACGTCTTCAGGCAGGCGGCAGGAATGAGCTTCACGACCTCGTTTCGCGCCCTCGAGCCTTCAGCCGCTACCCGCTTCAAGTACCCTTATCCGCCCTTTTGCCTTTCAATTGTCTAACTTTATAAATGTCATTTTCTTTTGTTGTCTTTCATGTACTGTTAAACTTGTAAATCTGTAATCACTGTGTAGGCTACAGAGGGCCACACTGTGCCCTGCTGTAGCCTTCCTACCCTATGGGTAGGTAAAAATCAATAAATTATTAAATTTATTATAACATACAATAACTTAGCACATCAATGACTCTAATAAACACACTCCCCACCACCCTTACACTTACACTCACATCTACATTATGCTTAAACACACTTATACCAAAGAGGGACTAACCTTTGTTACACCTACACTCAATCTAACATCTGTACTCATGCTCACACATTCTCACACATATATTTAACAATTATTAATTATCAATTAGTAATTAGTTAAGTTGGTATAACATTTTTGTACTTCAGTTTTAAATTTTTTGATAATCTTCAACATTTGTATTTGTTCATGTGTAGGGCTAATTATGTGAACAAATAAACATGGTAATAACTAGAGATGTGCAAAAATGGTGACAACAAAATTTGCTTTTTTTTTTTTAAGTTGCAATAATCCCTTCAATTTCAGTTGCATATGATCTCAGAATGTGATTGAATGGTACCAATTTCCAATTCGCGAATTTTGTTAAATTTTTAGTTGATACAGCAAACTAGTGGCGAAATTAGCAATTATATCCTTAAATGCAATTAGGTCACGAAATTTAAAAAAATAAAAAATTCAAAGTTTTGGTGGAGGTGCCGGGTCGAAGTCGAAATTAAATTAATACTGGTGGTACATATGGGGGAGGTGGCCGGGTCTTTTCAACGCGATTGTGAGATCGTAATAATCGTTGAACGAGATTAGCTCAAATACTTCATATCATATCAAAAGATATTACATAAAAAATGCATTAATTTCGTAAATTTGGTGGAGGTGCCGGGTAGACGAAATTATTCTGGTAAAAAACTGTCGGAAACTTTGAAAACTGAAGGTGAAATTGAGCTTAAAATTTAAAACTGATTCTGAATTTCACTCTCATGAGCTTGTTTTTTTTTAAATCATTAAAATCAATCAAATTATCCTGAAACTGTTTTTTTTTTTAAAGTTGTGCATGAGAAATTGTTTTTTTTTTTGGTAAATCGCGACAAATCCGCAAATTTTTTACTTTTAAAGCGCGAATTTTCAAACTTAAAAAATTTCATTTTGCACATCTCTAGTAATAACTAATAAGTTGATAACTAATAATAAAGCCTACACATAAAGTTAAAAACAAAAGGTAAGGCCATCAAGTTCTTATTAATAAAATGGCTTCATTGTGTTCTATAAGTCTGGGAAAGAGACCAAGTGCCAATGGGGTGGTCTATTATGTTGTAGACAGTCTTGGGATGCTATTTAAAAAAGTAGTGAAATATGTATGTAGCATGCTAAAATTTTTGTAGCTGTGGGCTGAAAAGAGTGTGATTTACGTCGCTACGTTTAAATATCCAAAATAACAGTTTACAGTTCCTCACAAAAAAAATCCGTTTTTACTGAAACAAAATATCAAGATGAAACTAATACAATTTTAGGATCAACTTTTTCTAACGTTTCTCCAAAGGTCGCTGCCTTCCCCTCCCCCCCAACACCTTGCCATCGACCTGCTTTGATCAAGAAACCCTTCTTTTAGTTTTAATGGGTTGCACAAGGGCCCACTGGTCATGACCGGTCAAATGATGGTCAAATACTTTCAGTCAATTGACTTTAAAAAAAACATGTGTATATTGCTTTAAAACTTTAAATTAATTTATTTTTATATTTTAATTTCATTGTTAAGTAAACGATAAACTTTTTCTTTCTTTCTTTCTCATTTAAAAATGTTTTAATTAGGTATGATTTTATTTTAATTACCATTTATTATGTACTTGTATATGAATTATAATAGACAAATAAAAATATAATAGCTTCTGGGGAAGCTGAAGCTGAATAGGAGGAAGGACTGATGACCGCATCGACAATGATGAGACGATGATGATATGCCACTTAATAATGCATTTAAATGAAAAAAGGTTTTGTTAACACAACATTTTAAAATAAATTTAGTAATTATCTAAAAAAAATTTTAATTTATGTTTTTTTACATTTGACCGTAAATTTGACCAAATTTAAATTTTGACCGGTCAAATCCCATCCCTAGTTTTAACCCTCTTCATTCATTGTCACTGTCATCCCGGTCCAATCGTGTGTTGACCTTTTGAGCAAATTATGGGGAAGTGGTCGTATTGGTTTTTTGCGTGTCCACCGTCTCCGTGTGCTGTGTGTTGTGATAACTTTTCTAGTTTCACGTGTGCTAAATTATGTTTCGTTCATACAATAATTATAAGATGTCAGACGTCGACGTTGACCCGTCAGTGATAGGACGAGTGAGGAGAAAACGCTTCCTTGGCCTGGCCAGCGTACGAGAAATATTTTGAATATAACGGGCCGGGGAAAAAAATGGGGAGAAAACATTGTACGCTAAGTGCAAACTGTGCTTCCCAACAAAAAAAAAGTAATCCCTATAAGTACGTAAACACAACAAACAGCAAACTAGTACAGTGTAGAACCAATTCCCTCAAAAAAGGTTTACAAAAATGTGTTTAATTTTAAATGTTGTTTTGCCCTGACCTGATAAAAAACCAGAAAAAAACAAAATTTTAGTGCAAAAATAGCAGGCACATTTCCCGTGTAGTGCAAATGTAGCAAAGCTACTTTTTTTAGACAAATAGTGGTAGTTGTAGCATGCTACTATTTATAAGTAGCGAAAAAAGTAATCCCTATAAGTACGTAAAACACAACAAACAGCAAACTACCGGTATTTACAGTGTAGAACCAATTCCCTCAAAAAAAGCTTTACAAAAATGTGTTTTAATTTTAACATGTGTTTTGCCCTGACCTGATAAAGACAGATAAAAACGAAATGTAGTGCAAAAATAGCACGCTACATTTCCGTGTAGTGCAAATGTAGCGAAGCTACTTTTTTTGGACAAATAGTGGTTTATTTGTAGCATGCTACTATTTATAAGTAGGGGACCAAAAGACTGGTCGTAGACCCCCGCCAAACATACGCTAGTCGGGTGGTTCATATTTGTCCCGACTGTGATCGAAGCTTGACGGCTATGACAAGAATGTACTACCTGGACTAAGTACTAAGTAGTTTAGTATGTTAGGTTTGGCGGTATGGAGTGGAAGACAACGGACCATTAACACTGAGACTCTTAAAACACTATAAACTCAATGATGGAAAACTCAAAAGTTGTTAGGTATATATAAAGATTGAACACTCATTCATTTTCATAAGTGCATAATACCGTATTGTTCCGAATATAGCACGACCTCGAATATAACACGACCCCAATTTTTCAGAACATTTCAAGAAAAAGAAAAAAATCAAAGAAAATTTAAAATGTACATGAAACACTTGCAACAAAACTTTTTGAAAATTTAGGGCCTGGGCCAGGGTTTTTTAACAGGGTGGGGCCCAAAGGGGACAAGTCACATGTCAACCACAGGACAGTTCACCAGTCTGATTCCTGGTCTTCATTGTTTACGTCGTAGGCCTAGGCCTAGCTCCTTCGCAATCCCTTGCTGATTTGTAAGGCAGAGGAACCTTTCTTTTCCACGCGATCAGCAGTCTTCATTTGTTATCTTGAGCCATTTCATCTTCTCCTTCATCATCATTATTACGTTAGGTAGATTCTTAGCAACGTAGATAGACAACCCAACGAACAAAATTATGTAGGTCAAGCTAGGTCACGATGTGATCACGGCCCGAGGATTCTGACGACTAGCAGACAGTTTCCCCCAAGGTTCGGCGAGTTCAGTGGCATCGAGTGGGGGGCGGGGCGAAGCGCAGCAGACGATGCGCTGGAGTTGTATAGAGGCGTGGCTATGTTCAGGCGCTATTTCAAATGCAAGCGCGCGGAAATAACGCGAGTGTGTTTTGAGATTGTATTTCGGAAAAAAACATCGCGCTATATTCGGAACAATACGGTAGTACTACTGATACTTATCGTTGGACATATTTGAGCTGGTAATAATGACACTGCAGTATCTAAAAGGATGTCTGCTTCCTCAGATGCCTTCTGTGTTGCCTTTATCTTGCTTAGAAAACAGGTTTAGTGTAGCAACTAGTTCTTTGGAGGGTGGGGCATTGCCTTCTGCACTGTAAATAACACACAATGTTTCAGGTCCCCATTCAGTTTCCACGCAGTTGATTTCGGTTCATCATAGGATCATTTCCGCCAAGTCGTTACCATGCTCTCGAGCTGGTTACAAGTTGCTTTGTCAGCGCATTAGTCGATACCTAAAAAGAAAAGCTTGTAATGAAAGATACTAGTTCCTTTTTGTGGGTAAGTGAATCTTCTATTCAAAATTGTACTGTGATGGGCTTTTCTCCATCAATTTTTTAGAGGCAAAGACTGCATCCTTCAGAACAAGAGCTGTCAAAGGCTGAAACAAGCTTTCAACAAGATCAGTGGCACAACCACAACTGCAAAATGATTTGAATACATATTTTATTACTAGTTAAATGTCTTTGGTACTATGTAAGCAACAATATTATATACTATAGTATATGATGCATGGAACTTAGAGGTTTCAGTAGTTTCAGCACCTTTACCAAATGCACCCGCCAGGTTAATTTAATTTAGATACCTACCAGGCCCCCTCCACCAAAATTTCGAAATTTTGCATTTTTTAGTGTAAATTTTGATATTTCGATATGAAATCAAATATCGATATCGAAAAAAATTTCCAATTGTCGATATCATATTGAAATAACTATTTTTTTTCCCAGCCCTAATTTCAATGCGATTAATAAGTGGGAATATTTTTATATATAAATATCAAAATTTACACCAAAAATGCAAAATTCCAAAATATGGTGGGGTACAATTTAAACTTGGCTGGATCATGGTGAAGGTGTCGGGGTCATTAAAACGTGGTTGTGAGGTCGTAAAACTAGGAAAATGCTAAAGTCCCGCCGCGTTGATGGATGAGCTTTTAAAGGTTTTTTGTATGCGTGGGTATCTTTACTTTTGCAAGTGCTTTGTTTTGCTGCCTACGCATTGTAGGTGATTGTTGTCAAGTTTCTATTGTTTCTTGTCAATTTGGGATTATTTTTCGTAAAAAAAAATTTTATTAAAAGTTTATTTCTATGGATTCTGGCTAACTTTTTCAACTTTTTCTTTCAAAAGGTACTTTCAATCACCATAACCTTAATGTCCATGTATAATATGGGAAAGTTGTAGCCCCCCCCGTTTGGTCAGAATTGGCCCAAATGGGACGAAAATATCGCACAAAAAATCAAAAAACTTATATTAAAAGCTTTATTTCTATAGATTCTGGCTAAATTATTCAACTTTTTCTTTCAAAATGTACTACATCACCATAACCTTAATGCCCATGTATAATATGAACGTTGTAGCCCCACCCATTGGTCAGAATTGGCCCAAATGTCACAAAAATATCGCACTAAAAATCGAAAAAAAAAAACGTAAAAGTACGATATTTATTAGAAATATTTCTTCGATTTACCCAAAAACAATACAACCTCTAAGTTCAGAGATTTCGAAGGTCCCCTCAAATTTTCATCAAAATCGCATATGCCCTTTTCCTGGTAGTGAGTTAACAAACAGACAGAAAAAAAAAAATACAAAAACAAAACAAACAAAAAAAAAACAACCCCAGCTAAATTTTTGGGGGTCAGTGAAATTGAAGTCTTTGCTCCGCTCATCAATTAAAAAAAAATGCATTTACATCTTATACACCTTATCAACCCTATTTGGCGTATTTCACAACAATTACATTATTGGATGAGCGTAGCGAGCCCAAAACGAAATTCCATTGCACTACATTGTAGAAAAAAATCCGGAATGTTTTTTTTTTTTTTTGTTTCTGTATTTTGTCTGTCTGTTAACACGATTCCGGCTAAACCGATACTCCGATTGCGGTGAAATTTTTTGGAGGCCTTTGAAATCTCTGAACTAAGAACTGCCACGATTTGAGCGCAATCGAAAAAATTATTTCTCATGAAAATCGCAATTTTTCGATTTTTTTTTGATTTTTAAAAAATTTCTTCGACTTATAACTCCTACATTTCTTTATCCCATTGTAATGATTTTTTACAGAACCTTAATTTTATGAATTGATATATTCGTGTGAAATTTGAGCGTAAGCAGAAAAAAATTTAAAAAAAACGTAAAATTGCGATTTTCATGAGAAATAATATTTGATTAGCTCAAAATTTCACACGAATTTTATCAATTCATAAAATTAAGGTTTTGTGAAAAAATCATTACAATCGGATAAAGCAAAGTAGGAGTTTTAAGTCGAAGAAATTTTTAAAAACGAAAAAAAAAAACGTAAAATTGGGGATTTTCATGAGAAATAATTTTTCGATTGCGCTCAAAATCGTGGTAGTTCTTGTTCAGAGATTTTAAAGGCCTCCATAAAATTTCATCGCAATCGGAGTATCGGTTTAGCCGGAATCGTGTTTAAAAGACAGACAAAAATACAGAAGAAAAAAAAAAAAACATTCCGGATTTTTTCTCCAATGTAGTGCAATGGAATTTTCGCTTCGCTCGCTACGCTCATCCAATAATGTAATGTTGTAAATTATTTCACATGAAAATCGCCATTTTACGATTTTTTAATTTTTCTGACTTATAACATTTACATGCTTTATCCAATTATAAAGATTTTTTAAAAGAACCTTAATTTTAAGAAAATTAAAATATTCATGTAAAATTTGTGCGTAATCGAATAATTATTTCTTATGAAAAATTTTAATATTACGATTTTTCCTTTTTTAAAATTACGATTAATTAAAAAAAAGTTATTTTTTTATTTAATTTGATTTAATTTAAAAAAAATTTCAACAAAGTTCTGATTTTTTTACAGAACAACAGAAAATCCGCAAAACACATGGCAGCTCAATTCACCAATTACGCTCATCCAACAACGCGGCGGGACTTAAGCGTTTTCCTATTGATATATATTGATTGGATATCATATCAAAATTGGTACATTTAGGCATTAAAAGGATTTTTAAGGATTTGGGTGTTTCATTTAAGGGTTTCTTAGGATTTTTGATGTGCTCAAACTGGATTTTTTTTGTGGCATCCCTGCATAAGGTTATCATGTCTGAGTTGAAAGATAAAAAAAAATACAATACTATACTACAGATAAAGAGCATGCAAGGCTCAATAAATAAAAAAAATAGCTGAAGCTGGTGTAAGGGCCTCTAGAATATCCAACCTTGCACCTCACCCTACAACACTCAATGCCTATTAGACTGGACTGGTAAGAATCTGGTAGGCCAGTCTATTAACTTACTTAAGGATGCACATCAATACTTTTTAGTTTTTTCATTATCGATTATCAAAATAGTAGGCTACTGTCATTATCAAATCGATATTATCGACCTATAAGTGGAACCTCAAATATGGCAAGCTTAAGTCAAAACAATACAATCGCGTTCTGTTTGCTGCCTCGCTGTCTTCGATGTCATATGTTTGGTTTCCGTTAGGGGTCTGCGGGTACCCGAAATTTCGGGTAATTTCGGGTTTTGAAGCATACCCAAAATTCGGGCTTTTATAAATGTAAATCGCGGTTTTTTTGGATAGGCCTAGGCCTAAATTGCTAACCTCTTAGGACCCTTGAATCGTCAAAAAACGTTCGCAAAATGGAGCAAAATAAGACTGGTTTTACTTTTAAGGTGAAATACAGCCAATTCTATTGTTTTTTACGCAAAATTTGGGCGAAATCGCAGTTTTTTCCCATTTTCAAGTATGTACTATGATCTCGGAGGAAAATAGGCATACAAAATAGCATACAAGTACAAAAGCTGTTGAGCTGCTGCTGTGACGTCACACCTCTCGGGTCAGCAAAAATAACAAATACAAACTATAGAAACTTGTTTCTTGATCTACGAAGTACAACATTTGAAAAATAACGCGGCAAAAAAAAGGCGGGAAAAGTTTGAAATACGCGAAATTTGAAAAAAAATAGTTAAAAATGATTTTTTTGCAAAAAGGATCTTATTTGAGTTTTATACTGAATTAAGATTTTTAAAACGAATTTTATAACGAAAGAAGACTTTTTATTTTCTATTTTTCAGGGTCCTAAATGAATTTGAATATTTAATCGTTTGTTTAATGGGTTTGAACCACATTGTAAAGACAAACCCGATCAGCGAACTGGCGGAGAATCCGGGCGAACCAGACTGGCATTGCCCTATTGAAATTGCAGTTACCCGAACCCGACCCGAAACCCGTGGTAATTATGACTACCCGAACCCAAACCCGCCTCGAATCTAAAAAGTACTACCCGCAGACCCCTAGTTTCCGTTATCGACTGAGATAGCTCATAACATTTCCACACATAAATCTCGAGTGACACATAGCCCAGCAGTGCATGCTAAACTGAGATAATTCCGTCTTTTAGAGTTTGGTTGTGCCATTTTGACAAATTTTATATTTTGATAATCGATAATGAATTTTGTTATTGATTATCGCAGTTATATCCATTATTCATTATCCATTGATTCGATAATAATATCCATTATCGTGTGCATCCCTAACCATACTTCATGGAAATGAATTATTATTTATAAACACAAAATAAAATGCTCAAGATTTAAAAGCTACATCCTACATACTGTATGGAAATTGTCAAATAAACTATGAAAGCAGGAAGCATCTCCAATGAAAAAATATAAAAGTATTTTAACACTTACCTTTGGGAAGTACAAGCAGAGGAAGTTGTAGATAATTGAGATATTTAGAGAGGTTTTTTCATCCAACAACACTGACTCAATGTAATCGGCTAAGCTATTGCAGCTACAGAGAATGCTTATGAACTTCCTGTCCACGTGCTGAAATTTAAGCAATCAAATAATTACTGATTAGAACATTGAATCTCCGATTGTCTCAAATTCTAAAACTTTACCATCAACATCAACATCATCATCAACATCAAAATGCCTATTGCTTGTTAATTAATAATTATACAATAGGCCTAAAATAACACATTAATTGTAAACTGTAAAGCCTTACTCTTATCCTACACAGGAATATGACTCACAAGTGCCAGTATTCAATATGCCTACCTGTGCATGAAAGATGTCCAGCCATAGTTTAGGAAAGAAGGTAAAGTGGAGAGGAACGCCTTCAAATCCAACCATGGCACTGAGGTTAACCAGAGTTTCCGACATGCAGTCGTGATTGATGGCCAGTCTGCACATCATGTCAACTAGGTCGTGGTAGGGTGAGTAGAATTCAAGAAGAGCCTGGTCATAATCATCGTCAACTCCCTGGAACAAAAATGGTCTAGATGTAACATACGAGTCTACAGACCTAAATTTCATTGCCACTATATAAAAAGTGTGTGCTCCAAAGTAGGTAAACCCGTGCATGTCAGATTGGAACTGGCTTAGGTTTGGTTTTACTTTTAATTACTTTATCCACCGTTCCTCAATCGATCGTTTTCCTCGCTGTATCGTTAAAAATGTTTGTATCATTTTCGCCTTTTATATCACTGAACGACGAACGAAGCAAGATTTTCCTGCCCGACAATACGTCATTGACAGCGAGCGAGATCTTCATGCTTAAGGTGTGCTCAAGTGTCAGGTTCACTTCCCCACCCTGCCCGCCGGCAGCTGCCAGCAAAACCGGTTTTCCCCTCCCCTCCCACCCACGATCCTATTTCAGACTCATCCGTCCGTCAGCTGACCCGGTGCCAGCTCACTCTACTTCACTACACATTCTCAATATTTTGCACTCTCTCAGTGCTGTGTTATTCTTACGTGATGATTATTGCAAGATTATTGTTTTTAATCGATGATGCTGTCTATACAACAACACTTGTAAGTTGTTTTATTGAAGCGCAAGTGGTATATGAGTCGAGTGATCCGATTTCGACCTTGGAGACCCCGACTTTTGCCTAGGGGCTTCAAGGATGCAGTTCAGTCGCCTGTGCAAGTGCTCTTGTCGCTAGATAAGCTCGTCTAGGAATTACACACCAAATCTCGAGATAAGAAATTTTGTTTCGTTCTCCTAAATTTAAACAGAAGTCAATTACTTATAATTTTTTTTTTTAAAGATTTATAATGTGATAAATAACACATACGTTGATGTTGAACGTAGAATTGGCTTTAGGGGTGTGCGGGCACTTTTTATTTCGGGTCGGGTTCGGGTATTGAAATACCCGCGGATATCGGATAATTTTCGGGTTTGGATACTTATTCAAATGCTAGCCTAAGCCCTAGGCCCAAGTGCCAATTAGGCCTACCATCAAAACCATGTAAGCCTAGCCTTAGCCTTGGTCTAGCCTTAGCCTAGGGCCTAGCCTTAGCCTAGGGCCTAGCCTTAGCTTACCTAAAGTTTCTTTTTGCCCTAGGGTGAGTGAGGGCAAGGCTGTTTTCTTTGAAGAGTTCATTTAGCTCGTTGTTTGCTTTGGGTTTGGAACTGCGGTCGTAGGCCCAGGCCTAGTTGCTTGTCTTTGAAGCTCCCTATCATTTTCCTTTTTCGTCCTTACTTGAATTTTGAACTGGGACGGATGCTTCTTTAAATGACGCTGGAGGCTGTCGTATTACCGTAAAAGGTTTTTTAAAATTGCATTGCAATAATTACACTTAGATTTGGAATTCGCAAATTTGACGAAGTGTGCCATATCGCCGACTTGATAGTAGGGTTAGGGTACCCGGTAGTAAATCGCACTTTTAACACATCTCCATCCAAGTCATCGCGCGTTTCTACATCCATTCTAGCACGAAGAATATCAATTTAACAATTTAAACAAAGAACATAGCCCTATGGTAAATGTAGTAGTGCTCAGCGTGGCTTGTTTAAAACATTTCCAAAAGGAACCGTGACTTAGGCCTAAACACGTTGCAAAAGTCAAGGAAATGCCCGGGGGTGGTACATGACATGAATCGATATTACGGAAGATTCCGTGCGTTCATTGCTAGAAATCGGGCCTTGACTGGGTGCTTCGACTGTTTCAGTGCTGCGATCTAACGGAGTTTTACAACTTCTTCAGCATAGACCTTGTTCACGCTGGCTCAACCAACAAATCAAACCCAGGGCAAATACCGACCCGACCCGAATTTTCCAACTCGTAGAGTAATCGGATCAGACACAAAATATCCGACCCGACCCGAAATTTCGGGTACCTGCACACCCTTAATTGGCTTAAAACATGAAAACATGTTGGCAGCAGCACGATTCAAAATTGTAGAAGATATTGTTCACAGAATCAATGAAGAGGTACAGGGAAATGTGATCTTCGTGCACGGAGCATTGATCGATATTGACGTGAGAAATACTTTACATCTTGAAACACAAGTGCAGAGCGAGCGATGCGGCGCAGCTACAGAGACTGAGAGACAACATATGATGTGGTATTCCATTCTCACCAAGCACGTACATGGTCAGCTAACAGCTCCCGACGAGTAGATTGCCGCCCCGCCGATTCCTGAGGCTGTCTCTCTCACACTCATAGCTTATGCGGGATGCCCCATCACACTCGTGCATTAAACAACACTTCTTGTCTATTACAACGATGACGATTATTATATTTAACTGTCTTCTGAACGTCGTAATATTGAGGCAGTAAGTACTTATTAACCTACATATTATGAGTAGGCAAAATGACAAATTTTTCTAAATTAACAATTTTGTTCTATAGTTTTTTACTCATTTCTAGGCATATTACATCGTTTGACCGTTTCCTTCACTGCATCGTTTTTTTTTCGTAAGCTAACCTGAAAAATGATCCATAGGGGTTTTACTCTAGTCCAGCTACAGAGAGAAGGAAACCAGGTTACTAGGACTAGGGCCTACCGTACATAATATTACAAATATGTTACTACAGGAAAGTGATTGCCTTACTTTGGAAGATTCCAGCTGATTGTGCGGCACAGTCATCTGCACCATTGGGCGCACCGGCCGTGTTGTCTGCTTGAAGCCCAGTGGCGGTAACTTGTGCCCTCGTCGCGGGAAGTACGGCCCCATGGGGATCGAGTTATGCGCTTCTTGGAATGCTGAGTGGCAGTGCCATAGCATCGGGACTAGAGTTTGAATAACTTCACTCGGAATCAGGAGAAGCGTTTCCCGCAATACATCTATTGGTTTGAAGAAAGTGTCAAGAGCATTGGTCAAAATAAAATCAAATAGGTCTGCATAGATGACAGAAATGGAATTGACAACCGAAAAAAATAAAATAATGGTTTAGACTTTAGAGGCCTACTAATTTTTTAAGCATTATAGTCATTAGACCTATTGGGTGGAATGAAAAATGTTATTGATCCTATTGGGTAGGCCTAGGGGTGGTAGATATGCTTACTGAAAACACAAGTTATGTATGTGTATGCTAGGCTAGGGTAACCATATTTTGAAATAAAAAATCCGGGACAAAGTCATAGGGCACATTGGGGAGTGGGTACATTTTCAGATTGCCCTAAAAGCTACGTAACAGCAGGTTTACAACGTTTTAAATGTGTGTTATTGATTTTATTTACCTGAATTTTACCGTTAAGATTATTAATGACTACATTTACAACAAGTTATTTGTGTTGACTTATGGGCAGAAAGAATTGTAAAACCCATCCCGCACTGCATCGTTTCACGCAAAGATGGGTTTCAAGCGAACTGTGACGACGTAGATGCCTGAACCTTAGGCTCCAAGGTCAGACTGTCGCTTGCATCAGTGTCGTATAGTGGAGTAGAAGAATCACTGTGCTTGTACTTATCTGATGAATGAATCGACTTCAATAATTTTATATTTTTTAGCAAAAGGCTATAAAAGTCCGTACAAGACACGTCAACACACCCACAATGATTGATTTCACAATTTAAATTGCTTTATTGTATTGACTTTTAGCCTATTTTATTGTCCGTCTACAAGGCATTTATTTCTGAGGGCCACCGTGTTCGATTGAAAAGGCCGCGTGACAGAGAGTACATTTTAAACCCTTGCTATTACTTCATTTACATCGAGCTAGAAATGCGTATTCTTTTCGCAAATCGTCATTAAAAACACATTTTCGTTTACCCATCACAAAACCTCACCTGTACTGCAATCGCAATTGAAACGGAAACAAAACCACACGTTCTTCTCCGAGGCACTGCACGTGACCCTGCGCAATTAAAATACAGGAGCACGACTGTTTTACGAAACACACCCCACTCAAGGTCAGGAAATGACTGACAAGGCCCAAACACGCGCCGGACTCGACTAGAGACGTAGAGACGAGGCATTGCCAACGAGAGCAAAAACAAACTTTCCCCTGGCGTATTGGTAAGATTGCTGAAAACACGGGCATTTTCAAATTCCGGGACAAAACAGTGTCCCCAAAAACTTTTTAGGGACACCGTGGGAACACATTACGAAAAAACGGGACTGTCCTGGAATTTCCGGGACGTCTGGTCACCCTAGCCTAGGCTAGTATTTACATAAGTTCCATAGGTCCACTTAACTAAAAGAATAGGAATCGGGGGGGGCAAAAAATGGAATCGGTTTTGGAATCGGTGAAAATTTTGGAAAACCCTCCCCTCTCTAGTACCTAAATACGGTACTAGTAAATTTTTTTGGCTTACGTTGTTTATAAGGTAATAAGCAAATTAACTGAGCAGCAGCATTGCAAAATAATAAATATTTTAGGTGGGATACAACAGTTTCAATTCAAGATCACAAAAAAGAGAAAAATAACAGGCAATCATCTTAGTAGACATAGTACCGTATCGTCCGAATATAGTGCGGCTGCGAAATAGTGGGGAGTAGTGTTTTTGAGAATAGAAAATGAAGAAAAAGAAAAAAAATGAAAAAATGAGAAAAATTGATAAACAATAATAAACTATATAGTGTTAGGGTAGGATCCAACAGCTTACCCTTTGAAGTGTGATGGAAGCTGCCGAATTTTTAGAAGTTTTAAAGTTACAAAGATATATACCTACATCTGTCACTATTCCTCCCAACAGCACCTTGTAAATATACTGTACAAGTTTTTTTGTTTTTAGCAGCCATTTGACTAGTTCAGTCAGTGGCCTTCAGTTTTTAGTTTTTAGTCTTTAGCCGCATTTTGATTAGTATAGTCAGTGGCCATCTTTTTCCTGAGTGATCAAGACCGGTGTCGAAACGTCTCGTTTTATGTGTTTGTATATATCTTTGTAACTTTAAAACTTCTAAAAATTCGGCAGCTTCCATCACACTTCAAGGTACGCTGTTGGATCCTATCCTAACACTATATATCCCAGCCGATTGGCATACTTCTATCAACATAACAATAATAAACGTTTTAAAAGGCATTATATCTTGATTTTTACCCGAATCTGGCAAGCATTTTTCTCAATTATTGATAGAGCCTAATAGACCGAGTCCCCACTTGGCCTAGGCCTAGGCCTAGCGCCCTAGGACTTTGCCCTTGGCCTAGCCCTAGCATATACTGGCGTATTGGTAAGATTGCTGAAACACGGGCATTTTCAAATTCCGGGACAAAACAGTGTCCCCAAAAACTTTTTAGGGACACCGGGAACACATTACGAAAAAACGGGACTGTCCTGGAATTTCCGGGACGTCTGGTCACCCTAGCCTAGGCTAGTATTTACATAAGTTCCATAGGTCCACTTAACTAAAAAGAATAGGAATCGGTGGGGCAAAAAATGGAATCGGTTTTGGAATCGGTGAAATTTTGGAACTGTCCCATCTCTAGTACCTAAATACGGTACTAGTAAATTACTTTTTGGCTTACGTTGTTTTATAAGGTAATAAGCAAATTAACTGAGCAGCAGCATTGCAAAATAATAAATATTTTAGGCTGGATATAACAGTTTCAATTCAAGATCACAAAAAAGAGAAAAATAACAGGCAATCATCTTAGTAGACATAGTACCGTATCGTTCCGAATATAGTGCGGCTGCGAATATAGTGCAAGTAGTGTTTTTGAGAATAGAAAGTGAAGAAAAAGAAAAAAATGAAAAAATCATGAAAATTGATAAATAAAAATAAACTATATAGTGTTAGGATAGGATCCAACAGCTTACCTTTGAAGTGTGATGGAAGCTGCCGAATTTTTAGAAGTTTTAAAGTTACAAAGATATATACCTACATCTGTCACTATTCCTCCCCCAACAGCACCTTGTAAATATACTGTACATAGTTTTTTAGTTTTTAGCAGCCATTTTGACTAGTTCAGTCAGTGGCCTTCAGTTTTTAGTTTTTAGTCTTTAGCCGCCATTTTGATTAGTATAGTCAGTGGCCATCTTTCTCCTGAGTGATCAAGACCTCGTGTCGAAACGTCTCGTTTTTATGTGTTTGTATATATCTTTGTAACTTTAAAACTTCTAAAAATTCGGCAGCTTCCATCACACTTCAAAGGTACGCTGTTGGATCCTATCCTAACACTATATATCCCAGCCGATTGGCATACTTCTATCAACATAACAATAATAAACTGTTTTAAAAGGCATTATATCTTGATTTTTACCTGAATCTGGCAAGCATTTTTCTCAATTTATTGATAGAGCCTAATTAGACCGAGTCCCTACTTGGCCTAGGGCCTAGGCCTAGGCCTAGCGCCCTAGGACTTTGCCTTGGCCTAGCCCTAGCATATGTGTAGGCCTAGGCTAGGCCTCGGCCCGAGCGTCGCATCATTAATTACCTATGCAGATGCTAGGCCTACTACGTGTGTAATGTGACGGCAAAAAGTAGGCCTAGGCACTAGTCGGCAAGTGTATTCAATATTCAATTCCGAATCTTCGTATGTTGTCAAAAGGGTGTAAAAGCTTTCAAAACAAAGAGACTTGGATGCGGGAACCAGGGAGCTTGAATTCACGGCGTCAAAAATAAACATCCTTTATTGGTTTTGTTGCATCTATATCACTAATATTTCCGATCAACGATCGTGAAGACAGAATGCCGTAGAATATTCCACTTAGCACTTTTTACGTATTTTAAAATCATAGTTCGCGTAGCTCGACATTTTCCATCTTCCATCTTTGCATTTGCTTCATTTCACCACACCGAGCGTCGCTATTGGATGGAAACGTGACGACCCTAGCCAATAACAGAGCTAGAAACCAGTACTACAACACACTCGTGGCGTGCTCTATTGGCCATCGCTGGAACTTGTAGCACGCTCGCGCTCCGTCGGCCATTGCTGGAACTCGTTGCGCGGAATATTCAAACGTGCTCAAAACGCATTGGAAATGCCTAGGCTGCGAATATAGTGCGAGTGCGAATTTGGAGTAAATTTTTTCGGATAAAAACATCGCACTATATTCGGGACAATACGGTAGCTTAGTAGCATCACCCCTCAAAATACAGTATAGGAATGTTTATTACAAATAAACTATGTCTAGGCCTATATAAACAATAAATGTCTATAATGAAAATTGAAAATAATTACCAATGCATATTTTCCGAATGTCTGGAGGGTTGTAAGTATTGAGCATGGTTGCAATCTTTCGAAGTACTTCTGGCCATTCTTTGGAGCCAATCAACATTCCGTGAGCATCTTTGGCATCTCTGAACGCACGCAGGCACTTGACCATGTCGAGAATGATAGATAGCAACTCCAGCATATCTCCAGAAACATGGCAGGCAGTCGCTTCATGGTACATCGCGTGTAGTGTGTGGAATGCCTGAAGTATGAAGGTACTATGTATTAAAGACAAACTCAACAGTAAGTTACCAGTTTGATACAATTTTGTTCGTTATTTCGCACTATCCGCAAAATTTTGCGAAATTCGCGTTTTTAAAATGTGTTTTTTCCACCTCTAAATGATGTAATTCGGTGACAATATTACATTTTAGTCAATAAAAAGGACATTTTTTAAAAAATCTGAATTTTGTTATCACCATTTTTCACTGCCTCTAACTATGGGGCAAGTCAACAAGGTGCAAAGTTTGCACCTAAAAATGTCATTGTGGAATATGTAGGTATGCAAAAGTAGTTTAAAGATCTCAATTTAAACCAAGTAACTAGCAATCCACATGAGTAACAGTAGTAATGTGACCCTACCTCGAAAGCCATGTGCAGTCCTCCATTGTAGATGACAAAGAGACGATCATCGTCGTTCTCCACCAGAGCCCGGAGAGCCATGACCAGCGTGGCCCAGCAGGACTTGCCGTCCAGCACCTGCAGGTAGGTTTGCAACAGGTGGCGGCGGAAGTTGGCCACCTCCAGAAGCTCTTCCTCGGTGCTGTCGGGGAACCGAGTGATGAACAGCTGAATCATCTTGAAGATCTCGTCCACAGCCTAGAGATGACAACAAAGACATTAGTAGAGTCTAGGGTTGTGCGAGTACTCCATTTCTCGAGCTTTTTCGAGCTTCATTTTTGAGCTCGCGCCGAGCCGAGCTTGGCTTAAGGCGCGATTTATTCGAGCCGAGCTTACAAAAACACGCAGTTTGCTCATTTTCAAGTCTTGTCAACAAAGACTTTCGCGGAAGAATGCGGCGTCTTCTTGGTTCACTCAACAACACAACAACAACAACAGTCTATGCGCCGGCCGACGAGTAGACCTACAACCAGCTGTAGCCTGTGTCTTCACTAGCACTCAACAGTCAATGTGACGGCCGGCCTAACTAGCTGTAGCCTGTGTCTTCACTAGCACTCAACAGTCAATGTGACGGCCGGCCTAACCAGCTGTAGCCTGTGTCTACGCTTAGATTGACTGCAACTTGGGCCTACCAAGGCCTTGTCAATCTGCACTGGTTTAGAAAATTCTGTGTAGGCCTATTCAAATTTGATCAACGTAACAAAGATCGTTCGTTTTTTTTTACTAGGGAATAGCAGTTTCTGTAGGCCTAGCTAGCGCTAGGCCCTAGTCTAGGCTCTGAGGCTAGACCTAGGGACAGCAACATAAGACAATAAAAAGCCTTCATCATTTACAATTTGTAATATTTTACCGCTCCGAATCACCATAAATTGAGTAATAAAATAACATGTAACGAGGAATCATAATAATAAAACGTATGCCTAGGCCAGATAAAAAATACTAGTAGGGTTAAATCAGTCATAATGATTTGTAGTTAATGTCGTATTTTGATTGCGCTGCACCTGCAAAACAATATTACGATGCAAATTTGGCATACTAATTACCTCGAATAATACCGAAAGTAAGAAACTAAAGGCTCCTAGCCCAATTATATTACAAAATAGTATAACTTTAGTGTAGACAAAACATAAAACATTGCGTCAGTCTCAAGGTCGTGTGACGAGTTTTATATCGATAGTCGAACAGTGGTCGTCAAACTCGGGAGAAACAATCACCATAGCGGTGTCGACACAAGCAAAGCCTCCTGGTGCGCACGAGCGTATAATCTCCATGCGAGTAGTCTAGGTTTGCGCGCGCGATTCAAACTATCCAAAACCGAACCAAAGTCGGCTCCAAATTGTCACGCTTCAGTTCGGATACTAAATAACTGAACCAAAATTTCAGGTACCCGCACACTAGGAACGAGATTTATGTGGGATACGATAAACGTGTACACTTTTTAATGCATTTACACGTTTACCGTTTCTACGAAGCTTACGAGGCCTACGTAATTTATTACGATAAACAATAACAGGACTTGGATGCGAGGACAGGGAGGCGTGAATAGCAACATGGCGATGAAAATAAACATCCTTTATTGTTTTTTTTGCGTCTATATCGCTGATATTTCCGATCAACTATCCTGAAGAAAGAATGTGGAAAATATTCCATTTGAACACTTTTTTAGGTCTTTTAAACTCGTAGTTGGCGTGGTTTGACACTTTTGAAGTTTCTTCCATCTTTGCTAGCATTTCACTGACTCTGAAAGTCAAACTCACATCACCGAGCATTGGGATTGGCGGAAACGAGTTTGCCATAGAGGGCGTTAGAGAGCGTACGCGTGACGCGCTACGTCGGCCACTTGAATATTCAAACGTGCTGAAATAGCATTGGAAATGTCTAGTCCGCGGATATAATACGAGTGCGAATTTGGAGAAAAAATTTTTCGGATAAAAGCCCGAACTACATTCGGGTCAATAAGGTATTTCTGATCAACTATCGGGAAGAAAGAATGCTAATATTCTATTTATGCACTTTTTACGTATTTTAAAATCGTAGTTTGCGCAAGTTTGACATGTTTTATGTTTCTTCCTGCAACCTTCCATCTTTGCTTTGATGCTACGTTTGAAGGTCAAACTCACCAAGCGACGGCTGCGAAGCAATTGGACGGAAACGAAAAGAGCCCAGAGCGCACGTGTGGCGCGCTCCGTCGGCAATCGTTTGAACTTGTTCCATTCAAGGGCGCGGAATATTCAAATGTGCTGAAATAGGATCGGTACTAGGGCTGCCCAACGATTAAAAAAATCATATCGATATCGTGATTCGATATCGAACTTTTCAAGTCGAGTATCGATATTGTTTTATTTAGCCAAGGCCGCCCCCCGGCAATACAGACATGCTACTGTCCATTCCGTGAAGAACTCACAACAATACTTGTGGCGGCCCTGCGAATAGATAGAAGCGAATCTCTCTCTCTCTCTCTCTCTCTCTCCTCTCTCTCTCTCTCTCTCTCTCTCTCTCTCTCTGACTCTGTCTGGACACTACTGTAGTGTAACAACTTGAGCTGCCTCTTATGCTTTGCTGATATGAATGAGATTACACATGTGGTCTTGTTATCTTATCTCATAACATAAACAAAACAAAGCAGCAAGAGTCTTGGCCCGAAGCCAAACTGACTAGCAATATGTAGTTGGTGGTGTGGGACGGGGTTGGGGGGGGGGGCAGCGCTGCAGAACCATAACTTACTGTCACACCAAGCATTTCTTGATTTAAAAAAAATCTAAAAAAAAAATCAAAAAAATGTATTGTAAAAATTTAAAAAAATAAATAAACGATATACATTTCCATATTGATATCTTATTTGTTTCTTCACATTGATATCGTATTGAATTATCGATATCATTGGGCAGCCCTAATCGGTAATGCCTATACGGCAAATATTATAATGTGAGTGCAAATTTGGAGGATTTTTTTTTCGGACTAAAACATCGCAGCAGTATTGTAATGGGGCCAGGAACCAGAGATATTAAATAACATACTGTAGGGCCTATAAATATTATAATTAGGGCTGGGCTGACATATCATTCAATTATCGATATCACACGAAAAATTTCGTTATGATAACAATATATCGAAATGTAATCGTTTGTAAAAAAAAAAAAAAAAAAAAAAAAAAAATTTAGGGTGGGTTTATTTTTCATTCTTTTGGCCAAATAGGGTTGATAAGGTGTCAACATAGACCTATTTACGATCTCACAATCGCGTTTTATGACCCGGCACCTCCACCAAATGCATCAGCCAGGTTAATTTAATTTAGACTATACCCGGCACCTCCAACAAAACTACGAAATTTAGCATTTTTTGTGTAAATTTTGATATTTCGGGATTATGGATATCATATCGAAATATCGATTTTTTTGCACAGCCCTGATTATAATTTTATTGAAATTGACCAGCACAAAGGGCAGGAAGGCCTCAATAGCCTTATACAATAATTTAACTTTTTAAATGTCTATTTCTACAACAGAAAAATTGTTGTATTACCAAGTAGGCCTACAAAATTAAAAATTTTAATTTTGAAATGAATACTCGACTATCTACAGGAATACTCGACTCGAATTCAAAATGTGCTACTCGCACACCCCTACTTAAATAAAAAAGCTGGTTTGCATGTGAATGTAGCCCGGCACCTCCACCAATTGATTAATCAATAATGGATGGCATCCACATAATTTAATATGTAATTTAGGGAACTACATTCATTGCCTCCTCACCATTACCTAATAAGTTAATAACTTGAAACAGCAAAACCAGATGCAGATCCAAAACATAACATCCAACTCGTGTTTAATCTTACCCCAGGGTATTGCGTTGGATGCGGCGTGATGTTCTTATAGGCCCACATCATGTTCTGATGCGTGGACAGCGTCTTGGCAAACGGCCTTGACTGTTGACACACCATACGAAGGATGCCGTAGTACGCGGGCAGCATGGACCGGTTGAACAGCACCACATCCTGATCTTCGTGGTCAGCTCTGGTGGCAACATACACAATGCTGTACTTTGTACTTCTCAAGTAATAAAACAATTTTGTAACTTTGGAATTACCTACGTGCTGCTACAACATATTGAAATAAAGAACTATTTTTACAACTTTATTTTAAGAAGTGTGCCTGCTAATGCAAAACTGTTAATCAATCAATGCATACTTGTTTACTATTTCACTTTTGTGTGTTAACCTTAAAATAATGGTCTTATACAGTATGCTTTTTTTGCGTAACATTTGGGAACAAACATGTTATAGACCTAGTACTATGACTGTTAACTACCTACTTAAGAAGGTACGCTGAGCATGGCCCAACTCAAATGCGCGCAAACAGGTGTTGATGATTTCTGCTGAACGGTTGGTAATATCATTACCAAATTTTGAATGGATGTTAATAAAGTACTTTTATATTGATATCCGTAATTGGTTGCACAAAATAAGCCTTAAAGATCCATTGCGAGACATAAGTCCAAAACGTGAAAAAATGGAAAATCCAAAACATGGATTACAATTCTGGAAATTCCCACCAAATCGTTTATCTTACGTTAAAACCAAATTAGCCTGCGCGTTCACATTGATTTAAACGTTGATATCCATTATGCAAATTTGAGTTTAAAAAATCTGTATATTTGGAATAAATTCCCAAAGTTGACCAAAATTGAGTAAATTTTGGTAATTTCACTCAATTTTAGTTCAAAATCAATGAATTAATTTAGGAATACGCATAATGGATAACATAGATTTATTCTTTTAAACGTTTGTGTGAAATTTGATAATGGTGTTATAAACTGTTTAACCCGAAAAATCCAGAAAGCTGAGCGCGTAAACTTGCCTCCATTCTAGCCTCAGCATACCCTCTTAAGAGTGTAATCTCATTTTGGTCAATAAGGTTACTTTCATAATGACTGCACCCACGTGACGTTGGAACTTGTAAATACGTACCTGCTGCGGTGCAACCTATATTCACATAAATGCAGTACTGTATAGCCTTTGACATAATTAAATCAAGAGGTCTGGAAGATACCTCTTTTAGCAACATCGCGTGGTCAACTCTCTCTGTGCATGTGATTTGTATCACCTTGTGAACTGCATTATCGATCGATGGAAGCCCCCTAGGTTGACTATTTGAAGATATTAATATTATTTAGGAGGCTTTGGAAGACTTTTGGATAGCAAAATCGTCAAAATCACCTTCACTTTCCGATGAAACTCATTCAACATTCAACAAATGTCAAATCCTTAAATAACCTAGCTGAAAGCTTAACAGAAGAAAATTGGGAGTGTGTAACACAAGCACATACAGCAGATGATAAATACAATGAATTCTCAAACAAACTGCTCTCCTATTATAATGAAAATTGCCCTTTAAAAACAATAAAAAATAAATCAACCTATAAATTGCAGAATTGGCTAACCAAAGGTATTAGTAGAGGCATCGGATTTTCGCGTTCAACGAAAGCACGAAAAAAATAAAAAACTTTTTTTTTCACATTTGTGGACGAAATCATCAATAAGAAGCCTAATGGCAGTGAAATTAAACCACGAAATAACGCGAATTTTTTTTCAATCCACGAAATATCGCAAATATTGATGAAAATACGAAATAATCGCGAAAAAACGCCATATTTCCCGAGTTTTCCGCAATTTTCATTAAAAATCGGCGACGCTCAAAGTAAAAATTCAATTTCTCGTAAATTTGCGTGATAAAGACGATCAAACAGTCTTCGTTATTATCGGCAGGTAAAGTCGAAAACTTCGTTACCGACTCGACCTTCGACTTCGATATATTTTCGACCGGCGGCGGCTGGATCAATAATATCGATCGATGCTACGTTCCGTTTCCTGTTAACCTGTAAACACAACACAACAGCCGAGTTCGTGTAAAAAACGTGTTAAAAACGTTACAAAATGCCTCGAATCCCAGTTTCTATTCAATCAAGAGAGAATGAATATAAGAATGATGGTTTTATAATCACAGATAAGAAAAAAGAAATTATGATGTGTTCCTACTGTAATGCACGAATCGATTGGAAACGAAAAGATTCATGTGACAAGCACTGTCAGGAAAGCGCCGTGCACAAACGCAAGAAATTGGAGGCTGGCAGGAAACGGCAGCTAACGTTGGAACACACGCTTCAACAGGCAAAAAAGACGAAAGACGACAAGAAGGAATTCATCATGGATACATGTTCGGCGTTTCTAAAAGCAAATATTCCCCTGGAGAAAATTGACAACCCACACTTAGGCGCGTGGATGAACAAGTATATAAGAGGTAAGGGATTTATTCTTAATAAACACTTGGCCTAGGGCTAGGCCTAGGCGTAGGCCCTAGGCCTCAAAATGAATTCATTATTTTACTGTTAGCTAGTGGCCTAGGTCTATCCTAACCCTAGGCCTAGGCTCCGCTCCCTAGGCCTAGGCTCCCTAGGCCCCCTAGGCTAGGCCTAGGCTCCCTAGGCCCGCTCCCTAGGCCTAGGCTCCCTAGGCCTAGGCCCTTACAAAACGGTGACAATCTTTTAGTAGCCTAGGGTAGGGCCTAGGCCTGTTTTTTTCTATTTTTATGCTCTCACAATTAGCTAACTGCTATTTATTCCTGTTTTAGGTGCTGGTGATTTGCCTACTGCGAGTACCATGAGGGGGTCGTACATCCCACAAGTTCGTGAAAGAGAAGAAGAAAGTTTGAGGAAAACATTAGCTGGCAAGAAGGTCGGCATTCTTGCAGATGAGACTACGAATAGAAAAGGAGAATGTGTTTTTGTTGTCCTCGTCAAACCTTTGGAGTGTACCAAGGATCCAAACTTGTATGTTGGAGGCGTAAAACTACTGGAGAATGCCAACGCACGAGAATGTTCACGAGCTGTTATGGAAGTTCTCAACAAATTGGAAATTAAATATGAAGATGTTCTCTTTGTCGCATCAGATGCCGCAAGATATATGACAAAATGTTTCGATACCTTGAGTGGGTTGCTTGGTGAGCCTCTTATTCATGTCCAATGTTGGGCTCATAAGCTCAACCTTTTGGGTAACATTTGCCAAGAGGAACTTCAGGAGCTCAATGAATGTGTTAGCAAATCAAAAATGGCATTCCTTAATACCAGGAAGAGGAAAAAATTTATATTTGCAGTTCCTAAAAGAAAATAGTGACAAGCAGACAAAGCTGTTTCCTTCACCTGTACTGACTAGATGGAACTCATGGTTCTTCTCAGTGGAGTATGTTGCAGAGTACTTGCCAGAATTAGTAGCTTTCTTTAGAAGCTTGGACGAAGGTGGGGCTGCAGTTGTATACTTTAAACAACTCACCGCCGAAGCAACCAAGATCATTCAGATTCAGGCCACTTTTGTTGCTGAACATTGCAAGACAACAGTTGAGCTAATCAAAGAGCTGGAGGGAAATTCGTATCCACTTTCCCACCGAATCACAGCCAAAGTTGCTGATTTACAAAACGGCTTCTCTCTAGTTGCAGAGGGACACTTCGGTCCTCAGACTACATATTTAACTGCAGCTTCTTCCCTGAAAACTGTCTCAAAGCATTCACTGAACACAAAACTTACTTCTGTTGGGACTCGATCAAACGTTAAATTGGCTTCGTTGATTGCAACTGACCCAGCCAAGCCATTCTTTAAAGCTATGGGAAAGTTTTTTGACCCCGCAACATTCCAAATGTCACAAATCAAGATGTGCTGCACTACGGCACAAAAATTCCATTTGTTTGCAAACTGACCAACAATGTACAAATGGAAGGCCACCTGGCACTGAAGAACCTTGTACGGGACATAATTTCCGAGGGCAAGGAAGTGGACGTCTTGCTTTTACTTCTGAGTTTAAAAACGGACCACGAAGATTACGTAGATAATGTTGTGACAGTAATGTGGGTGCCTCCCTCAAACGTCGACAGTGAGAGGGCATTCTCAAGCTACGGCAATATTCTTACAGACAGAAGAACGACGCTAAAACCCGAGAACGTAGAGTTAATGCTCTCCCTGACTTTCGGATCAAACTGAGCGAGTCCAATACCCACTTTTACATAAATATTGAGCTGCATACTTTAGTTGGCTTTCATGACAACTTGCCGACGATCTCAAGTATTTTTTTACGTTAGGCCTAACTAAATCCATAATATTGGTAGGCCCCTACAAATATGCATTTTTTAGTCAATACAATTTTGACCTGTACCGGTACTCATTAAATCTAAAACTGTAGTACCAAAGCTACTTTTTCATTGTTTTTCTTCAAAAGGCTGATTTATGGTTGATGAACGCGTGGACTAGTGAAAAAGGCACAACAATGCGATATTCTTTGTCGTTGTAGGTACGGGTAGGCCTACAGCAAAATGCAATTATTTCAATCATTATTGACCTACTTTTGCTTTTGGTTACTCTGCATGACCCTCAAATTATAAATCAGCCTTAAAAATTTTCCCAAGTACATCAAATCCTTTGTAAAATCCCATGTAAAGTTTAAAAAAATGATTTTGAAAACACCGCTGAAAGTGTGTTTTTGTGGTTATATTCACCGTTTTGAAGGTTTGAAAACACCGATATTTTGAATTTGAAAACACCATTAATCTGTGCCCCTAGGTATTAAGGTTTCAAGTACAAATAAAAGAAGTCTCTTACATATTAAATCTCATTTCGCAAATGTGCCATTTTTGCAAACATATATCAAAACATACTTGAGAATTTACAAAAAGGTTCTAAAAAATGCAAAAATTGGCCACATAAGAGAAATCATAACAACTACAGACAATAAATCAAAATCTATATGGAACGTAATAAATACAGAAATAAATCGTAAACCGAAAAAGCGCCATGAAAATATAACTTTACTCAATAACAAAAACTCATTAATAAATGACGCCTTTGAAATTGCCACTACCTTCAATAAGTACTTCACGACGGAAGCATCTCTATTAACAAATAACATAACTTGGCCTACTTGCGGAAACAATAAAAACCACAATTTTCAAACTTACCTAACAAAGACAAACAAAAGCCCAAGTAACTCCCTTTACTTTTATGAAACAACCCCAAATGAAATTAAAGATATAGTACTAAAACTAAAGCCTAAATACTCTACGGGAATCGATGATTTGTCAATTATGGTATTCAAAAGATGTATCAATGAATTAGCTGAACCATTATCTGACATTTTCAATACTTGCCTGGAGGACGGTGTCTTTCCCCAAGCATTGAAAATATCAAAAATAATCCCTATATTCAAAAAAGAAAATAAACATATAACCAGTAACTACAGACCAATATCCATTCTTCCAGCAGCTTCAAAAATATTAGAAACCATAATATACACACGAATGGTCTCATTTTTTGACGAGTTTAATACCATAACAGAGAGGCAAAATGGATTTAGACAAGGCAAATCAACAAGCGACACAATCAGTAGATTTCTTAAAACTGTTGTCGGAGCAGTAGACCTAAATTTACCCACATTGGGTATATTCTGCGACCTCACAAAAGCGTTTGATTGTGTTGACCATACAATACTACTAGCCAAACTAGAGTACTATGGCATACGTGGGAATGGTCTAAAGCTTATAACTTCTTACCTGACTGACCGACTGCAATGCGTCGAAATAACTGAACTAAAAGACAACAAACTTACAAAGACTAGATCTGACTATGAAAAAGTAATTTGTGGCGTTCCACAAGGATCAATTCTTGGCCCACTATTTTTTATCATCTTTGTTAATGATCTACCTGATAACATCGAGGATGCAGAGCTTTTTGCAGATGACTTCACTACAAGTATTACCGCTAATGAGACAATACAACTTCAAGAGAAGGCAGATAAAAGAATTACCGAATCCACCGAATGGTTTACGGTGAACAAACAACTGCTAAACTCATCAAAAACCAAATTTATTCAATTCCATTCATTCCAAAAAAACAAATCACTCAACCAAATACCTTGCATTACAAATTCACATGATAAATCCACAGTAGAATCATCTACACAAGCAAAATTATTGGGAATAACAATAGATAACAACTTAACCTGGCATGCCCACATCAACACCCTAATACCAAAACTCAGCTCAGCTTGTTTTGCAATTAAGAGCATCAAACAAATAAGCAACAATTAAGAGCGAATATGTTACTTTTCTCTATTTGAATCGCACTTGAGATATGGAATCGAATTTTGGGGAATATCGACTCATATCGACAAGGTATTCATCACGCAAAAACGAGCAATCAGGGCATTATGTACCCTTAAGCCGACGGAGCATTGCAAACCCTACTTTATTACACTAAACATTCTTACAGTTACATGCCTTTACATTCTCAAGTCAATTTTAGTCATAAGTAAAAACATCCACACTCTCACAGTCAACAGTGGCATACACACCCACAACACAAGGAACAAAAATAACCTCCATCTTAACCAATATCGTACAAACCTAGGTCAAAAAAACTCTGATTATTTGAATAAAACTCTATTCAATAAACTCCCCCAATCAATAAAAAACATAACAGAACACATCAAATTCAAAAATGAACTAACTAAATTCCTAATACAAAAGGCATACTACAGCATAAAAGACTTTATGACAGACAGAACTACCTAAAAATTGCTATATTTTATTATTAGTAGGAGGTACCATATAATAGGCTATAGGCCTATACTATTTTGTAAAATACCTATATTATATTATATTAATACTTATGTAACAACTAGTCTATGTTTAGCAAAAATGGACTACACGGTGAAAACTGTTATAAACTTTAACTGTACTTTGTATTGTTATTTGTTGTCAAAATAAATAAAAAAAATTAGTAGAACTAACAAAATTACGCGTCGATGTCATTATAATAAATTATAATCTTTTTCACCAGAAGAAAAGCCACCAGTATCAACAATAAATAACCATTTCTTGCTATATTGTTTGTCCAGAAAATACCCGTCGAGTAAAATCACCCATTTTAAGATTTTACGAGTTATGTGGAAAGTCGATTTATCGCTTACCAGAGAAATTTCGACTCCCCGTGTCAACCAAACAGAAGAAAATCGACAGGAAGAAGAATCCGTGCGTGCGCAATCCGCGCATAGCGGGGAATTGTGACATTTCAATTTTGAGCGGGAAGTTCGAATTACTCACGAACTTTGATATTTGCGAACTTCAAACCTATTATTAGAACTCGAACCCGAACCCGAACCAAACTTTTCCAAAGTTTGAGTTAGAGTTCGAAATTCGTAAGTTTACACAACCCTAGTATCTGGTCTAGTCTAGTATGTGTGTCTAAATAATATATGATGTCATTGTCAACCCATATTGCAGAACTATGGTAGGCCTACTGTAGAACATCCAAATTTGATTAATTTATGTTTCCTTGACGTTAAGTATTGTTGATAACAATTGAGCCGGCCGTGGAAATCTATGGTCTGATACAATTAAAATTGTAATATATTTTCTGAATTGAAGCTAGACATTATTGAATAGTAGGGCTGTGCGAGCAGGTTTTTTTTAAGTCGAGCGAGATCGAGCGAGAATTTGAAAAAAATCTTGAATCTCGAGCGAGATTCGAGATCGAGCGAGATCCGAGATCAAGCGAGGTCGAGCGAAATCGAGCGAGATCGAGCGCACTGAAATTGTTGTAGGACCCCAAAGAAAGAATCGCCTACACAAAATAATTAGGCCTAGGCGGCTTCAAAAGTAAAAAATAGGCCCTAGGGCCTACTTAAAAATAATATTTAAAAAGTAAACAACATTTCTCAGTTCAGTGCATAGGGGCCTAGGCCCTAGGGCCTAGGGGCCTAGGCGTGGAGTAGCCAAGGCCTAGCCCTAGCCTATCTATGGCAGAGGTCCTAGGCTACATGTTGAATGAAATATAATTTTTGTTTCTAACTTTATTAGTTTAATCACATTAATTTGGTTGGTATTAAAAATATTTAATAAGTAACAACACCTGGCAGTGACCTCAGTCGCAACGAGATAGGAATGTCGTAAGAAAAACCGATAAAGTAGTTTCTCCGTTAGAGTCGATAACGAGTCGATAAAGCGCTCTCTGCTCTCTACCGCCAACTTCACAAATCACGCTTCAGTTCAGTAGCTCGCTCGATAGAGTGCGCTACCAGTGACCAGTCAAATGCGCGATCTGTGTGCGCGTCGACAGACGCATGCGCGTTGGCAACGAATTTGTGAAATTTCGACTAGGCCTAAAATAAAATGTAGATGGATGTCTTGTTGTCACTTATTGGGTGTATGCTAGTACTAGAAGTACCTAGCCTAGCTTTCGTTCTGTAGAACTTCTCTAGAGGAAAGTGTTTTAAAGTGAAGCCTATTTTATGCGTCATTTGTTAGTAGGCCCTAGGCCTCCGATCTGCGGGTTTATCAAAGCTCCGATCACGGAATGGAACCGGGACTCTGTTAGGCCTAGGCCTAGGCCTACAGCCTTTGGCCTAGGCCTAGAGATTTCTCGACAATGTGGATGGCAATATGAAATTATTACGCAAAAATCGGGGAATAAATATTACTTTACCACGTCGCATAACGCAAGGTCCCGCATAATTACGACCACCGTGGTTCGTGACGGAGATATCTCGAGACTAGATTTTTCGAGCAATTTGAGATTGAGATCGAGCGAGACTCGTTTTTCCGAGCAGTATGATCTCGAGATCGAGCGAGATTCGAGCAGCACTTTAATCTCGCTCGAATCTCGAAAAGTCGAGACTCGCACAGCCTTATTGAATAGATAGTGACAAATTTGAGTTGGGTGTTTTTTCTTACAGAATGTAGTTGTAGGGGATGTTCTTGACACAGTGAGGATTTTGCAGGATGAGTTGTACATTCTCCGGGCAGTCTATGAGTACGTGATGCCAGAAGAGCAACAAGGACTGCTTGTTGTGATGTACAGGCGCTGTGGGCTCCGACAGCCGGGGGTGAAACAGTTGCCACAGATCCAAGAAGAACGGCCCAAACTAGACAAACAAAATGTTATGGATTACCCAGTACTACTAGTTCTTCCTTGATGCAACTAGAGAACCTGGATCTTATTAACTACGTTAATAGAGAAGCGCGTTTGGATGTTCGTGTGTTAAAAATTTCTGGGACTCACCGCCCTAGAAATGTGGCGTTCTCACCGTCCAAAAGTATGTAACTGGATGTAGTCAAATCCATGTCAAGCAATTTAATGTATTCTAATAGTTTGCCTGAGGCATGAACCTACGCCTAATAATGATAATAAAAAAGTATATATATTAACATCCATTGTCAACGAATAATACCTTACATATCTGCAAATTTGTTTATTCAACATTGTACTTTGTTTGGTCCTTGGGTTGATTACCGACAATAAACCGGGGAAACTTCTTTATCGACTCTGGTTGCCATGGTTACCAAGACCTGCCAGACCTTGGGCTCACTGCCTTTGCTAGGATTTTGATAGAAATTATCAAGGAACCAATGGATTACCCAGGCGGTGAGCCCTAATAATGTCTAAACGCGCTAACGTATCTAGAAGATAAAGCGGCGTTAGATGCAACTACTAACTAGACGTAATTATAATAAATATACATGCTCAAGCCTACAAGCATACAAGTTCTAGATGTACGTGATAGGTATAACACTGTAGGCAGTACTTAATTTGTGGTGGTAGGTAAGCAGTGATATGCCGTATCAATACCTTCTTGTAAGGGCATACGGCGTATTTAATTACTATTAATAATATTTTTTTAAGAAGTATCAAGGGAGTTACAAAGATGGACAAGATAAGAAGTAATGAAATAAGGAAAGAACTGGGACTGGAGAGATTGAAGTTTAAGCTAGGAAGAGAACGTCTAAGATGGTTTGGACATATGAAAAGGATGGGCAGAGAGAGGATTCCAAGACGAGAATTTGAAGCGGCAGAGGAGGGGAAAAGAAGAGTAGGAAGGCCAAGAGAGAACTGGGAAGATTAATTCAAGAAGACGTTGAAAACGGGATGAAGTGTGGGAGCATGTGGCAAGAGTAAAGCTTGGGAGGACAGAAGAGAGTGGAGTAAATGGTGGAGAGGAAGGAGTTAGAGGATGTGGAAGAAAACACTGAGTCTGGCAAGCTTAGTATCTACAGTTTCATGCCCTAGATAATGGTGAAAAACCACCACTCAACCCGACATAGTTGGAACTGAGTTATGATTATTATTATTATAATAAATAATAATAGCCAAATGTAATTGGGCTAAGCATACCTCTCTGTACTTTAAAACAACGTTTCGGGAAATAATAAGTATCTTCCGTCTTCAGGTTATGAAAAAACAAATCTGTGGATGGGAGAAGCTCAATATTTCTTAAGTTTTTACTTATGAAATTAAGTTTAGATTGGACAATGGTTGAGGTTAGGAAAGCATTGAGAACATAAAGCCCAGCCTGAAGAGCTGGGGACAAATCTGCTGATAACAACTGCAGCTAATTTAAAGTTGTTGTTATCTTAATCCACAACCAGTTTCGTCCTTCTGGGACTCATCAGGCGGATGGTGGCCACTAAAAATCAGCTAACTACACACCAACAAAACTCACAACACATAACCAAACATGTGGTAGGACCACGCAAGAAGTAAATTCTGCATGCATGTTGTCATCATCAGCAAGGTTACTTCACACACCATTCATATTTCATACTGAGCCCCACCGTCAGCACAATTAGTAAGGGGGCTTCCCTTCCAACTCTAGTGCTCGGAGACAAACAATCCATAACCCCATTTGAACCAGGACCCTTGGCTGCCCAAGAGAAAAGCTGCCCCTCCTGTTGTTGCTGGGCCAGGGTACCTCTTCATTCATTCTAAGAGAATAGGTTAGAGATAGGAAGGGTGGAAAGTCACAAAACACTCAAAAACAGTACAACCAGTGAGAGGGCTTCCCTCCCTCCTAGACTCTGGTGCTTGGGCGACAAAAGAACCAAGTCTTACTCTAGATTTGAACCAAGATCCCTGGCAACGAGAGAGGCTGCCCTACTACTAATTGTGACTGGGATCCGAAAACAAAAGGAAACGATACTACAAGTTGCAAGCTCTTGGCTATGACACTGGCACATGTAAAAAAAAAAAAAAAGCTCTTGGTTGCAGGTGAAGAGGTTGAAGGAAAAGACGAGCAGGGTCCGACAGGTTCATCACCTGCTAGGCGCCTCCAGCAGGACAAGGAGTCAACCTTGTAAGGAACAAGGAAACACAGACCCACCAGAGGGTATAGACATTAAGACACTTCCACAAGGTGCTTTTTAAATAACAAAATATAAGCTATAACAAACAAGCCTTACTAGTTTTTCTATGTTTTAACAACATTACAAAATACTTACCATGAGTTTCTCTGTGCGAGAAATGCAGCAGTAGGTTATCAGGGCAAAATACGCCGTGAGCTTGTTGGTTCCGTGAGTCTGCAAGTCAGTGTAGTGCCTTGCTGGTTTCAACAGGCGAAGCAGGGTGGTGTATATTTGATGGAGGTACAGCTGAGCATCAGCAGGCATCATGACGTCCTTGTGAGGTATGTTCAAGTTGCGAGTAGTGCGGTAACTTTGCTTGAAGTGTGAACTCGGTACCAATGATACAAGTAAGTAGCCAGCAGCTGTTACGAATCAAAGTGAAATGAGAGTATAAAAATTAAAAATCAACATAGCCTATATAAAATAAAATCTCATTTGAAGAGTAATAATTGAGGGGCTGCGTGAATAAACCAGCTAATTGATAAATGAAAATTGAGTTGTTGAGAGATGAGCATTTTCACCTAGAATTTTTCCATTGAGCAAAATTGTTTGAAATTTTGTATTTTTTTTGTAAATAATTTTTGATACAGGGCCCATTTTCTTTTCAGAAAAATTAAAGCAAAACATTTCACAAAAAACGTGTAAAAAATAAATTTTTGGAGCCTAAATTAAATGTTTCCCTTTCCTTTTTAGGCGGAAATGCTTCTATGCATTATCTGTGCTTTGGGTCCTCTAAATTGTACACCCGGCGTCAGCTTTTACAGACACTCACTCGGCACATCTCGGATTTGTTCTATAAGCCACATTTAAAGTCACACTAAACTAGCACCCAGCGGGTGGGCAAGAAGAGACCAACAAACGGCACGGACAAAGTTGAACTCATTTTAACATGCGGTCGCTCGCGCCGCTCCATTAGCTTGTCTACACGAAAACTAGGTGAAAGTCTTTTTTTAAATTTTAACCCTCGGTCCCTCGCGTGGGGTTCTACAAACCCCAGCGTCATTGTATTACGTGTATCTATGCACCAGACTGTTTAACCGACTCTGGATGCTCAGTACCTTCAAGTCACTCTATCTGTTAATGAAATTCGTAACGTTCTAATCATTAGGGCTTTTAGTGTTGTTATATTGCCGGTCTGAACGTGGCTGGGGTTGCTGAAACCCCGCTCGAGTGATCATGTTACTGTAACTGCATGCAGAAACTTAATGCTATTTTGGCTTAAATTTTGAAATTTTGGAATTTTGGAAAAATTTTTCTTGCAATTTACTAACTGGTTCATGTTTATTACTAAAGTGTAAAACAAAAATAGCATTATTTTGACACTTTTTATGATTTTTTTAGGGTTGCCGTTCGATATGAATTTCAGTATCGATAATCGGACCAATTAAATTGATTATCAGTTGCGTTAATCGATTTAAAAAAATATCGATTAATAATCGATAATCAAATAAAAATCAAGCCTAAACTTGCTCGCATACCGACGCGGACCGTGGTCCTTTTGCGAGTGCATTCTTATGTTCCTTTTATTTGCTCAAAACAGGGTTTTTCCACGCTAGCAACGTCTTTCACGAGCTCTGCCCCGCGTCTGGCCGACCCTACGAGAGCGCGCTACGTGGAATAGACAGACGCTACCCGGCTTGAGCGTTGT
Organism: Sweltsa coloradensis; assembly: GCA_024449915.1. Classification (NCBI taxonomy): domain Eukaryota; kingdom Metazoa; phylum Arthropoda; class Insecta; order Plecoptera; family Chloroperlidae; genus Sweltsa; species Sweltsa coloradensis. Next base: position 136,723 of record JAMZAV010000032.1, on the reverse strand, counting down.
CTTTGTGAAGGTCGTTCTTCTTGGAAATCGTGGTTCTGTGAAGTTTCATTTCAGCTTTTGTTGTGATTGTCGTTCATTCATTTACGAGATATTATCAGTTTAACTATTCAATGCTCCGATATTTATTACGCGACGAGATGAATAATGTTAGACATTAGTTTGGAAGACGACGTAATATTGATGTGAGAGAACTGATAAGATAATATTATCGTAGCACTACGAAATGAAGTAAAGCGATACCAAATTGGCATGGAGTGAGGAGGAATGCATCTCGATAAAATACTTGTTGACCTTGAACGATGTACTACAATATTGGCTGCGAGTGACGCGCCGAGGTTGAGCAATCTGCGCCTGATCTTCGCGGGAGTGCAGCCGCCCGAGCCGAGCCGGCCCGTAACACACACACGAGATGCTAGTAGCCTCTTCGTACTTCAGGCCTTACGCATGTTGTAGATCTTGCAGTGGACGCATTTTTCACGGAATAAAGCGATTAATGTCTTGACTGGTACTATTTTATGAAGTTCTGCAGGACCCCGATTCTATAACTCTGACCAAGTTGGACCCGGGCGTTGTCTACCGTATCGACTCGGCTGTTAGTGATCGACCCGGTTGAGGTCGATATCGTTGCGATATAATCCGTGACAACCGAAATTTGTTTATGTTTGATTAGTAAAAATGGTGGATGATAAGCCTTGGCCTACACGTAAATACAACGACATTATTAACTTTCTCAAACGAATTACAATAGTATGCTCAAAGAAAACCTACCTTTAGTAAGGGCCTACCCCTAAAAGTCCCGTACGTTCCCTTTTTTCATGAAATTATACCATTTAAATCCAATTTCTCCCCGATTGGAAATTCTACACACATCTATGTCATTTTGAATATTTGACAACTGACTGCGGATCATTTGTTCACATTTGACCGTCCACTGCCATGTAAATCATACCTTTCGACCTCGACCAACAACAACCGGAACGATTACTGTTACTCTCGAGTCGGTCCCGTGGCCGAGTTGAACCCGTGAAGTTACTGAATAGGGGCCCTGAGCGGGCGTTAAATTAGAAAATTTCGGGCGGGCGAGCTTCTGGAAGACTGAATCGATTATCGATCGTTTCGGGAAATAATCACATCGATCGATATATCGATCAAACGGCAACCTTATTTTTTTGCAAATGTCTCTTTTTTTAATTTGAAATAGGCCTATACAATAAAAAAATATTTAATAAAAAAAATTGTGTTGACATTTTATTTCACTGTCCTCCCATTAACAACCAACTACATAGTAGCACAAATCATGAGCAAAGAAAGAAATAGGTACCCAAAACATCCTACTGCACTAAGTACATCCCAAAATAATATGGGGTTTGAGAAACCCCACGCGAGGAATGGTGTTAAGAATTACCGCGCGAGTGACCCGAGGGTTAATGATGATGAATCATTAAATCTCAACATTGAAGTTTCAATAGGTATATTACAGTAGGCCTATAGGCCTACCTAGAGGCCCGCAAACACAATCTTGATCTCACCTGCTCTGACTCTCTGGATGTTGTGGCCAATGAGAAAGTGTTCCACCCAAGTCTCCATGGTCTGGAGCACCCAAGTGTGCGCCATCTTGTTGCGGGGTACCTGCCCGGCGAGCCAGTCGAGCGAAGGCTGAGGGCAGAACTCGGCCACCTCCCAGATGCGTTGCAGAATCAGCTGCGAGAAGCAAGGCAGACCGGCCGGGCCGCTCGGAGGCTCAGTTAGCAGAGTTAGGATCTTGAAGAATGGCTGGCACATCTGACCAAACAACAAGTCCATTACAAATACCACTAGGTGTTATGCCCATTTTCAGGCACTTCCCACTCGTCGTAAACAATTATTATATTGCAATAAGGAATTCAAGACTCTTTTGTCAGTAATCTTACTGGCCTGTCATAGAAAAGTTATACAAGATAAAACCTGATCATTATGCTTGCAACAAGGAAGTACCGCAGTACCTTGGAATTTGTTAGAGGCCTAATGATTTTTAATTGTCCTGGTTGACCTTCCTTGGTGCCCCCCCCCCCCCATCGCCTTTGTAGATGCAGTACAGCAAGTACAGCCAGTATCTAGTCAGTACTGTGATTTTATTTCACTAGTTATTCTACTCCAACAAATGAACAAGTCTGTTTTGAGCCAAAATATTTCATTGTTTTATCATGTGTACATTATATTTGTGTCTTTATCGTCAACACGGCTGTGTAACGCTTTAAAAGTAAGCTGTTGGTAGAAACTGGGATCTGTCATACCAACACATCACCAGATCCCGCGAGCCTCCTAACCTAAACAACAGGTAGCAGGCGTGCTCTGCTCTGCCTCCCCTAGACCTAGTTCCATCTGCCACCACCCACTGACAGCGCCCTCATTGTACGTAATACCACGCTAGCTTTAGAACTACTTTAGTAACTCTACTCACGCTGAGTGATAAAAGACCACTAGTTGGTCGAAACGTGTCGGCAACTTTTCTACTCATCTAGGCCTATTTGTGTCTGTGCGACCTACCTAACGTTTTTATAAGATAAGCTGTCATCCTTCTGTACCTTTCCCCCCACTGAAACATGTTTATTCATGTTCCCAGTTTCAGTATCCCAGCCATTTAGGACTCATCTGAACGTAAGCAAACAACTGTATAAATAAGTATAGATTAGAATTAGATTCATAACTGTCAAGTGCAAGTGTCACAACTCACAAGTGATATCAAACAAAACCAGAATAGAGAACTGGAATGGAATGCACAAGTAAGAACTGAGAAATTAAGATTTGAATGGAAGATGTTCTTAGATGATACGATGATGAAAGAAAAGCATCGTCAAGGGAGTTAATACGTTCATACGAGATTACCCTGTGGGTTGGGAAGCTGGAGAAAAACACTGATGTTGATACAGCCCTTTCAAAGGTAAAGAAAAGTTGCAATAGGAATGAGAGAAATTGTACTCACATCGGCATGTTTGTTGATTGCATGGAAGATCATCGTTATGATGTGCACTGCGACCCTGTCATTCCATCGACACAGGGCAAAGATGAGATTCCGTGTCTGATTCATGTTGATGCTATCCTTGATCTGGAGGTAGAGAAACGGGAAACCCTTAGCACCCGCGATTGCGTTCATATCTAGCGGTGATATTTGTAGCACGTGGTCCTGCCCGCGAGACTTCTCAAGAAGCGAAGCTATCAAAGTTATCATCTTCTCAAGGGACGCAGGTTTGTATTTATCGGTGGGTATGGGAATGACTTCTTCCTCTTCTTCTTCTTCGCTAACAATTTCCATCATGTCTTGGGATTTCTGTCCCAAATAGAAGTTGACCATAGACGAGATCGCTTGGACAGAAATTAGGAAATGGGTTTCTTCTTCTCCCATTCTACTGAACTCGTTCAAGAAGGAAAAGTACTCGGTGAGATGTTTCAGATGGGCTTTGGCACCATGTTCCATCAATGAGAGCAACATCTTGACAAACCTGGTGATGCACGAATGTCTTCCAATCCTCTCTGGATCTATTTCTTCCACCTCGTCGTCGGAATCTGCTTTCAGGTATAACATCGCGTGATTCTGACGCAACCTCTGTATAACGTGGATGCAGAGCCGTTGGAACATTTGACGCACAATCTGATTCGGACACTTGATAAGGATCTGCATCGGCCACCAGTCGTCGTGAGCCATGTGATCCAAGAACCATTCACAAGCAGCTTGTGATGCATTGAACTGTTTAGTAAGTAATTCTACCCACTGTACCATGGTGGGCTTCTCCTTGGCATGGATAAATGTCTCGATGAAAAAGGACGTCGACAACTGAGCTGCCATGGCTGTGATGTCCGGTTGGTAACTGAGGAGAGTTTGCGGAATGCAACCGCATATTTGCCACATGAAAGTGAAGTAAGTGTGTTCAAATATGTTTTTATCATTGAGAAATTGCATGTTATCTTGCCATATCCAGTCTTCAAGCTCTTTGCTCAGTTCAATTGTTGGGAAGCTGACCACAGATTTCTGTGTATCTGGCTCCGAAATCTCGTCTTTCGAACCACGCTGCTCTCCATCCCGACTACGCCACTCGTAGAACAGCATGTACGCACTGTTTGTTTTCTCAAAACTAAAGTCCATGAACTTATCAGTGACCGAGTCATACGTTTTACTCGTCATTTCACCTCCAAAGCATTCTGATGCAATCTGGCTTGGATCGAAAGGTTTTACCTCGGCATCATTGAACAAAAACCACTTATCTTTGTTTGAAGTTGTACGGTCCCGGATAAAACTATAATAGTGGCCTCCATCCGCTGTTCCGGTATGAACAGTCACACCAATCAAATCGTATTCATAACATTCGTTGAAATCTTCTGAATCGGAGCACTCGTACGGTCCGCTTTCTTCCATTTTAGAGTCTCCAGGTAGTTCACCTTCATCCTTTTCTTCATTTGAATGTTCAGATTTCCTCAACTGTGACTTTCGTTTCTCTTCTTGGTATCGCTGTGGCATTAAATGCTTCTCCACGTAACCAGACATGTCTAGTCGAAGAGGAAATGAAAAGTGGGTGTTAACTTTTTCCTTTAGCATTGTTACCATGTTAAAAGTATACCTCATTGTATTGAAGCATAAAATATGTGGTAACTTTTTGAAACATGCTCTTTTCTCTGCCCGTACCTTCTTACCACATTGCGAACAAGTGTACATATTATCACCTTCAAGCGTGTCTTTCACAGTAACCTCGTCAAGAGAGTCGTACAGATTACGCATATCTGCTACTTGACATCTTACTGTGTAGAATTCTTCCAGAGTTCGACTAACATGTTCGCAGTCCAAAGAAACCACATTGTTACTGATCACTCCCCCAAATAACGTTTTCACAAGCTTTTTCAATTCGGGAGTCATTTCTTCTAATTTTGACACGAGATCAATGAAAAACTCGGCCATATCCTTTTGCTCACCGGTATTTAATGGCTGGTGATCCATCGTGTACACCTTGCAGAAACTGCGGGGGTTGTAAGCTTTGCGTTCACTCTCTAGCAGATAAGCAAACATTCTTTGAAGTTCCTGAAGCGTAAGTTCATGCTTGCTGTCGGCATCACACTTTGCTCGCAAGATAGCAACCCTGGCCTGGGGCATCATGTACAGATGCTGCATGCACGATGCCATGTAACAAGTAGCCCCCAGGTTTGTTAGACCCACGTAACCACAATCAGAGCGGCCGTCATCGTGAGGCCAGTAATCCCATGGATAAGGTGAGTGGGGGCCTGGCTTCTGCTGAGCCAGAAGCTTATCATGGATCTGCTGATAATTCTCAGGTGCACCCTTCACCAACTCCACCAAAAGATCATAAGCAGAAGATCGTGACATTTGTGATTTGCATTTTGGCAAATGACGTTTACGTGGATTGGGCAACGCAAATAGGAAATCAAAGAGAAGCAACAGAAACTCTTGTCCTCGTTTACTAGTCTTAAAGGGCGGGTTGTGTTTGATTACGTTTGTCATCAAGTTGAGAACACCAATTAGGCCATCATCTTCGACCGTGTTATGCCTCGTTTCCAGATATTCCCGCGACAATATGGACTCCGATAACTTGACTGCAAGATGATCCAAATCAAGAATACTTTCCACCGGGTCTTCGATACTTTCCTTAATGAAATCGTCCTGTAGACTGTTGACGAGTCGACAAAGCAACCAAAAATAGTCCCGGCAAGCTGGCCCATATGGTTCCTTACCGTCTTCCGTCGGATGCTGCAAGGTTTCCGGCTTCTGAGGACGCATGCCCTCTGCAATATTGAGATATTCCAGAAGATGGCTTAACAGATGTGCAGTGATGTTGAAGTTTTCAGAACTGGACTCTTCTCTTATTCCATCTAGACACAGTCGATAGAGAGCAGTGCAAACTTCTCGCCTCACTGCCGGCTCGGGATCTTCCAACACCAGCCGCTGAAGCCAGCTGGCAAAGTGCGGAACAGAGAACAACATCTGACGAACTTGCTCACTGGAATGCACCCAAGAGACTAAGAGAGCCATTGAATAATGCACAACCTGAGCTCGGCCCCAGAAACCAGTCTTGTAGTGATTCGGGTCTCGAGGTAGAGACGATTCGTGGAGGATGCTTGTTAGTCGAGGCATCACACTGTCCACGTTCATCATCTGCAGCATAGCCTCGTTCAGTTTGGGTACAATCTGCCTGTCGGAAGACGACTTACGTAACTTACGGCTTTTCTTTATCTGAAGACCGTCTTCGGTGGTCTCGCACAGAGAATCCATTTCCTCAGACGCCACGCCCAGCTGGCACAGTAGCTTGAGGAGCAGTGCCAAGCAATCCTGCTGCCATTCACTCCCATCCCCTCCCCCTGACCTCTGCAACACTCCGGACATGAAGATGTCAAAAAGATGCCTCAAGCCTCCGCACTGAACAAATCTCAAGTTCCAGCTCGGTTCCCCCTTGTTTCCTTCAGGGCTCAAATCTTCCTCTTGTTTCTTACTCCTTCTCATGGTAGATTGTCGTCCCAACGACTCCACAATGTATAGGGAATACATGAACTTCTGCGAGCTAGCTGGGTCCAGTAACTGAGAAAGAGATTGGTCCAGCTGCTGAAAGCCATGAAGCAGAGTTGGACTAGTGGGCAGCAATGTCAGAATATCCCACACTCGTCGCGACAAGACTTGCGCCTTTGTGTGCGGGATCTGGTGGCCTTTCATTAGAGTTTTCATTGAGCTCAGCGTATGCATCAAACCGAACAGCTGTTCGAAATATTTCGGCTGCAAGAGGAGTAGAGTCGGAAGACTTTCACGAGGAGGGGGGGGAAGAACAGACGGCACGTCCAAAGAGTCGCGTTTCTTCTGCTGCCTAGAGACGCCCATAGATATGAAGATGATCTGTAGGTCTTTGAAGCCCATCTCTTCAAGGGACTTCTCGTCAAACTCAGTCGTTAATTCTTGTCCCTGAGTGATCATGCGCAGCGGTCCCTCTGCCAGTAGTGAGCCCAATACCGGTGTGGCCTCCAGTTTTGCCCCCGCTTGCAACGCCTCCCACCATTTGGCCACCTCAGCGCGTAGGTCCGCCACGTAATCACTAGTTAGCAGCTCCAGGGTCCCCTTGTCGGCTAGCCCTGCTGGCTGCACCACCAGCCGGAGAGGAACGCAGCCACGCTCGCCAATCAGCTGTACATGACTGCCAACACCCTTGCCTTCTAGGGCCCAGCGGCGAAGGTGGTAAGCATACCTACGACACGGGACAGAACACAACCATAGTAAATACAATAAACTAGACAATAGAATGCATGCTCAACAGACAAAATCCACCAAATATTTTAAATTTTATAAAAACAATGTGTAACTAACAAAGTTAGTAGGCTAAATCACACCATGAGCTACAAAAATAAAATATCTATAAAATGTGTACAACATCCTGTGTAGTTTGTAGCCTACATATTATTATTTTATTGGATGTATTTCATACAAACTCGGTCAAAACCGGAGCTAACATGTTGTACGGACTTACATCAAGTACTTCCATGTGTACCTATTTTACATACCTACATATGTAATTACTTTGTCTTAACCCTAACTAGCAAAATTATTATAAAAAATAAAATTAATAAAATTATTATTACGTATTATTATTATTATTATTATTATTATTATTATTATTATTATTATTATTATTATTATTATTATTATTATTATTATTATTATTATTATTATATTATTATTATTATTATTATTATTATTTAGATACTTGGTGCAAGTATGTAAATTTATTCATCTAATACTGTGTTTCTCGATTTGGATAGTCGGGAAACACTCCCGTAGGTGGAATAATTAATATTTAATACAATCCAGAAATTAAAAAATCCATCCCGATCGGGGTTCGAACCCGAGTCTCCCACTGAAAAACTGAAAAACTGTCTGGATTGTATTAAATATTAATTATTCCACCTACGGGAGTGTTTCCCGACTATCCAAATCGAGAAATATACCCTCGCTCATACCTGCGTAAGGTAATGACATTATAAATATGTTTGTTTGGTCAATTCAACAGCAACAGTTTTTCGATGCTTTATTGTTCCATCCATTCAAGTTCTATAATGTAACGACAATACAGAAATTAAATAGTTACCGTCTCGGTGGTCTAGTTGGCTAAGGCGTCCACCCAGAAAGTGGGAGACTCAGGTTTGAACCCCGATCGGGATGGATTTTTCAATTTCTGGGTTGTATAAAATATTAATACTGTGTTGTTTTTGTGTTGCCTCAAGTATAATATTTTTATATTCAATATTCAAGTTTTGTTTTTCTTTTAGTTTGTTTTGTTATACAGGACGGTGTTCCACTGAGTTTGTTCTATTTTTCTTTGTTATTGTTGTAATAACTTTGCACAACACCGTATTTGTATGAAATGTACACATTGTTGTGGTTTGAACCACAGACAAGCCTTACTTTAAGGCTTTGTGGACCGAAGCATATAAAAAAATGTACACATATGTAATTAATGAATTAATAAAAAATTTAAAAAAAAATTATTAGTCAACTACCTTCCCTGTGAACAAATATTGTACATCGTCAAGACAAGGACATCTATCACGGTTCTGTGGTGCAGCACCATCTCGCACGTAGACATCCAGGCTCTCCTGCTGCAAAAACCCAACCAAGTGATCCCATTCTCCGTCAAGTTCTTCACTGCCTTCCAATACAACCCGGAGTATGCAGAGATTTATGAGGAAGACACTCCTTGCGAGTATGACTACGAGAAACGTGAATTTTTTACCCAGAACTTCGCCACATTCTCTCGGACTACATCCAGGCTCTCCTACTGCAAAAACCCAACCAAGTGATCCCATTCTCCGTCAAGTTCTAAAATCACGACGATTCGACGGAGTGCAAGATCCCTGTGAAGATACAGTTTCAGGACAAGAAACCTGACCATTAGTTCGATGACTATATCAAACTATGTACAAACCCTCAAGCTGATCTTCTAATCATGATTATTGTAATTATGATTGTTTTTATTGTTTTTAATCGTGTATTTGTCTCTGAAAAAATATTTTAAATAAAATTGAATTATTATTATTATTATTATTATTATTATTATTATTATTATTATTATTATTATTATTACAACAAATAACAATTTTTTACTTAACACCTGCAATATTTAATAGCCTTCCCGTTCATCTACGAAATTTAGATAAAATATGAGCCATTAAATCAGAAATCAAAGGTCATTCATTATCTTGAAACTATGCGCATAGAAGACGACAGTTGCTGACCACTACCCCTACCATGGCGCAACATTTTATAATTGTTTGAGTTCAGTTAAATTGAGTATTATTGTATTGTGCCTTCTTGACGTTTGTTATTTTCTAATTCCTTCTTATTTTATTTAATCATTTATGGAGTTCCTAGTAAGTTTTTATGTATTGTTATTGTAATAACTCACACTTATCGCAGATATTTCATGTATATTTTTGTATTTGGATGAGCGAAGCGAAGATTCCATTTCACTACACTGGAGAAAAAAATCCGGAATGTTTTTTTTTTCTTTTTTTGTGTGTGTTTGTTAACACGATTCCGGCTAAACCGATACTCCGATTGCGATGAAATTTTATGGAGGCCTTCGAAATCTCTGAACTTAGAACTGCCACGTTTTTTAGCGCAATCGAAAAATGATTTCTCATAGAAATCGCAATTTTCGATTTTTTTCGATTTTTAAAACATTTCTTCGACTTATAACACCTACATGCTTTATCCGATTGATATGATTTTTTCACAGAACCTTAATTTTATGAATTAAGATATTCGTGTGAAATTTGAGCGTAATCGAAAAATTATTTCTCATGAAAATCGTAATTTTACGTTTTTTTTTCTTTTTTTAAACAATTCTTTGACTTATAACACCTACATGCTTTATCCGATTGTAATGATTTTTTACAAAACCTTAATTTCATGAACTTATATATTCGTGTTAAATTTGAGCGCAATCGAATAATTATTTCTTATGAAAATTGCAATTTTACGATTTTTTTCTTTTAAAAAAATTACGATTAATTAAAAAATTAAGTTAATTTCTTATTTAATTTAATTTAATTAAAAAAATTTAGTTAATTTTTTTTAAAAATTTAATTTAATTAAAATAAATCTTCGACTAAGTAATGTTTTTTTTCACAGAACAACAGAAAATCCGCGTAACACATGGCAGCTCAATGCACCATATACGCTCATCCAACAACGCGGCGGGACTTAAGCGTTTTCCTAGTTATTTAAACCACAGACAAGCCTTTTCATAAGGCTTTGTGGAAAGAAGCTTATTCCATTTTGTACATGATGTTATAAATAAATTGAAAAAAAAATAAAAAATTACTATTATTATTATTATTATTATTATTATTATTATTATTATTATTATTATTATTATTATTATTATTATTATTATTATTATTATTATTAATATTAGGTTTTTAAGCATAAGCCCGCTTTGAGGACATTATAAGTAAATGATAGCAATTGTAATAAAAGTATGCCCCGACTGGGGGTCGAACCCAGAACCTCTGGCTTAACGCGCCGCCACAGCTCTGCCAATTATTATATCAATAATAATTATTATTGATAATTATTATTATCATATTATTATTATTTTTATTATTATTATTTTATTGGATGTATTTCATACAAACTCGGTCAAAACCGGAGCTAACATGTTGTACGGACTTACGTCAAGTACTTCCATGTGTATCTATATTACATACCTACATTATTACTTTGTCTTAACTTAATTATTATTATTATCATTATTATTATTATTATTATTTCAAATTTAAGGCTTTCGCGGCCCGGTAAATAATTAACACAATTTATTGGTCGGGACATTTCGCCGCGTCGAATCTGCTTTAATTGCTTTTGACGTTTCAGCCCAACTGTGTGGGCTATCCTCAGAAAAACAAGATATTAATTCTAAAAACTTACAAAAATAAAAGCCCAGACAAGGCGTTACATAGAAAAACAAAATCACAAAACAAACAGTTACCATGACCAGGCCCCGCCTTCTATAAACATGCGTTACATTCTTATGAAGACCAAAATATCACATTTGAGAGTTTCTGGTACGTATACGATCACTTCGTCGGACTCCACTTTCTTGGGGCTGATCCAGTTCTGGGACAGGGAGGACGAGAAGGTCTGTATTCGAAACCGGAAGTAAGATGTCGGGGATAATGCAACTATTTTTGATACGGCCAGCGTTGGAGTTGTCTTGAATCCTTTTCAATATAGGCGCCCACGACCCGCTCAGCTTAAACCCAACATCACCATTAAAAATTGTTTGGTGTTTTAGCAATTTCAATGGACTCTCTAACCAATCTTGGAAGTAAACGAGGCTCTTTGCAAACTATTGTGGCACTCTCAAACAGAATTTCATGTCTTGGATTGTTAACATTTTCACAAGCATGTTTAGCCACCGCTGACTGTTCTTCTCGAGCATGCCTACAATGAGCTTTATGTTCTTTAAGTCTTGTTCCCACTGTCCTGCATGTTTGGCCTATATAAACCAACCCACACTTGCAAGGAATTTGGTAAACACCACTCTCTTGCAGTGGAATGATATCTTTGACTGGCTTCATCAAATTGGCTACCTTTTTCCATGGAGTATAAACAGTTTTGATCTCCTTTTTAGCTAAAATGCGACCGATTCTGTCCGTCGTGTACTTCACGTAAGGCAGGAAGGCTCTCGTGATGTTACCGGTAGCCTCATCTTCAACTATCGCTCTGTTATCTTGTCTCTGTGGCCTGTTCAAAGCCCTGTTGATGGTTGCATTACTGTAGCCATTGTTTAATAATGCTTCTCTGAGTACACCCTTTTCCTTTTCCAAACTTGCTTCGTCTGACAGTCTATAAGCTCGGGTTACCAGCGCCCACTCATACCCACTCATACCAACTTGTACCTGCATGAGACATCCCATCACCACCCGCCACAGAAACAGTCTGTTATTAACACGCTGGTAACCCGAGCTTATAGACTGTCAGACGAAGCAAGTTTGGAAAAGGAAAAGGGTGTACTCAGAGAAGCATTATTAAACAATGGCTACAGTAATGCAACCATCAACAGGGCTTTGAACAGGCCACAGAGACAAGATAACAGAGCGATAGTTGAAGATGAGGCTACCGGTAACATCACGAAAGCCTTCCTGCCTTACGTGAAGTACACGACGGACAGAATCGGTCGCATTTTAGCTAAAAAGGAGATCAAAACTGTTTATACTCCATGGAAAAAGGTAGCCAATTTGATGAAGCCAGTCAAAGATATCATTCCACTGCAAGAGAGTGGTGTTTACCAAATTCCTTGCAAGTGTGGGTTGGTTTATATAGGCCAAACATGCAGGACAGTGGGAACAAGACTTAAAGAACATAAAGCTCATTGTAGGCATGCTCGAGAAGAACAGTCAGCGGTGGCTAAACATGCTTGTGAAAATGTTAACAATCCAAGACATGAAATTCTGTTTGAGAGTGCCACAATAGTTTGCAAAGAGCCTCGTTTACTTCCAAGATTGGTTAGAGAGTCCATTGAAATTGCTAAAACACCAAACAATTTTAATGGTGATGTTGGGTTTAAGCTGAGCGGGTCGTGGGCGCCAATATTGAAAAGGATTCAAGACAACTCCAACGCTGGCCGTATCAAAAATAGTTGCATTATCCCCGACATCTTACTTCCGGTTTCGAATACAGACCTTCTCGTCCTCCCTGTCCCAGAACTGGATCAGCCCCAAGAAAGTGGAGTCCGACGAAGTGATCGTATACGTACCAGAAACTCTCAAATGTGATATTTTGGTCTTCATAAGAATGTAACGCATGTTTATAGAAGGCGGGGCCTGGTCATGGTAACTGTTTGTTTTGTGATTTTGTTTTTCTATGTAACGCCTTGTCTGGGCTTTTATTTTTGTAAGTTTTTAGAATTAATATCTTGTTTTTCTGAGGATAGCCCACACAGTTGGGCTGAAACGTCAAAAGCAATTAAAGCAGATTCGACGCGGCGAAATGTCGCGACCAATAAATTGTGTTAATTATTATTATTATTATTATTATTATTATTATTATTATTATTTTTATATTTATTATTGGAGAGGATTGGTATTCGGGGACCCATGTTAAAGTGGTTTGGTAATTATTTTAAATCCCGACGAATTAAAGTAAGAATTAGGAGCACCCTTAGTCACGAGAGAGAGGTGTTAACTCGCGAGTTCGGCAAGGGTCCATATTAGGTCCAATTTTGTACTTAATTTATATTAATGACATGGTTAGTTCACTGACATTTTGTTATATTTTTTTATATGCAGATGATGTAGCTCTTGTATTGGTGCATAAAAATATAAAAATAGCCGAACTTTACATGCAAACCGACTTTAATACCATACATACCCTTGCTCATGCACTTACAGAAACATTAGAAAAGACCGCTTTTATCAGTTTTAACGAAATGGCGCAGTGGCTGCAACCAAATAACCTAATAATGAATAATAAGAAAACTAAATGTATGATATTCCCAAGGAAAAATATGGAAGATCAAAATATTTGTATCAGGTTATGTGATGAAGACCTTCCTATTGAACAAATAGACACAGCAAAGTTCTTAGGACTGTATATTGACAAGTGCTTATCGTGGGACATCCACACTGATTATGTAGCAAATAAACTGAGCTCTAATATATATGTCTTACGTAAAATGAAAATATATGCAGATAGAAGTTTGCTGTTAGTAGTGTACTATGCCCTGATTGAGTCACATTTGAGCTATGGGTTAATAGCGTGGGGAAATACATCAAAAAACAATTTTCATAAGATCTTTGTCATGCAAAAAAAAAGCTTTAAGAATAATAGATAAAATTAAGAAAGGGGATACATGTAGGGGACATTTCAAAACATTGAATATTCTTACTTTTGCATGCCTCTATATTTACAAAGTAATATTATTTTTAATTAATCATAGGGAAGATATAAAAAAAAACAAATACATATTCATAATTACAATACTAGGAGGAAAAATGATATATTTGTGACATCCCATAGGCTGGCTGTATATGAGAAAAGCCCCACATATGCAGGAATAATCCTTTTTAATAAGCTACCTGCCATTATCAAAAACAAACCAACTGATACATTTAAAAAGGATCTTAGGACATTTCTTGTTGAAAAAGAATACTACGATATTGAGGATTTCTTGGCGGACAATGATAATATGTCTTGAAAATACAATTTATTTTACATATTATAGATGCCTAGACTTATATTATCTAGTAGCCTATCTTATATTAGTGTAAAAGTATACATTTTTATTGTGTATTATTGTATTGTTGTAAAAGTGTATTTTGTAATTAATGTAAATTAGTTTTAGTATTTTCTATACATCCTAATTCAAGTCTTAGTCTTTTGAAAAGACGTGTTTAATAACTAGCTAGCTTATAATGTATTGTTTAACTTGTTTATCTTGTCATAACATTGTAACATTATATGCTAGTATTAGGTATACAAAACAAGACAATAAAATGAAATGAAATGAAATAATATGGATTCATGTCTAGAGTCTTGTTATAAATGCGAATAAAACAAAACTTATCCATATTTGCACTCCACATAACCGTAATTCGTGTGAGGAAGTAAAAGTAATTTGTAGGGATGTGCAGGTAGTGGTTTTTGAACTCGGGTCGGGCTCGGGTCGGGTAATTGAAAGTACCCTCGGGCTCGGGTAATTGAAGTACCCTCGGGCTCGGGTAGTGAAATTTTTTTATTTTGTGAATTCATTTTTTTTTTTTTTTTAATCCTTCTACAAAACAGTTTTGCATTGGTTGCAGGTAGCCACTCTGGGCTGTGTTGACACGAAGTACTTCCAAATCGGCGTCTTATGAACTTTTGCTTGAGTAGGCCTAGGCCTAGTACAGTGAAACCCCGCTATTATCGTTTTCCTGCATCAATCGTTCGTTATTCTCGGAAATAATATCGTAACGATCGTTTTCTAATATTTCTGATACGAAAACCCCAAGAAAAACCGATGCGATCGCGTATTTTTCTCTTCCGGCCGACGAAATCATGCGTTTGTACCAGCCATGCATCTGACGAAATCGCGCGTTTGCACCAGCCTTTCGGTCTGACTCCGCCCAACGCTCTGCTGCGCGCAACGATGCGCACTAGATTGGACTTTTAGATGAATTGCAACTTTGTTCTAGGTCTGCCGCCTAGACATTAGACGATGTTTATAAGCGTTGTTTCTTTTTCACCATTCGCCTATGCACGTAATATTCAACTTGCTTTATGCCGTTATTAGCGTTGAATAACCAGAAGACGAGTAATGACGGTCAGTAGGGCCTATTACTCCAGCGGGGACAGCGCCGGAAGAGCCAAGGACACAGTATCATAGCATAGCCGCGCCCACGTCGTAGCGATTGGTCCGCTCCGACGTCAGCTGTTCGTTTGGCGTGTGAGCGGGAGGTTTAAAAGGAGCAGATTGGCGTGTTTCTTTATTACTTCTACCCGACCCGACTTTTTCGGGTAGGAATTGACGGCCCGACCCGAGGTCGGGTAATTTTACCTACCCGAAAATTACCCGTTTTTCGGGTACCCGCACATCCCTAGTAATTTATCACTCAAATGAATGTTTACATAGACGAGCAGACATAACTCTATGTGGATGTGAAGAGTTTATTGAAAATGTGGACAGTCATGTTTATTTGGGTTTAGCTATTGACAAGTTTTTCAGCTGGGAACCTCACATTGATTCAATATGTAAAAAACTAAGGTCATGACTCATGCCTCAGTCAAATATATTATCTCAAAAACTGTTTGCCTTTTCGTTTGTTACGTAGCGTTTACGTGGCTCTAGCCGAGTCTGTTATTTCTTATGGTTTACTTTCTTGGGGTAATGCTGCCGATTATCATTTGAGTAAAATAGGCTATCGACCTTACAAAATAAATTACCGTATTGTACCGAATATAGGCCGACCCTGAATATAAGCCGACCCCCTAACTTTTCTTGTTGAAATATTAAAAAACATATGCAAAAGCATATGCAAATATTAGCTAGCAAGGGGCTTGTGACTTAAAATAATGAAAAAAGGGTAGGCTTATATTCAGGACAATACGTTAGTCCGCTTAATTCGACCACCACGTTATGATTACCTTTCTACTCGTGAAACGTATATTTTATGCAATGTGCTTCCTGTAGAAAAACTGTTTAAATATAAAATTATTGTAACATACTACTTTAAAAATGAATTTAAAGATATAATACTAAAAAATAAAGTCACTCGTAGTTTTCACACTGTTCAATTTAATGTACCTTCGTTTAATAACAAATATGGCCAACGGAGATTAGAATATTTAGTACCGAAGTTATTTAATGAATTGCCTAACTTTTTAACCATGTGTTCATACTTCAGTGAGATCAAACGGAATTCAAAAGATTATTTGTTGAATACATTGAATACATAAAGGGGTTAACCAATTTTTGGCTAAATTGTTTTTGTTTGTTTTTTGTGTGTTTCTGAATATTAACATTGATTCATTGGAAATTCCGCTGTTTTTGATTTGATTTGATTGATTAATTTTTGTATAATTATTAATATAATTCTTTATTTCTAAACAAAATGTCTGTTAACAATCTGTGTATATTATATTTTTTGTATTTAATCTGTATTAGGTGTTGGTTTGTGCATACATGTAAGTGACCGGTGCGCTCTTAATATTTGTTCTATGCGCCCCACTAATAAGCTGTTTTGCAGCTTAGTGGGAAAATATTTATGTTCTGAACAATGTATATTGCAAAGTATGTACAATAATATAAAAAAATATATATATATTATTATTACAGCTGATATTCTGATGCAGGGTTTGTACTTTGTAGTACTGTAGTAGGCCTACTGCCCAAAATTATTTGTAACAAAACAATCGAACATACTTAGTAGGCCTACTTCCACTACGATAACAAAAATCTCAAATTAGAGAAACAAAGCCTATATAATTTTTTAACAGTGAAAAAGCTTGTGGCTGTTCTCTATAGATCCTTACGAGTCACATTATTACAACGCATTTCAAGATAACGCATGCATAAATAAAGAATAAACTTACCTTCTCCTGAAGGTCTCAAGGTGTGTTTTTAACAGCAGCAATGCCCTCTGAATGCATAGAAGACTTGATTCTTCCGCAGTCACAAGGTCAGTCGTTGCGACAGCAAGATGTGACATGCATTGCGAAACAAACTCAGACTCGTGATCTAGTTGCCTTCCAATGTAGTAACTATTCAAGTATTGAATAGCTGCCATACTGACTTCTACAACCAAAAAGATAGTCTATGTCAGCCTGTTCAAAGGTTCTAGTGAGAAAGGTTTATACTAGGAATATGCAAATGTTTGAATTTCAAATAGTAATGTCGAATAGTTAACTTTGAATACCTATTCGATTTGAAATTCGAATTTTTCGAAGTCAAGAAGTTGGTGCTAAATTTGTCGTTATCGAGAAGTCGAAATTGCTCGCAAAAGCGATATATTTTTAATAAATCGAATTTCCACAGAACACACATATTCTTAAAATGGTGGATTTTTTGTGATGCGTATTTCCTGGACAGTTGAGATAGCAAGAAATAGTTAGGCCTATTTATTGTTAATGCTGGTAGATTTTCTTCAAAGATTATAATGACATTGACTTGTAATTTAATCGATCTATTAATGAGTTTTCATGGGAAAGTGATGATAATATTGACGGTCCAAATGTATTCCGTAAGCCTAGGCCTAGACACACACTCAGTCGCCAGTCGGCTTGGTTCATACAACTTCGTAACACTTTGTTCGCATCATGTAGCCGGGCTTCCGATGACGTCACGATTGTATAGGTTGGCAAGCTAGTCCAAGTTTCTTTAAAGTGCTACTGCACAGCAGTACCTTGTGACAAGCGTGGTCTATATTGCAAGTTAGCATTCTATTCTTCACTAAAAATTAGCGAGGCTGGATTCTCAAAGTGCATCTCACACTCGCACAAACTTCTGTCCGCAGGCCGGGGAAAAAGTTCATTATTTAGCACATTACCTACCAATGAAAAATAGCCTAAATCGCGCTTTTATCGCAAATGGTAGCATTTATCGCATCTATTCACACTCACCACACTTTGTTGCAAATTCAAAAACACTTTTACGTGATACCCATAACCTCAAAACGTCGACAAATGTCAAAACCACAGTTTTGCTGCCATTTTGCATCTATTGCTGTCAAAACCACAGTTATGCAAAAACACCCATCTCTAGTCATCATTCATCTCATGCAGAACTTGGAATCTTGCAGCAAGGCCTACCTTCACTCCAACCAGAATGCCTGAGGCAATTTTCCTAGCTCTGGGAAAGCTGTAGCTTATAGGCACCGAGATTAGCCACTGAGCGCGCCACTCAAAATACACAAAGAGCTTTGGGCATAAATTGTGTGAAGATTTGGCAATCAAATCACCCATCCTTTCCCATGTTAACTGTACATTTTTAAATTGCCGTTATTGTAGTATGGATATTGAAAATCATGTAAAAAGATTAAGAAATTCGTTCTGTATCGTCGGCTGTACTTATCTAGTAACCAACACAGGACATTAAGTCACATTTTACACTTTTACTAGGCCCCGATTCTAAAACTTGAGCCAGATTTGATTTGTACGTTTTAGTTGGTATGGATCCAGTTGTGGATGGTCAAAGTCGTAAAAAATGCGATTATTTTGTTTGTCGAAATTTGTTTTACCCATGTTTCCTAAGAAAAAAGTCACGTGAGACAGGCCATAGGCTAGCCTACACGTAAACACAACCAGATTATTAACTTTCTCAAACTAATGACAATTTTAGTATGGCTGAAATAAAACCTACCTATAGTAAGAACCTACTCCTAAGAGTCCCATACGTTTCCTTTTTATGCTAAATTATACCATTTAAAATCCATTTCTTCCCGATTGAAAATATTACACACATCTATTTGCATTCAGTCATTTTGTAGATGCGACATTCAACTGTTCACTTCATAAGAACAAAGAACTTAAAAGCTTAGCGTAACAAAGCGCTTCCGGAATTTATATCTCCGTTTCTGAATGATTCACATGGCGGTGCAGTCGGCCAAATATGAACAAATGAATCGCAGTCATGTCCATCTTAGAAATGACACTAATGCAAATAGATGTACGTAATATTTTCAATCCGAAAGAAATGGATGTTAAATGGTATCATTTCATGTTAAAAGGCAACGCACTAGACTCTTAGGGGTAGGCTCTTACTATCGGTAGGTTTTCTTTGAGCATACTACACTATTGTTTTTATTGTTTGAGAGAAGTTAATAATCTGGTTGTGTTTATGTCTAGGCCCGTGACTCCCATGACTTTTCTCTAATCAAACAAAAACAAATTTTGACAAACAAAATAATCGCATTTCTGACGACCTTGACCATCCACACTAGATCCATTACCAACTAAAATGTAAGAATCAAACCTGGCTCAAATTTTAGAATCGGGGCCAGGTAAAAGTGGAAAATGTGACGTACGTAATGTCCTGTGTTGGCTACAGTAGGCATACAGCTGACGGTACAGAACAAATTTCTTGATCTTTATGTACATGATTTGATTTTCAATATCCATTGCAAACTAGTACGATTAATAACGGCAATTTAAAAATGTGCAAATAAGATGGGGGAAAGGATGGGTGATGATTGCCAAATCTTCACACAATTTGTTCCAGATTTGACCACTCACGGTGCTAGTAGTATTAACGGTTAGGGGTGTACGGGAAAGGATTTTTCAGACTCGGGACGGGATCGGGAATTTTACATTACAAAATCCGGGAATCGGGACGGGATCGGGAAATTTTCCGACAAATAAATAAATTAAATGCAGCATTTTTATATCACTTTATCAAGTACAAAAATTGCAAAGGATCACCAAATTAATCACATTGACTCACAATTTGACTTTAGGCTTGGGCCTAGGCCTAGCTAGGCCTACTTGAAGGGCCTAGGTCTAGCTAGGCCTACTTGAAGGGCCTAGCTAGGTCTAGCTACTTGGAAGGGCCTAGGCCTAGGCCCTACCCAAAACAAATAGGCCTAGGGCCCTAGTAATAATTAGGTTAGAAAGAATGGCCTGTGCTTTATCCAATATCCAATCTGTGCTTTATATTAGCCATTGAGGTTAGGCCTAGGCCTAGGACCAACTGGGAAGAGAGACCAAATTACAAATTAGCTAGTTGTAAGTTGTACCTAGGCCTAGGGCCTAGGCTACAAACTAACAATTTTCAACTTACCAAATGCATTTGGCCTAGGGCCTGCCTAGGCTAGCATCCATGGGCTTATCTAAACCACAGGCCTTTCTTTTTAACCAAATAATTAATTTTGGGTAGGCCTAGACCCTAGGCTTAGACAAATATAAATACAACTAGGGACCTAGGCCCTTGCCTAAAGTCAATTTGTAAGTCAAGTCATTGTGATTCATTTGGTGGAGGCCTATTTCCCAGCTGTTTCAGGTCGAAAATCGAATATTATTTTGATTTTTGAAGCACTGCACTCTGGATGCTAATGCATCAAGCAGGCATGCGCGAATGCTGCGATCTAGTGGGCACCTTGCCAACTGCTTTCATACTGTCTGAAGAGGCGGGAATTTCAATTTCCCGACTTTTGACGCGATCCCGGCGGGTTTCGGGAAAAAAACTATTTCGGGAACGGGATCGGGAAGGTGATTTCCCGATCCCGATCCCGAAATGTTGGGATCCCGCACACCCCTATTAACGGTCGGTGCCTATAGCCAGGTATTTCTGCTGATTCAAGAACTTTGTCTTTGTCTGATATTGCTCCTGCTTTGACAATGCCAAATGCGTCATCATTTTCGTAAGTAATTAATTTCTTAAATTCTACAAATTTATCTTCAGAGATTCTTCCAGCATTCCAAAAAAGAAATGTACAACCACCCTTAAAAGGGCGAATTTTTACCCTGTCTCTACTTGTGGGCATTTTCTTGTCCAATCGTTTAGTTATGTTAGCTTCTCAGTTTACAATATCCAGGAGGCACGTGACGAGGCTTTAAATTACATATACGAATGTAGCATACACAGCATTAAGGCTTTGTCGGACGCGATCGGATGTCATGCTGTTAATTAATTATTTTTAAACACATTCAATTTTTAATCAGTCAGTGATTGTGGCTAGCAGTAGGCGGTAGGCCTAACTGACGAAATTGGAAGTATTACTAAATTGTGTAACACTTCAAACAATTCTTCTCAAATTTAAAAGAGTTTTTTACCTGTGTTGCTGGCCTTGAGAGCTATCCTCCAAAGGTGGTCCATACCGACAACATCCATTTCCTTCTGTGTGTCGAGATGCACCGTTGCGAGCCTGGCGAGGTTACACAGCTGTTGGAAGAGCGCGAGGCCAGTCATGCTCATTATCTCCGGCTCCAGGGTAGGCAGCTTGCGCAGGTAGAGGTGTTTCAGAGTCTCCATACCCAATGCGTGGGCATCTTTGTTCTTAGCCTGAGACAGGAACCAGCTAAAGAGCTCGTCGCAACATCGAGGGTCCGTTGCCAAACACGACCACAGAATATCCACTTGGTCAAGACTTAGGCTGAAATAGACAAAGATGGAAAAATAATCTAAAATGCTTTAAAATATCCCTTAATTTTATGCTAGAATCACAAAAAGTCTTTCACTCTACGATGTAGGCCTACACTTTTCTTGGAACCTCTGCCTGAGCACACAGCTACCTAAAGTTTTTTCCTAAGTTTTCCTACATAGGCCTAGCTAGGCCTACTATTTTTCTCATTTTGAAAACACAGATGCAAAATTTTCATTCAGAACAGTTAGAATACTTACCGAAAAGTCTCTTGCGACCCAATTGGTGAGAACACCGATGTCAGAATTGAAGTCGCACCTGTATTTCCATCTGATGGGAATGCAGATTGCTATGCGATCCGTCTTTAGTGTACACCTGGAGATTGTTGAAGAAATGAGCCATCATGTGAAGCTCCTTTCTGCCCATGTGGTGATTTGATGAGTATCCATTCACGGAATTTTTGAAACGATGCAAACAGTTTAGGGAGCAGCCTCAGAGAAATCACCACAGACCTAATTTATGAAAGTGGCACAGTTAATTATAAGTTATAACACCAAAATTAATACATTTTTCATAAAATAATTTAAGTAACTATTAATTTGTAATATTGAGCCTTACCAATTATTAGCCAAGTTCTCTAAACAACCTCAATAAACTTCATTCTGATTGATCGCTCAGTGTTTAAAACATAATAAACTGCAAAGGTCCTTTTCTGCTTCAATAGCAACTCCCTCTCCTAGCTGGACCTGAAAAATGAAATTCATGAAAGGAAAACAAAGGGGTTTATTAATTGGTAGGCCTGCATTCCTATCTGTACAGTACCCAAAATTAATTTTATCATTGTAGACCTATTCTAATTGGCAACAAAAACCATTAAAACCAAGTGTACTCAACTATGATTTTAAAACCTACAAAAGTTTAGGACGTGAGCTGTACAGGATCATTGTAAATTATAAACATAGATCGTATTGGCCCAACTATAGCACGATCTCGAATATAACACGACCCCCAATTTATCAAAATCATTTCAAGAAAAATACAAAATCAAATAAATTTTAAATGTAGGGCCTTCAACAAGCATTTTTATTTACAATACAATAAATTATAAATGAACAGTCTGAAATTTCACTCTTACAACAAAACATTTTGAACAATGTTAGGGCCTAGGCCTATGGTTTTAAGTTTTAACAGTGTATGGCCAAGACAAGCACACAGACCAACCACAGTTCACCAGTCTCATTTAGGGATACCATCGATTCCAAATAATGGGAATCGATCATTGCGAGTTTTGACCTAAAAATCGATTCGGAATTGATTACCAAGATTTTTTTAAATTACGCGCAGTTATTTTGGTGATAATTTTCCGCGGAACCCGTGATACGCGGCGCGTCACCCGCCCGCCGCAAGTCAGGAACGACGTATTTTGCAACGTTGCGTTGTCGTCTGTTGACCTGCCCGCCATTGTGAATGATTGGCGTCTGGCCCTGGCAGCGAGAGGAAAAGACAGTGGACAAGCCAAGTTCGGATGGCATCTAGTGGGGAGGGGGGGGGTTGAGGCAATGCGCAGCAGCCGACACGCAGGAGTTGTATTGTGGGTGGCCAATGTTGAGGCGCTATTTGAAATGCAAAACACGCAAAAATAACGCGAGTGCTGTTTTTGAGATTGTATTTTCTGTAAAAACATAGCGCTATATTCGAGCCAATTACGGTGAGCCATTATACAAGATTGTGTCACTGGTGTCTACCTAATCTGGTATTAATGGTTCACGTCAATGATCGCCATCATATTCACAGGTCAGGCCAAGTAGCCTACAGTAGTTAGATGAGCGTAGCAAACGAAGTGAAGATTCCATTTCTACACTGGAGAAAAAAATCCGAATGTTTTTTTTTTTCGTATTTTTGTCCGTTTGTTAACACGATTCCGGCTAAACCGATCTCCAATTGCGATGAAATTTTCTGGAAGCCTTCAAAATCTCTGAACTTAGAACTGCCACGTTTTTGAGCTCAATCGAAATACTATTTCTCATGAAAATTGCAATTTTACTATATTTTTTTTTAAATAATTTCTTCAACTTGTAACACCTACCGGTACGTGCTTTATCCGATTGTAATGATTTTTTCACAGAACCTTAATTTTACAAATTCATATATTCAAGTGAAATTTGAGCGCAATCGAAATATAAATCGCAATTTTACGATTTTTTTACATTTTTAAATAATTTCTTTGACTTATCTACGGTACATGCTTTATCCGATTGTAATGATTTTTTCACAGAACCTTAATTTTATGAATTAATATATTCGTGTGAAATTTGAGGGCAATCGTAATATTATTTCTCATGAAAATGGCAAATTTATGATTTTTAAACAATTTCTTTGACTTAGTTGTAACACCTAGCCCTGGTACATTTCTTTATTTCTTTATTTGTTTACATCTACATGCCTTATCCGATTGTAATGATTTTTTCACAGAACCTTAATTTTATGAATTAATATATTAATGTAAAATTTGAGTGCATTCAAAAATTATTTCTCATGAAAATCGCAATTTCACGATTTTTTTTTCATTTTTTAAACTAGGAAAACGCTAAAGTCCCGCCGCGTTGATGGATGAGCGTTTTTGTAAGTTTTTAGTTTGCGTGGGACCACTTTTCCTTTGCAAGTGCTTTGTGAATGCATTGTAGGTGATTGTTGTCGAGTTTCAAATGTTACTTGTTAATGGTTATTATAAATTATAAATAAAAAACTCATATCAAAACCTTATTCTATGAATTCTGGCTCACATTTTCAACTTTTTCTTTCAAAAGGTACTACATCACATAACCTTAATGTTCATGTGAAATATGAATGTTGTAGCCCCACCCGTTTGGTCAGAATCGGCCCAAATGTCACGAAAATATCGCACTAAAAATCGAAAAAAAATCGTAAAAGTGCGATATTCATGAGAAATATTTCTCCGATTGAACCCAAAAACGTGGCACGTCTAAGTTCAGAGATTTCGAAGGTCCTGTCAAATTTTCATCAAGATCGCTTATGCCGTTTGCCCGGAATCGTGCGAACAAACAGACAAAAAAACAAACAAAAAAACAAACAAACAAAAAACATTGGAGCTAAATTTTTTGAGGGGTCAGTGAAATTGAAGTTTTCGCTTCGCTCGCTACGCTCATCCAATTACGATTTTTTTGTTTTTAGAAAAAGTTTTCGACTTACTAATGATTTTTCAACAGAACAACAGAAAATCTGCATAACACATGGCAGCTCAATGCACCAATTACGATCATCCAACAACGCGCCTGGAAAAGCTTTTGCAAAATTCCTAGTAGCATTTAACACATAAAACTTGATGGTCTCCAAATCTCTACAATTGGTATTTTGACATCAAAATAGTGACTAGGAAAACGCTCAGTTGGACGCGTTGTTGAGCGAGCACCGGTACGTGCAACACGACCCGAGTAAGACATTCCCATAATGTTACATACCAATAAGTCTTTAAGGTCTTGACCGATTTAGCTGAAAATTTGAAAAATAGGAGAGAATGGATAAAATCCACCGCCATCTAGAAGACCTTGACATCATTTCCTTGTTAAACTCTTTGGTTACAAATAATACACTGCTTCCTCGATAGTGTTTTGATTACTTCTAGGTGGCAGTGCATAGTGACCTGAAACCACGTGCACCGTTGCCATGGTAACGGGACTTTGTTATAATGTAATTTCCGACTACACTACTTATCGGATCAAAATAAAAATAACATATTCGTGATCGGACGGACATTCTAAATGATTTGGCCACCTCAGATTTTGTCTCCGTTAAGTTTGAAAAAAAAACTTTCAATTAACTTTAATGTAACTTTTTAACTTTTTGAACGATTTTGCCACAAAACTATACAGCAACCCGCCTAGGTGGTATGTACATGTGTGCAAAATTTCAGGTCGATCAGAGAAACGGTGCGACCTGTATCGAAGCAGTAACAGAAAAAAAAAAAAACCAGACATTCGAGCCATAAGAGTCAAGTGGAGACGCTCGCTTCGCTCGCTCAATAAAGACCACTAGTTGGTCCAACATATCACTATCAGGAACTTGTCTACCCATCTATTTGTGTCTGTGCGACCTACCTTACATATTTTAAGTAAACTGTCGTCCTTCTATATCTTTCCCCCCACTGAAACATGTTTATTCCTGTTCCCAGTTTAAGTAGGCCCTACTATACAAAGGACTTAATGGTATACGGATGGTATATACAGGTGTAGGCCTACATAGTTTTTCATCAGCTCAGAAGACAGTGTAATATTTAACGACTTTGATTAATTGTTAAGAAAATTTACACTGGGCTAATAGATTAGTTAGAGAAATCATCTTCAAATTAAGTGTTGAACTTACAATTTTGTCATCTTGAAGAAGATCCCACAGAGTGTATTTCCAGGCTTACACACATTTCTATCTTAAATTGAGAACGAATTCGTGTGGGTCTCCGGAATAATCATTCGAATTGGAAGCTTATTTGATGGAAAACGTGTCTGGAATCCCAAGTGTTGTGGTATCGCATGTGGCGAAAGATGAGCCTGCAGCAAAATCAGTAATTTTACTACATACACACAATCATTTGTATGGCTAACAACTAAATTTACAATTGGTAGGCCTAGACCTACTTCTTATTTTATTTTATTTTATCTATTAACTGGCTAGGCCTGAAAACAATTGAACATGTAATTCTTTAAATAAAGATAATTAATTAATTCATTCATATTTGCAGTCTACCCACTCAGTCACAGAACTGATTTTCATTAAATTAATTATTTAAAGAATAAAAATTTAATTGAACTAACAATTGTACGATCAACAACAACAACACAACAACACAACAATCTTGATTGACATCATCATTTTCCATGAGGTTCAACAATATTGTACCTGCATGCATTGCAACAAATTGTGTCAAATAGGCTAGGCCACCATATTGTATGAAATACCAGTTGAAGCAGTAGATAAGATATTTATTTTGTATAGAATAGGTTAATTTAAAAATACAACATAGGCTAGTCTAGGCCTAAAGTTCTACTTAACAAGTAGTATTTGTATATTATTTACCTGAGCTTGGGCAGCTAGATGGGCAAGCTCATCTTCACAAGCAGAATCTTCTCCATCAAAGTCGGCCATGTTTTTCTCCGACTTTGTGCTCATTCTTGACGAATAACTACCGTCCTCACACTCATCTCGTCATTCAGTTCCCCGTGCGCTTGAAAGCTCCGCAGAAATGGCCTGCAGTCGTGGATTTCATGAGGTGAACGTTGAACTAGATTGGCCAACTCGTTCATTACCCCACCCTGAGCAGAATCGGGGGAACTTTCTCGCGAATGGCCGTGAAGTGGCTGCACAAAGTTAGCTGGTTTCTTGTGTCCAGCCGGTACTTGTTGATCTGACTTAATGGCTTTGAGCATCACTTTAGGAGGTGGTCGTCTACCTGCATGGTGTTCATCTTCTGAGGCCGTCTCGCAGTCTTCATCGTCGGAACACTCATCCAGATGAGCCTCGTGTAACTGCTGAACTTCACATAAACTGGCACAACTCTCAAGACATTCCTGCAGTTTTGGTCGCGACTTATTGAACACCTTCTTCCTTCTTCGTTTTCTAAGTTTATCAACACTATCTTCCACATCCGATTCATTATCGCTGTTTAAATCTATCTTTGGCGGTTGGCACCTTTCCATAAGTTTGCGGGATAGTGCTTTTATATTTACAGCTTGTTTTTGTACAGATTTATGCACCAATGTGTTCTTGTTGCCATCAGCTTCCTTCAATAATTCCTCCTCCTCGTCATCATCCTCTTCATCCTCTAAATCTTCAACCTTGACGCTATCTGTAAAATCATAGTAAAAGGCACAAAGTATGTACATGAGTAGATAGTGCAAGTCCAACCTTGTTTAGGAATCCTCCTTCAATAGTCAATGTTAAAGGGGTATTTAACCGCTAAACTCAAAAAATATATTTCATTCAGGCTAACTAGTAATGAATTTAGCAACTAACAGAAAAATTATTGGGGCCACCATGACCTCCCAAAAAATTGTCAAACATGACATTTTTCGAGCTAGGTCCCATCGGCAAAAATCTTTCATAAGAAATAACATGGGGACGATCTTTATGCCCCGTGACCTTGGAGGATTTTGATCCAAAAACATATTGGCCATTATTGACGTACTCGACAGCCTTTTCTGTAAATTCTCGATATTTTGTGTTGTAATTTGGGCAAGTAGTTCGGTCAAAATATGCTGATTACCAAGATGGGGTGTGATTTTGGAATGCATATTTTTGCGTGTCTGAGGGTATATTTGGTCACAGTTTCAAGACACGATGTTATAAAGGGACATTTTAGATTGGTACTATGCTCTAGTATCTATGTGGACCAAAAAAGAAGCAGGTTAAAGCCGATTTAGGAAATTTTCCAAAACACCAATTTTCGCCAATTTCTGGATCAAAAAAATTAAAAAATTCGTGTTAAATCACAGTTACAAGATATAATTTTTTAAACTGTCATTTAAGTGTAGTATTGTGCTATAGATCACGTGGTAAAAAATAATTTTTGGGTTTTTTAGCCCCTTTAAGTGTAGCTGGCACATACTAACACAATGGATTTACTATCAACATTATCAATAATATGGATCTATTCCTTGACTGTGAGAGGCCGCCGTATCTGCTCTGACCCCAACGACCTCGCCAAGTATTGCGAACGCATTACTAACGCATTTGTGGCTCGAGGCTATGACAAGACTACGATCCAACAACGCATAAATAGACCAGTCAAATAGACCACCTCTCCACCCAATGACATCATACCTCTGGTCACTCAGTGGCACCCAGGACTCAGGCACTCAACGGCATTTTGAAGATCAGCTACATATATGATGTCCTCTACCAAAACCCCGAACCTGGTCAAGACCCCACCAAGAGTGACTTTCAGACGCCCCCCCACATGGGACCCAGTCGTTAAGAGAGACTGCCGTAAAGGATGCGCAAACTAAGAACCAATGGATTCCACCCTTTCCAAGGTGGCTTGCTGCTTGACCCGCCCCAAAAACACCAAAACCCCCACCCCCTTCATGTCAGGGCCCCGGCAGAAACATACCCCCTTTGGCAATTAACATTTCAAACCAGCAATCTGGATACCAGTCAAATAACCAGTGTCCTGCCCAGTATGTAGGCCTAACCCCAAAAAACGCTCAGGGCTGCAGAAAAGGACACAGGGGAAGACAAAAAAACGGGACAAGGACAAAAAAGTGGCTGTCACGCAGCATCCCACAAAATTGGACTTTTAAAAGTGCTAACAACCGATGGTTAAAACACTTCCTGCCCGCTGCAAACCAGGGGAATCAGAAGAGGGGGTTAGCAATCAGTGGGTTACCAATCCCGACTGCCACCTACCTGAATATCCCTAGACTCCTCCCCTCCCGTCCAGCCACACCCACCTACAGCGCCTTGTAAATTTGTCCATATCCTGACTTTTTTTATATTTTTTAGCCCCCTTTTTTTTTTTTTGTTTTGTTTTTTGATTTTGCAACGTTACCATTTCCTTCCCCTTTTTGAGGAAAAGACCTTGTGGAAAAGTCTCGTATTTTTTTGTTTTGTTTGTTGTGTTTTCTATATTTTTCAAAAAACTCAACGCCACCATACTTTTTGAAGAGAACTGTTGGTCCTATTAAAACCAGTGCGTACCAAGTTTAAATTTTTTTTTTTTTAGGTAGAGTGGAGTTTTATATGCAGAAGGTTAAAAAACAACTTTTAGTGATTTTTCATGAAAAGGTTACACACTAGATAAATTTTCTAGGCCACCCTATCCCATCTGGTCCTTTACATGAGCGTGTTCCTTGTTGTTTGAGGGAGAGGGTCCCCTCGCTCGACTCACTGGGCACCTTGTGGGAGAAAAGCTGTCGGGCGGTTCCCCCTCGGAAAATTTCTCCCCCCCATGTCACAGTTCCGGAGTACCGTTTGCCAGCGTGCCCTCGAGTTTATGCCAAAAAGCGCAGACTTTGGTAAACCCACGAAAGGCATTCCACCCGCATCTGACCGTATGTGCCACCACTGCCCAAAGAACTTTATCAGTGCGGGTGCCAAATACAGGCTCACAAAAACAAAGCATTTTTTATATGAAGTAGGCCTACGAAAGTAGACGTTAACTAGTAAAAAGTCAAAAACTTAATACAAATAGGTAGGTATTTATGACCATGTTGTTGTTTAACTTTCTTGCAGTTTTGCTTTTGAAGCAAAAAAAAATAAACAATAGGAATTTTGGGGGAAGTGGCCTAAATATCGCAAGTTTAATTGATGCACTAATTAATGATAGAATGCAAAAAAAAGGCACAACTGGTTTTTTTAAAAAATTTAATTGGGAGAAAAATCATGTGAGGAAATTGACCAAATCGCAAACACAAATTTTACCTTGCAAATGCGAGCTTGGGGTAAATTTTATGAGGTTGGGTTGGAAAAATCTCAAGTTGCAGTTGGGCGCCATTTCATGTTCAGCTTCAAAAAGTTTAAGTCCCATTAAAAATCAGTTCTGTGACGAGTGGGGAAAACCCAGCAAACTTTGAGTAGGCCCCCCCACCCATTTAACCTTGAGCGTATCCTAAAAAGTGTGAAAGTTTTCTGGACGTTTGTTTGTTTTTTTGGGTTAAGGACGGTCACCCTTTACGTATAATACCCACTTTAGCCTAAGGGGGGGGGGGGGAACCCATGCGGTTAAACCAGAGGGAAGGGGGAGGGGAAGGGGGTTTCTCACTCGGGCGTCCCCGTTGTTGTGTAAATTGCATGTGCCGGGGGGGTTTGGGAAACGGGTCCCCCCCGACCATTACCAAAGTGTTAGGGGGGGATAAAAATCCCCCTTATAATGATTTTCGGGGAATTTTTTCGAATGTTTTTTAAATTGCGGAAATTTTGGGAATTTCCCCCTTCTTCAAGCATTCTAGGACAAGTGAAAACCGAATATTTTTTAAAAACCCCTTCAAAAGAAATAATAATACCTTTTTTGTAAAAATTTAAAAATCCGAGATTTTTTTTTAAAATTGTGTCTAAGGGAAAAACAAATTTAGTTTGGCGGCATCTTCCCCTAAAAAACAGGTAAAAAAGGGGGTTTTTTTCCCTTGCTCCAAACACTTGGAATGGAAACCTTTTTTTCATAATTTTTGTTTTTAACCCATTATTGTTTTTCCGGTTATTTACAAAAAATTAACTTTTCTTACAAAACTTCCCCATCCTAGGGTCTTACCCCAATAAAAACTTTAATTAATGTTTTTACTTTGTTAAAAAAAAATTTTTAAACGGGAGTAGGCCTAAGACTAATTTAGGGGGTGGGTAAGGGTCTAGCCACAAGAAAATTTTGTGGCAACCCTGGTTGGAAAAATTTTCTCCCTCAGAAAGCGGGAAATGCAGAAAGTTTATAGGATTTTTTTTTATTTTAGTTTTATTTTTTTGAAAGTTAGATAAGGACCTTTTTGGGAATTCCACCCAATTTTAAATGAAAATTCCCTTTGTTTGGGTTACGGAAATTTCCGTTTTACCTCCAAAAAATCAAAAAGGTAAAATTTTCACAAATTTTTTTAAGGGGCTTTTTAAGAACTACCCAAAAAGGGAGTGGGTTGGCCGCAAAACGAAAAAAATTCAAAAAATTAAAATTTTTTTTATTAGGATTTTAAAGATAAAAAACCAAAAAAAACAAAAAAAAAAAACCCTTTTAGCCAAGTTATTTTTCAATTTTCCCTTGGATTCCCGTTAAATAGATTACGGGGGATGGCCCCCCCCGCCTACGGGCCGAAAACGTAATGACAAAAAAAGAAACCTAGGGTATTTTTTATTCATATCTTTTTTTTTTATATTTTTATTTTCCCCCCCGTAGGCCTAAAGGCCGCTTTTTTTACTTGGTTGAAATCTTAGTCTTAACCCCCAATTTCGCTTGAAATTTAATAAAACCTTCCTAATTACCTTAAGATTTGGAAAACGCAAATGTTCAGCGGTCTTAACATTCAGAGCTTTTCGGATTTTAAAGAAAGAAAAAAAAAGAAGCTATTTTTTATGGGGTGCTTAAATTTGGGACCCCAATATTTTGTCCATTGGAAAAGCCTTTAGAAATTTTAATGGGAAAAAACTCAAACCAAATCCCCAAAAAAACCAGCCCTCAAAAATGTTTTGGTAATTTGAATACCCGGGTTTGGGGAAAAAATTTAAAGACGAACGGAACGGCCCAGGGAATTTGTAATGTCGTTTTTTGGGCCCCCTCGTGGGAAAACGGAAAGGTTGTGTCGGTTTTATGGGTTACCTTTAAAAATTCAAAAATTTAAATCTAAAACTTTTCTTAGTACAAGGGGATAAAATATCATTTCGTTTTGCATTTCTAAATTTTTTTCATTTAATCAATTAATATTTTTATTTTTATTTATTTTTTTTAAATACAGAATAATTAAATTAATCCTTCTTTATTTGGAAAAAAAAAAAAATATTTTAAAACTTTTTCCATGGGTTGGGAAAGGAACTTTCCTCACCCAAAAACTATTTACGTTATTTGGGCTACCGTTTTTTGGAAATCCCAATTTAAATTACGGAAATCCAAAACAAAAAAATTTTTAATTTAAGTACATTCATAAAAATTTTTTGAATTTTCAAAAAATTTTAATTAAGTCAAATTTATTATTTCAAAATCCTTTGGCCCGTTTCGGTGGGGTTGTAAAGAGCAAAACAACCCCACTAATTTTTTTTGGGGGCAAAAAATGAATTTTTTTGCTCAAATCAATGTGGCCTTGCCAATGATGCAAGAAACCCATTTTCCTTGCAAGAAATTGGGAAAGGGGTTGTTTGGTTCTACTGTAAAGGGGGCCAAAATTCAAAATTTTTTTATCAATTTTGCCCTTCCCCCAATTTTTTTTAATTAAAACCTCATTGTTTTAAAAATTCGTTTTAAAAAGTGAATGGGCGTTAAATTTAGAGATTCCCCGCAAAACCATTGTAAGGGTTGAACTTGAAAAATTAAAAAATCCCCCATCTTATCAAAAAAAACAGGGAATCCCGAGGGTTTTAAAAATCCACAAAATTTGAAAAGAAAATAAGAAAAATCTTGCAAAAACTAACTTTAACTAAGAGGCCACTAGAGGTAATAACCTTGGGCCCCCCTAACCCAATTATTTTAAAAGAGTTGTAAAACCAAAAAAACCAACAAATTCGGTATTTTTAAAAACCTAACAGAAAGAGGGCACTTACATCCGTTACTTCCCACATTGGGGTTAAATGCCACGCTTTTTCCCCTTTTTTTCTAGCAAAATTTTAAAAAAATTTAACGGGCCACTTTATTTAAAATGTTTTAAATTTAAATACAATGCTCCGTGCCTTTTGTTAAAATTAAAAAAACAAGTTAAAAAAAAAAAAGATGTCGTAAAATTTTTGTTGCCCTTCTTCTAGTGGCCCATCTCACACCTATTTTTTTGCACAAAATAAGGTTGCAGAATGAGGGGCAACTTGAAATTGTTTAAAAGATTCGTCTACGGTCCCCTCCCTATACAAATGCCCCCTTTCGAAGTGGTAGGCCTAAACAAAATTTCTGTAGCCTTACAATAAAACTCATCTTTTTTATGGACCTTATTTGCCCTGGATGCCAATCGAACAAAATGTCAAAACCCAATCAAAATCAATTGGGGCCTTCCACATATTTTTGTAGACTAGGTACACACTACTATACCTTATGTAAAAAATGCTAGTTTTTACTGAAATATTTACCTGCCATGAAAATTGATACTTATTCGCAGATCCTTTGTCCCAAATCACGAGCTAAAACCGACGAAAAAAAAGAAATTTGCATGTTTTTAAATTGAGATAATTAAATTCCAAATATGGGCAAAAATGTGAGCGTGTATGACAACTTTTTGGACCGCCTAAACCGTCTATGATAGTCTTAAAAAAAGGCAAACTTAAAAAGGGAAATCAATTTCTGGAGGAGGCACGAAAAAACCAAGTAAAAATTTTGTTTTAAAGGGTCTTTAGTTTTGTGAAACATGTTTGGGCGCAAAAGGAAAGCCCCAAGAAAATTTTTCAAAATGCAGTAGTTTTTCCGCTGTAGTGATTTTTCATCTTTTTTTCTTAATCGCCCTTTTTTTTTCGATTACGGGATTTTTTTTTCACCCCAATTTTTTTAAATTTTTATCCTTGGGAAAAGAATTTCCCCCTCATTTAACTTCACTTTTTTTGTTTTTTCAAATCCGCTCGTTTTCACTGTTCAAACCATACAAATTTTTAAATTTCGACATCCCAAGCATTTAATCTTGGGAAATTGTCCGGCATTAAGGCCCCTTTGTAAGAGTTTTTTTAAACCCTTTTTGGGGTGTTTGGGGTTTCAGGAAAAATACATCTTTCGTTCTTTTAAAGAGGAACCCCAAAAATTATAAATGGTAACAAAGCAAATTTTTTAAATTTCTTTGGACCAAAAAACAAAAGGGGCCCGTAAGGAAATTTAAAATTTTTTTTTAACCATAGAAAATAAAAGCATATTTAAAAAGTATGTAAAACCAATATTTTAAGTTTTTTAGAAATTTTTTACTTTTAGTTTAGGTTTTGGAGAAGGGAGTTTTTCCCTTGGGTTTTAAAGCACCAATAGTGGGTAGGGGAAAAATCCCGCTTTAGCCACCGAGTAGGGGGAAAATAAAAATTCTCTTTTTCTTACTTTTTTATTTCGTGTTTTCATGGGGCCCGTCTAAAAGGGGAGGGGCAACAAAAAACCCCCAGGTTTTAGATAATAACACCCACACCCAGTGGAGTGGAAATGGGATTTTTCCCTTTCTTTCCTTTTCAATTTTTGAGGGCCAAAGTAACCCCGGGTGGGGGGGGGAAATTTAGGTTTTTAGCTCCCCAAAAAAAAAAAAAATTGGGGAATTATTATTTTTAAAATTAGGCTACCTAACGTAACTTTTTTTTTTTAAATTTGCAAGGGAGATGAGTAAAAAAATTAAAAATATTTAAATTTTCCATTTTAAAAGGGGGGTTGAGTTTTGTTTGATTTAAAACAGGCTTGCATTTCCCTTTTTGGCATTGAAACCCCTAAAAAAATTTTAACCCCTTTCCTTTAAATATGCAATTTTTTAACACGTTTCAAGTTTTTTTTCAGGGGGGTTTTTAATTCTTTAAGCCTTTTTTATTGCAAAAGACAAAAACATGATACGTTAAGAAAGTAGGTCAGAAACGATTAGAAATGAGGGTAGGGGCCAATGCTTTAAAATGGAGTACCATTTTTTAAACTTTTTTTTTTACCACTCCCTCTTTTGCATGTCAAAAAAAAATTAGTCTATATAATAGGTTAAAATAAAAAACATCCTACCCATTTAACAAAATAAAATGGGACCCTTGACATTTTTTCCTCCAAACTCGTTCCTATTTTAGGGAGGCCCTTGGGCGGGATTTTCCCCGGGGGGCGGGGACGGGCAAAAACTGGAGGTACCCTAAAATTAATTTGTGGGGAAAAGAAAATTTCCCAAAAAAGAAGGGGGGGGACCGTCCCATAAAAATTTTTGGGGGCCCACCCAAAAAACCTTTTAAATTTGGGGAAAAAACCCCACAAAAAACCCAAAAAAAAGGGGGGTCTTTGGCAACCCGGGGAATTTAAAAATTATCCTAGGGTGTTAATTTAAATTTTTTAATTTTTTAAATCTTTTTGGGGAAAAACCCTATTGGTTTTTGGGTATAATTCCCAAAAGTTGGGGGGCTCCCTTCAAAAATTTCCAAGGTCCGGGTCCAAAAAGTTCCCAAAAAAAAATTCAATTTTTAGGGGAATGAAAATTTTAATTGAGTTTTGGGATAAAAAATTTTGGGCGGGGGAAAAACCTTAGGCCTTGGGTTTTATTAAAGAGAGTTGAAAAGGTCCCCAAACCCCAATGTCCTTTATCGGGCAAAAAAAAAGGTGTAATTTCCGTTTCGGGTTTTTTAAATGAAATTTACCATTAAGAATTTAGGTTTAGAAAATTTGAAAATTCCGCTAGGAATATTTTAAAAAAAAGGGTGTTTAAAATTTTCCTTTATTGAAAAAAAAAAAAGGGGTTTTAAAAACCTAACCTTGAAGTGTTGGCAAAAATTAAAAAAGGGAAGGGGGAAGGGGGAGCGTTTCAGAAAAAAATACGGGAGGACTGACTGCAATACCGAAATACTATCGTTCTAGTGTAGTGCAAAAACCAGAAAAAATTTCCCAAAAAAGAAGTGGGCGGACTCGTCCGCCCGCGTCCGCCCTGAAATTAACTAGTACTGCCTGGGCCCTTTGTTTAAAATTTAAACTTTTTTAAGCCCTTTTTAAATCCCTCCAAATAAAAATGTAAAGCGGTCCCCTAATCAGAGCATTTAGCACCCCCTATTTAGGATGTAGCCCACCAATGTGGGGGGTCTCCCAGCTACGCGAGTCCGGTGCATGTAGTCCCGGAAAGAAATTCAATTCTCAGGGTGTAATTTAGAGTATTTTAATGAGTTTTTGGGACTAGAAAATACCTTTTTGGTTTTTGGGGTTGAAATTCCTTTAGGGCCATGGGCTTTGCAAAAAATGAAACTGAAAGCCAGTATGCCTAGCTGTTTCCCTTCACTTCCACAGATCGGCGTGCCTTTTACGATTTCAAAAAAAGGTGAACATTTCCCGGAATTGTCGGGGGAAAAAAAATGAAAAAATTAGAGGGGGCCCATACTAGGCTACTAAAAAAAAAATCGAGAAACTGTGAAGGTCCCCCCCGACCGAAAAACCACCAAAACTGGGCCCAATATTCAATTATCACAGCGCGGTGGATAGTGAACCTTCCGAATTCTATGCGAAATGTCGGCAGTTCAAATCTCTGAAAGGTCGTTTTTTACCATTCTATGTTTTTCTGTTTTTCTGCAAATGATTTCACCATAGAGGTTGGTTACGAATGCAATTCTACGTCAGAGATAATAAAAGTGTTTAAAAGTGCTTGGCCTATTTGAAGGAAAAGCCTTATCTCTACACCTTGAAGTGTAGGCAGCCTAAAAAAGGACTTTCGTTTAAAATAGCAACGTTAAAGGTCTTGAAGGTATTTTTTGTTACTAAAACAGCAAAAAAGGACGACAACGACGACGACAACCGACAAAAGACTTTTGTTTAAAATAGCAACGTTAAAGGTCTTGAAGGTTTTTTTGTTACTAAAACAGCAAAAAAGGGCAAAAAAGGGGACGACACTTTTATTACGGCACGCCTCTATCCAATCAAATCATTGGCCTTACGACTAATATATTTATTAATCACCAACAACAGGTATTGCCCCACAAGTGTTGGGTTTTTCAACTAAAACTAAACAATTTAAAATACAATTTAATTTAAAACAATACAAACACGTTAAATACAAATAATTAAATACATGAACAAGTAGTAGGCCTACTTCAAAAATTTAAATATTAGGCCCTAGGCCTAAATACAACAAGAAAAACTTGAATAACTAATTTTGTACTAGTAATACCGAATACGGCTGACCGTATGACTATCCATGGCCTTGATTATTATTACTAGGAAAACGCCAAAGTCATTGTTAGACGAGTGGTGACTAGATTTGGGTAGCCAGTGTTGGAAAAATTAAAATTTTTTAAGATTTTAAAAAAATTTTTCAAAAAGGTATTTTTTTACTGCTAGTATGTTTAAGGTGGTCATTTTAATTATTGGTAGTTTTAAATCCAAAAGAAAAGCATGTGAAATTGTAAACCAGGGTCGTAAAAAATTTCCCCCGGGGGGGGGGGGGGAAGGCCCCCTATCTCCCAAAGTCAAAACGGAACTAACGCCCTGCGCGTGGGGCGGCTCCAATGGGGAAAAATAAAAACCTGCACGCAAATACGGTCAAAAAATTATCGATGTGCGGAGGCTGAAACAACAAATGACAGACGAAACGTAAAAATTCAATTTTATTTCAATCAATTACCCCCTGGGCCTGCTTTTAAAAAACGTTTACTTTTGTTTTATTTTTTGTACTATAAAGTGTTGCGCAGGGCACTGACTTTTTCGTGCGAAATAAATGGATATCCTTTTTTTTAACCCTTTACAGACGTAAGTGTAGCCTGGGCCCAAGGCCACAATACAGTTTTCAGAGTAAGTAGGCCTACGCCCTTGGCTTTAAATTTTGAAACCTTAAGCAATCTGTTTGTCGGCCTAGGCCCTGGGCTTAGGTCTATTTATCAGAAATATATTCTCATCATAAAGAGATTTTTTGCTTTATGCAAAAACATTACCAACTTTGATCGATTTAATTTTTTGATGTTTCACGCCATTTTTCTCAACAACTTTTTAACAAATAGAGAAAAAATATTTTTATTGAAGTAGTTCCATCAATCGTAACACAGAGTCGCGTGGAACGTTAGATTTCTAACGCCAAAAACCGACTTTTTATTTGGCCCAGGGCGGTAAAGGGAGTTGAAAGCCCTCCCCAACGGGGAAACTTCTTTATCGACTCTGGTAATACCGGTACTAAGGTAAGAAGGCTGTGCATTACTTTCATTTTTCCAGTAAACAAAGAAATTAGCACTGTTAATTTCGAAGACATTGAAGCTTTACTTGATCAACCATCACTCAGTGGATCTATTTACTAACTTATTTATTTTGTAATAATCTCGCATAATATACAAACTTTTTGTTAATTTTTCGTCCCAAAATCAAATTTTTTTTCTAAGACTTGTGGGCCTAAACAGAATGTTTTTAAAATCCTAAATGGTATTAATTCATTTTCTGTATTCGTTTTTATATTCTGAAATTGTGATTTTTTAGTTTTTCCCTGAATGGAAAATGAACCCCCCATTTTAAACCCAAGGCCAAAAGTCACCCCAGGTATCATCTTGTTAGAAAACTAACAGTGGGCCCACTTTTATTGCTCTAAAATTTTCTGTAATTTCATCAGCGTATTTGCCATTCAAAGCAAAAAAATGCATTTTTCCCTGCCACTGCCAGAAAATAAATTTACCTAGCCTGTAGAAAAAAAATGTCTTCCAAACTCTATATTTAAAAAAGTTTAACCAAAGGGGGGCGATTTCCCCGATGTTTTACAGTTTAAATTTAATTTAAGTACCTGTTCGTAGGGGAAGGGGTATTTTTTATTTTTTCCTCCTAAGGTAGGATTTATTTTTATAAATACTCTTTTTTGCCTAGAGTGTGACCAATTTTAATAACCTTTTAGGCATAGAAATGACTTTGATTTAGATTTTTTAATGACTCAACTTTTACTATTAAGAAAAATTTTTTGTTTTTTGTAGGGCAAATGTGTCTTATATTATTTTAACTGTGGTCCCATGTGTATTTTTATTTTGGTTTGTTTTGGGCCCATGTTGTTGTTTTTGATGTTTGTTGGTTTTTTTTATACCTGTATACTGGTTTTAAAAAAGTTCTGGATAAAAAAAAATAATAAAATAATAATAAATAATAATAATAATAATAATTACCGGTACCTACAATAAGTATTTTAGTAATGAATACGAGTGTCTGAGTCGCTTTACCAGGCACATTACCAGTAATTTTACGTAAAATTTGAAACGCATTTTTTAAGTGCGAACATCAAGTTATATGATAACACTGATTTTTTATTTTTTTGAAAATTTTCATGAAATTTTTAACAAATCAAAATTTTCTGAAAATTGACAGCACTAAGTAGGCCTACCCGGGAACATTCCCCTTCCTCCCCATACATAAGGCTGGATCCAACATGGGTTTTTTTCCCCCCTCCTATCAAGCCTCAAGAATTATGACCCTTTCAGTTACGTGCTTATCCACAAAACTCAAAAACTCTCATTTATAGGCTACCTTCTTGGTAGACTATAACAACCAACTTAAATGCAAAATATGTTCCCGGGTACCTACTCAACACA
The DNA here is from genome assembly GCA_024449915.1 of Sweltsa coloradensis. Lineage (NCBI taxonomy): Eukaryota > Metazoa > Arthropoda > Insecta > Plecoptera > Chloroperlidae > Sweltsa > Sweltsa coloradensis. Next base: position 97,297 of record JAMZAV010000032.1, on the reverse strand, counting down.
TAACTCGCTCACTTGTCTAACAACGACTTTGGCGTTTTTCTATTCTACATATTCGTCTAAGGCGCCTTTATACCCGGAACCTGGGAGACCCAGGTTCAAACAACAGACAGGATAGATTTATTTCTTTCTGGATTTTTTATTATTTAGCTGGAAAATGATAAAACACGTTTTATGGAAAGCATAGCCAGGTACAAAATACAAGTTAAGATTGCAAGGTTTCTCCGAGCGGATTTTTGAGTAACCTTGAGCGTGTATGATTTGAAACACCTTGGTCACCGCCTACATTCAAAAAATTATCCACTAGACCTGCGTTGTAGAAGCTTTGTTCACTGTGCAGTGCGCTCACTCGTCTAATTACCCCAATTTGGAGGTGGTGTGGGGTAAATGAGGGGTTTAAACAGCATTGATGGACTAAGATAAAAAAATACAAACCCAATTGTAAAACCATGTTCATTCATAGTTCTGGGGAACTTTTTAGATGTCAAAATATTTTTTGGAGGGTAGGCCTACTGGTAGGGTTGATATGAATTGATGTACGGTAGGTACTCAGTTTTTCGGTTATAATGCCAAACACACCTTGGAAAGGAGATTGTTTTGGTTTTCTTTTGCAATTAGTTTTGTTTGCAAAATGTAGGCCTATTAGACTTGATAAAGTGCTACATGTAATTAGCACGAAACGTTGTCGAAATAAATAACTTCTATAGGCCTAGGCCTACACGGACAACCGAAAGCTATCTAGGGCCTAATGAACACTTATAACAACCGTGAAAGCATTTTTTTTTACAACAGATGTTGACAGTATAGGCTAATTACACTTGTATATACGACAAAGCATTGCAGCTCAATGACCTAGGCTATTGGATAGACCTATATGGGGTAGATTTTAGGGCTGTTCATATTTACCCCATGTTCCCATTTACCCAATTTAGGTCTCGGTACCCTTATATTACCGATGTTCAAACCCATCCTATTTGCTGTGACCGGTGCATGAGAATGAGAACAAGAATCGAAAAAGGTCCTGATCTTGTTCTTGGTACTAGAACATGGCGGCTGTTGACGATACGTCCGAAAAGCATACCCGGAAATAAAAAAACGATAAAATGCATGAAGCATCTAGTAGGCTAAAAAGACCCGGTTGATTCTGTAAAATCTTATGGAAGAAACGTGTTATCCGGCACTTTAGCGACAATTTTTCGTGTCGACTGATTCTGAAAAAAGTAGCGACGCTTGATAACGAGAAGAAAAAAGGAGTCGCTATCATGCTATCAAGTACGATAAAAGGCGGCCTTTTGCGATATTTTACAGAATAGGTCGATAACGATAATTTTAAGTGATATTTATATCAACCGTGATCCTATCGCTATCATAGCGACATTTTACAGAATCCACGCAGGAATCAGACCAAGAATAAGAACCAGACCAAGTAATGAGACCAAGAACACTATTCGGTTAGGTCCTAAACCTAGTGTGAAAAAAAAGGCTAGGGCCAAGGTTAGGATCGAGCACATGAAAGTGCAGGCCTACCTAGGCCGCTATCCACAGAATAAATATATAATAATATCGTCTTACATCCTAGGGCTAGGCCTAGGCCTACGACCCTAGTTTAATCTAGGCTTGCCACAGAGTCGAAAAAACTAACACATCACTTTTGACCCCCCACCCCCCAGGACTTGGCCTAGGCCTAGGCCCTAGCCCGAAAATAAAATATGTTAAGAACTAGGCCTAGCCTAGGCCTAGGTATGCCGGTACTCTTGGGTCGTAAAGCACGAACAACATAAGACCTTAGGTCTATCCACGCCCTAACTAGGCCTGCCTAGGCAAGGCCTAGGCCTAGCCTATAGGCCCAGGCGGGCCCAGGCCCCTAGGCCTAGGGCCGAGCCCAAGCCTAGGAGGCTACGAACGAGTAGGGCCTAGCCCAACATCAACTTACACAACAACAGCAAGTCCATAAATTCGCCGCACACATCGCACATCTTGTTAAAAGTCGTGGTTAGGATGCCTAGGTAGGCCCACGACCCAAAACCTAGGCTTTAGGCCCAACAAAGTTTGTTTTTGAGGTTACGAATTTAGCGATCCATAATACTAACAGGCCTGCACTTTTAACCATTACACACAACGGAACAACCCTACATCGAATTTATCAGCAAAATAGTTTTCAGTGATAAATTGTCCAACCACATAGGCTACAGATAGAAGACTTATCCGTTTGAGTAATGAATTGAGTTAAAAACACGGCTTGCAAACAAATAGACCTCTACTTATGACACTGGCCCGCTGATGGGCCCGCTCTAGAGGCCCTCGCTCGACAGAATAGTGACGTCTATTATTGAATTTAACATTCAATGCAAAAGAAAGATGGCTGGTCAATGCACAGGGCGTCATTATATTCACTACACTGTTTGTACTTTGATTGAACGCAAAAAGACAAAATAACAAAATTACTCCATTATTTTATTTTTTTGAGCGAGCGTCTCCACTTGACTCTTTTGGCTCGAATGTCTGTTTTTTTTCTTCTGTTAGTGCTTCGGTACAGGTCGCACCGTTTCTCTGATCGACCTGAAATTCTTCACACATGTACATACCACCTATGCGGGTTGCTGTATAGTTTTTGAACAAAATCTGATCATTGGTTATAAAAAATAAAAAATAAAAAAATAAAAATGTTCCGATCGTTATGAAATTTTGCATGGTCAATAAGAACAACATTCTCTCCTATTTTACAAATTTTCAGCTAAATCGCTCAAGACCTTCGCTTATTAGAAATGCCACAAATGTAGAAACCACCCAACTAGTATACTTTGCTCTTTTTGAAAGTCATAGAATTCTGGGGCCATTCTTCGCACCATAACATTATTTTTAAGATTCAAAAACGTGCAATAGATTTAATCGATAAGAGCCATCCACGAAAACACATTGTAAACCATTTTCAAAAACTCTAAATATTCTAACCATATGTACCGTTTAACAGGTTATATCAATCGTAGTACTACCCCCCCCCCCCACCACCCCCCACAATTGTCAAACAAAACATCATCATTTAACGAAAAACAAGAAATACATTCATATGAAACAAGACAAGTTAACAACTTCACCATTGTAACCACCATAATAGCAAACTAACTCAAATCAATTCTGATATATTTCAAAAACCAAACTATTTAACAACTTCCAAATGACCAGTAAAAGATAACTTACTGAAATTGACAAAATTTAAAGAAACAGTAAAAAATATCTTGCTAAACAAAGCATATTATTCTCTTCAATTGATTGATTGGATATTGCTTTACGTCTCATATTTATGCAACTTGACTAATCAAGATTATTTGGATGAGCAATAGGCTAAATGAAAATTATTATTAATTATTTAACTGATGCATAACATCTATTATTAGGAAATTGTGTAGTTTAACTGTTTCTGTAAATTTGTTATTTATTAGTTATTTTAAATGTGTTTGCCTAATTAAATTTATACATGTGTATATTTATCTACGGCAATAAACATCTTGAATCTATAACAAAAAACTTGTAAAAAACAGCCAAACCTTACACAATCAAAAGCAATGAGATCTAAAAGAAAGGCCAAGCTTGTGTACCCTCCTACATTTTCGCAATCTTAACACATAAATTCAATTTACCCTGTGACTGCATCCTTGCAAAGCTTGTCAAAATAAATTTGCACAAACTTTTACATTTAAAACAATAGTTGCAAATAAAAATTTGCCGCGCTTTGCAAGGATGCAGTCACAGGGCAAAGTTAATTTATGTACAATTAACATTCTTTGTACTAGAACTAGAAAGTAGAATAGTTTTTAGCCTTAGCTATAGTAATAATAAATTAATTAATAAAGGCTACTATTGTAATAGGGTAACCACGAACAAGTATTTTCCTTATGTGGTTGCCCAACTTACGCGACAAAAAACATACCTTTTGAAAAATGATCATATTTGTCTTAATAAATTGAATTGAGTAATTGAATTTTTTTTATGTTAAGATTGTTTTCTTGAAACATGTTGGGGGAGGGTACAATAAGCATGTGCAATTTTCTTTTTTTTTTAGTACATCTCCTTGCTTTGGATTTAGGGTAAGTGGCTGTTTTAACGAATGTTGTTATGTGTTCTTTATTCACCATTTGTTTGTTGAAAATATAGGTTAAATCGATGGCAGGTTTGGTTTACTATCCTAGGAGGCGTAAATCTTGTAAGGCCAAAACGTATAATGTACTGCCATGTTACGGTAGGTAGGCATTTCGAAATCAGATACTAGAAAGATGTTTTTTTTACCAGGTCCCAAAATCAGAACCCCAGTGCCGTTGTTTAAACTCGCTCCACCCCGGTATAGTGCTTAGCTAACTCCCGCCGTCTAGTTGTAAGATACAATAATTGTGTTAGTCTCAATCCTGTATCTATCTAGGTAATAAGGGTCTTGCTGGATCTCGCTACGGAAGGTCCTAATCTCTACTAAGTGGCGACACGAGCGAGTTGGGACAGCCTCCGTATAGGTGGCGGGAGAAATGGAATTTTTTAGCGAGGTACTCTCCCCGAAGACCGTTTAAATCGCCACTCGCAACAAGCTACATGAAATCCAGTGGACCTTGTTTTGTATCTTACATACATCCAGACGGCGGTGATGAAATCAATGCATTAAAAAGTAATGTGAATATAAGGTATCCACTGATCAAGCGTATGCGAACCGTTGGCCAATCAAATTCCAGTATTCCTGCATAGGTGCTGCTACGGGTGACAACGAATACACACTAGATTTCTTGACATCGAACCCGAAGTCTCGAAGATGGTAGACATGCACTAGGGCCCTATGCACTAGGGTAGTCATCGCCTGGCGTTTTGTTCATATTTTACCGATTTTAAGTTGCACGTACAAGGTAGGGGACCAGGCTTATTACTTGAAGATTATTAGAAGCGTAAGTAAATAAACAACAGCGTGCCTCAGTTGTTGACAATGTTTCGTTTGGGATGTGTTCGATAAGCCCTATTGAGTTATTGAGGCCGTCAATTTAACAAAATAGTGTTGCAGAAGGGGGCGTATCCCGGCTAAGTTAGCCTTCCTAGGCCCTAGCCTAGCCTAGGCCTAGGGCCTACTAGGCTACCCCACCCATCATTGTCTGGCTACAGTCTTTCTACTGCTTTCTAATTCTACAGTTCTAATTTTGGAAGGGCTTCTGTATGGGTTTAGGTCCTTCGCCTTGCTGTCAAGCAGTCTTGACCTAGGCCCATGGGAACTCTTTCGGTTGGTATGTACAGTTTTTGATCAGTAGGTACTTTAGATTTAAAATAGCGACGTTAAAGGTTTCGTAGGTACACATAAAAAAAACTGTCCATACCAACTGAAAGAGTACCGGCCCATGCCTAACCTCATACACCCCCATTTTCGTCCTTGACCCTGAGATGTTTACAGGTTTACTTGTTGGGGAGGTTTGGGTGTATGGACTTTTGGCGTGCCTGAGGCACATGGCTGAGGCGTAGCCCTAGACTTATGCCTGTGGTCGTCTTGGTCTTTGCGGCTGTGCCTAGGCTGGCTTGTTGGTCTTGTGGTTAGCGTCTCTGCTTCCATCGCAGAAGGTCCAGGGTTCGATTTTCGCTGAAGTTAGTAGTTTTTTAACTTCTTCTGAATTCCATCAGTTCTTATCTTAGGAATTTGTAGGCCTAAACGGTGATTTTGGAGCCGAACTAGCAACGAGGCACATAATAAATTTAAAGTTGTTCTGAATCGGACTTGTTAATTCTGGCGTTGATCTGCGGGTATTCGCACTGTCCATACCACTGATTGCTAGGCCAAGCCTATATTTCCTATTAAAAAATACAGATATCTTTGGTTGGTTAGCCTATTGCTCACTCGTCGATCGCGTTGGCTTGGTCGCTTTGATTTACTGTCCCCCACTGAAAATCAGTTAGCCTACATGGCTAAGTGGGTTGATTTTTTTGATTTTGATTTATTTATGTTCCATTTATGACTAGGCGCCAGGCTAGGGGTACGCGGTCCCTATCCCAGTTTTAGGCAAGTTCCCCCCCAAAAAGTTAACTAGCTAGGCCTATGCCTAGGAAAGCTTAGGCCTACTTCTGCTTAAAAAACAAAGTGATCTAAGTTCCTTTCACATGCCTTTTAAAATAACGGGCTTAAATAAATATAGGTGATAGTTAACCCTATTTGTCAGACTGGATCCGACAAAAGAGTGTTTTGCAGTTCCACCGTCTTCTAAATAATAAAAAAAAACATGACCCGATAGGTTAGGCCTAGGCCTAAGTTAATTTATCAATTAAAAAAACTCCCGATTATGTCCCAAGAAATCCATCCATATATCTACCAAATTACCGGTACCTAATACACAAGCTTCTACCATTTGGAATCTGACCCCCTTGGTGGAGCCATTTTCGAAAACACGGGAAGTCGCAATATATTTTTATACAGGTAGGGCCTAGGCCTACTGGAATTCAACGGGATTACGAGGGCGAAAGGAACTTATCACAAAACGTAAATTCATTGAAAGTTCCCACAAAATAGTTAGGCCTACCCTACTTTTTGCAACTTGGGGACTGATGTAAGAAAAGAAACTCATTCCCATTAAAGTTTCTAAAAAGGAACGTGTTTTTCCCCAGACTGGCTAGGCCTAGTCCTGATAAATTTTCCCATTGGTTGTGCACACTTTCTCTAAACTAGGCCTAGTTGATTCATAGGCCTAAGACTTCATAATTTTATATAAGCAACAGAAATCATAATCACTAAATTCAAAATTTTGAGCATCACTTTTTTTCTATGTTAATTCACAGTTAGTGAACTAGGCCTTTTATTATTTCACCCCTTTGGACCCCATTGAAAGGAAAAAAAGTGAAAATCATTGCTAATCAATTTTTCCTCATTTGAATGGGAGGTGCTAAGCCAACACCCCCTCTCACCCAAGCGGACTCGGATAAGCCGCGGTCGCTTAGCCGGTTCCTACTTGGACACTGAACACCGAAGTTAAGCAGCCTACGGGCGTTGTCAGGGGTAGAGTGGACGACCGCTCTGCCCTGAAACACGTACATACCGTTGGTTAGAGCAGCAGTGCAATTTCATGTAACTTTCTTTTTATAATTTTTTGTTGAAAACACGAGCGTTGTTCATCAAAATCGTTCGGAGCGATCATGTACCTTGTTAAAACCGCGTTATCACCCACCTTGGAGGCTCGTATCTAGGTGATAACGCGAACAATGTGAAACATAGCTTTAGAAAGCCCTGCAGAGGAATCTTTTCAAAGCCCTAATTTATTTAATAGGTTGTTATTAATAAATAAATAAATAAATAATAAATAAATTGTATTTAGCATCTACCCACTCAGTTATATAACTGATTTTCAGTGAGGGACTTTAAATCAAAGCGACCAAGCCAACCCGTAGGCCCTGACACAATCGACGAGTGAACGATAACCAACTAAAGATCAATATTTTTAATAGGAAATATAGCAATCAGTGGTATGGACAGTGCAAACACCCACGGATCAACGCCAGAATCAACAAGGCTGATTCAGAACAACTCTGAATTTATTATGTGCTTTGTTGCTAGGACGGCTCCAAAGTCACCATTTACAAACTTCTAGGACAAGAACTGATGGACTTAAGTCCAAATCAGAAGTTAAAAAACTTCTGACTTTAGCGGGAATCGAACCCTGGACCTTCTGCATTGGAAGCAAATACGCTAACAACAAGACCAACAAGCCACACACAATGAATTCAGTTAAGTAGTAAGAATATTGTAATTGGACCTTTATTCATTATGTAATATTAGAAATGGCACATGTCACAATACATTTATTACAAAGTACCATAGTAGAAGGGTTGACAGGTTGGGAAAGCATAGAGAACATAAAGAACATAAAACCCAGCCTGAAGGGCTGGGGGCGACAAAACTTTTCACCTGCTGATGACAACTGCAGCTAATTTAAAGTTGTTTGTTACCTTAATCCACGACGCGTTTCGTCCTTCTGGGACTCATCAGGCGGATGGTGGCCACTAAAAATCAGCTAACTATATATGCAAACAAAACTCACAACACATAACCAAACCTGTGGTAGGGCCACGCAAGAAGTAAATTCTGCATGCATGTTGTCATCATCAGCAAGGTTACTTCACAGCTTCACACACCATTCATAGGCCTACTGGGGCACACAGTCAGCACATGTGACAGTAAGGGGGCTTCCCTCCCAACTCTGGTGCTCGGGAGACAAGAAATCCATGACTTACCCTGGATTCGAACCAGGACCCTTGGCAACAAGAGAAAAGCTGCCCCTCGCTGCTGTTGCTGGGCAAGGGTGCCTCTTCATTCATTCTAAGAGAAAAGGTTAGAGATAGGAAGGGTGGAAAGTCACAACACAGCACAACCAGTGAGGAGGCTTCCCTCCTAGACTCTGGTGCTTGGGCGACAAAAGAACCATGTCTTACCCTGGATTTAAATAAATAAATAAATACAAATAAACCAAGACCTGTGGCAATGAGAGAGGCTGCCCTACGAATTGTGACTGGGATTCGAAAACGAAAGGAAACATTACTACAAATTGCAAGCTCTTGGCTATAGCACAGGCACACGTGCTTTACTAGCTATTGGCTGCAGGTGAAGAGGTTGAAGGAAAAGAAGAGTAGGCCTAGGGTTTAACAGGTTCATCACCTGCTAGGCCCCCCAAGCAGGACAAGGAGTCACACTTGTAAGGAACAAGGAAACACTGACCCACCAGAGGGTGTAGAGTAGGCTCGCCCATCTCGACCCCATTGGTGAAGAAAGATAGGCCCTAGAAAGTAAAAGAGGTGTCAAAAGACTGGTTTGTTACAATTAGGAAAAGGCCAATCGGCTAGTTTAGTATGATTGGAGAAGGGTTGACAGGTTGGGAAAGCATAGAGAACATAAAGAACATAAAACCCAGCCTGAAGGGCTGGGGGCGACAAAACTTTTCACCTGCTGATGACAACTGCAGCTAATTTAAAGTTGTTTGTTACCTTAATCCACGACGCGTTTCGTCCTTCTGGGACTCATCAGGCGGATGGTGGCCACTAAAAATCAGCTAACTATATGCAAACAAAACTCACCACAACACATAACCAAACCTGTGGTAGGGCCACGCAAGAAGTAAATTCTGCATGCATGTTGTCATCATCAGCAAGGTTACTTCACACACCATTCATACTGGGGCACACAGTCAGCACATGTGACAGTAGGGGGCTTCCCTCCCGAGCCAATTGGCCTTTTCCTAATTGTAATAAAAAAGTACCATAGTAGATGATTTAATGTCTTTCTATTGCGGCCTAGAGCTAGACCCTATGCCAGTCTCTTTGTTATTAACTCAGTTTAAAGCCTTATTTAGATGCTCCACCTCCAATGTATAGTTCTAGGGCTTGAATAGAAACTTGATGGAAAGATTAGAAGTGCATTTACACGGTTGAAATTACATTGTTTAATGTTTTCAAAGAAAGTCAGAGCTAGCAAAGTATTGTATACCATAAAGTAGTCTACGTAATCTATTGGCCTAAATATTTATGTAGGCCTAGTAGGCGGAGGCTACCCCGATATATTGGTTATTTGCAGGACACCTTTGAAATCTCTGAACTTCCGTCTGAAATGAGAAAGTGACTTTATTAAAAAATTCATGATGCATGATTTTTTACATTATTTTGTTTAAAGATTTTACATTTTTTATTTGATAGGTAGGCGGTAGGCCTACCTTGTTATTTTCAATATCAGTCGGATTTTGATCGATTTTGATCAACAGTATCACGGTTTAATTTACAAACTGGCGAGCAATTTAAATAGTACTTCCACACGCATTTAAAAAAAAACAACAAATTAACCAGACTCACAAATATTGTATTTCACTTTCTTGCTCCAACTGAAGTAAAATTGGCACTTGATTTAAAACTGATTGAAATGAAAAAATAGAGGCTAAAAACAGGTGTTGGAAATTTGTAATTTTGTAGCAGTCTTGTTAGGCCTCTATCTTTTAACTGATGCAGTAGGCCTACTATAACTAAATGTAGGCTTAATCCATAGGCCTACACATAGGGGGAGGCAAGTAGGACTACATATTTTTGGATGTCCTAATCTACATGGATAGGCCTAGGCATACCAACACTAGGGGCCTACTACAAGACTAGTGATGTAAAGGCAAAAAGTTTGCAATGAAAAGTTTGAAAAGTTTTCACTTTCATGCAAACTTTTCACCAAGCTTGTGAAAAGTTTCAAATTTTTGAAAAGTTGATAAAAAGTTGGTAATAATGTACCTAGTTGCTACAGATCTACAGGTCTTGGAATACGATTCGGAATTGCTTTAAAGCCAAAGTAATAACGATACTGGAAATATTGTCACTTAGTTATATATATATATATATATATATATTTATATCAAACACCCTTTTCCAACATTCGTCGGGTCGGGGGGTGACGAGTCACCAGTTTCTCGGGCTATCTTCTAGTGCTTGCTAGCCAGGCTCAGCACCCCTCATCTTCTTCCTCTTTTCTTCCATAACCGGCATTTCTAATAATTCTCTCCACTTCTTCCTGTCCTCCCAGAGTCTTTCTTCATTAACCCTATCCCATGTTTTCCCTCTTTCTTCGACGCTTCGCGTTATTTGGTCCCGCCATCTATCTCTTGGCCGGCCAACTCTTCGTACTCCCCCACATGTACGTTCAAATTCTCGTCTTGGGATTCTGTCTTGCTTCATTCTTCTTACATGTCCATACCACCTGAGTCTTTCTCTTCCTATTTTATCTCGTAGACTTTCCACTCCTAATTTGTTTCTTGTTGTTATGCTTCGTACCTTGTCTAGTTTTGTTATGCCCACCGCACTTCTTAGGAATTTCATCTCTGCTGCTTGCAGTCTGCTCTCTAGTTATAGGACACTAAATTTCGAGTTTTGAAATGTATTATGAAATAAAACTATGTAGGCTACTGATTAATTAATAATTACCTTGGATGAGCGTAGCGAGCGAAGCAAGATTCCATTTCACTACACTGGAGAAAAAAATCCGGAATGTTTTTATTTTTTTATTTATTATTTTTTTTTTGTGTGTCTGTTAACACGATTCCGGCTAAACCTTTACTCCGATTGCAATGAAATTTTATGGAGGCCTTCGAAATCTCTGAACTTAGAACTGCCACCTTTTTGAGCGCAATCGAAAAATTATTTCTCATAAAAATCGCAATTTTACGATTTTTTTTTATTTTAAAAAAAAATTCTTCGACATATACATAATTTATTCGATTGTAATGATTTTTTCACAGAACCTTTATTTTATGAATTAATATACCGTATTTACCCGATTGCAAGCCTACCTTTTTTGACACATTTTGCAGTTCAAAATGACACCCCGGCTTGGAATCGATAGCAAACTTATGAGTATTTAAATGCTACACTTTTTTGTTAGATGAACTTTTAATCATTCGGTGTCGGCTTGCAATCGAGCAAATACATTCGTGTGCAATTTGAGTGTAATCAAAAAATTATTTCTCATGAAAATCGCAACTTGTTATTTATTTTTATTTTTTAAAATTCTTCTTCTTATAACACCTACATGCTTTATCCGATTGTAATGATTTTTTTACAGAACCTTAATTTTGTGAATTTATATATTCGTGTGGAATTTGAGCAGAATCGAAAAATTATTGCTCGTGATAATCACAATTTTACGATTTTTTTCGATTTTTAAAATTTCTTTAAACTTGTAACACCGACATGCTTTATTCGATTGTAATGATTTTTTCACATAGCCTTAATTTTATAAATTTATATATTCGTGTGAAATTTGAGCAAAATCGAAAAATTATTTCTCATAAAAATCGCAATTTTACGCTTTTTTTGTTTTTAAAAAATTACGCTCATCCAACAACGCGCCTGAAAAAGCGTTTGCAAAGCTTCCTAATTAGTAAATGGATTTGTATACTTTTAGGCTACATAACATTAGACATTGTAGGCCTATACATTTTTAAAAAGTAGGCATTGGCTACTTTTGTAGGCCTATAGGGCCGACTCTATTTCATAAATAATAAAAAGTTCAAACTAAAGCAATTATCAACAGTCAACATAGAAATTTTGTAATACATCAATGAAATGTCCTGCAATTAATTCTCCTCGTCCTAACAACTATGCTATGATGGTATTTTCTCCTGATTTAGAGGCAAAGGGCATAACAAAATTATAATCTATGATTTATGGTAGGCCATTATGGCTTACCAATCATGCTGTCAAAATTTTAAGTTGAAACGACGGTGATAAGCGACTAAAACATGAACTTTTCACAGCTTGAAAAGTTTTCAGCAAAGTTTTCACAAATTTGACTTTTCATGAAAATTTACATCACTACATCAATATCACATAGGTAACAAATATCAGTGATCTACCTGTAGGCCTAACTAGCTAGCCCTTGTTGTTTTGGGGGTTGAACATTTTTGTAACCACGCATAGACCCAGAAGACGTTCAATTCTTAACTTTGCAAATGGTGATATTAAAATAGGTTTTAGCGCGGTTTTGTCGAAAATTTATAAAATTATGAATATTGTCAGTTTTACTGTCAGTTTACAAAATCTTGCCACAAAAAGTGCCCCCTTCCTCTGACCACATTTGGGTGGGGGGCAGTCACCCCCACCGCCCTACCGAAAGGCCCCACGTAGTTACACCACTGTAAAAAATAATGGCCACTTCACGAGAGTTTTGAGTTTTATTAATTTATTTAATTTATTTTTATTGTTTTAATTTAATTTTTAATAGGGAACCTAAGTGGGCGTTGTCCGGTTCTCTCCGGTCAGCGTGGTATAGGCGATTAACCCGTGCTCAATGTTTCGTAAGCGATAGCGCGAGAACCCGACCACGGACCGGAATTATATTCATACTGTAAGAAACTATAATCTTTCCTCTTTGCGTGGATATACATACCTCTGCTCTATCACAAATATTCATGACATTTGTTTTGAGTTGAAGTGAACTCTACATTTACACTGTTGCCAAACCTTCCAAACTGCTCATGAAAAAGCACGTAAACACATTTTGTCCGTGGCATCAGCATAACATTTGGTATCCAACTTGCTTTGTGGCTACTGTGAGGTCACTGAGTTGTACTAGATTATACATAACTAATAAAATATCCTTCAATGTGTCAACAAAATCTTGAATGTGAAGTACATTTAGCAACCATGGACAGGCGCGTGGTATGCGAGGATGCCACAGCTGCACACAACGTGGCTGCGTCTCGCTTAGGTTGCCGCTCAGACCGAGTACATTTGCGACAGCGCGCAAACATGGGTCCATAAACTCATAATAGTTTGAATTTAGGAAGCGTCATCGAGCAAAGTAGAATGCCATCATCTTCTTCACAAAATTATGCATCTTGTGATGTAATTGGTTTAGATTACTTTTGCGCGAGACAAAAGATACGGCGAGTTACATTTTCGTACCATGCTAATTCTTATGGGCGCTGAGACCAGAGAGAACCAATTTCCTTCCCGCCTTCAAAACTTAGGTTCCCTATACATGCATGCATTATTGGTTGCTAGAAAAGGGCCCCATTTACATAGTGTAGCAACCTACTAAACATAATAGTACCTACCGTAATACATTACAATTAAATTCATAAAGGAATGTAGGGACTAATTTAGGAACATCATCTGAACAGGCCATTAAATACTTGTGCTAAAAGTTGAATAGGCCCCTACCAGTGGCGGATTTTCAACTGATTATCGGCAGGGTGTGCAGCGTGTCATTAAAAATCAGGGATTGGAACCGGAACCCGGAACCGTTTAGAACCGTTTCATATTGTAGAACCGGAACCGGAACCGTTTGTACAGGTGGTCCATGGAACCGGAACCGAACTGTTATATTACACAAGGTTCTTAAAGGTTCTTAAGGCTATTCGACCGCGTTTTTCTATTTTCCAAAATATGCTACCAAGTCATAATATTATAGTGAATGGCTTTGAAACCTGGCTATTTTAGAAAATCAAAAATATTTTTTTCAAATTTTTCTGATCCGGTACACGGCCAATATAGCCACCTCAAAATAATTTACAACTTCAATTCTCCAAGGCACACCATTCAACGTAGGGTGTTGTGTTTTTGTGACATTCATTTTCAACTGTTTTTCTATGGAAAGACAGAGAGAAAAAATATTTATTTTAACAACTGTCTTTCCTGCGAATTTTTTGGTTTGGCGGTACAAATCGGTAAAAAATACCGCCAAACGAAAAAATTCGCAGAAAATACAGGGTTGTTAAAATAAATATTTTTTCTCTCTGTCTTTCCATAGAAAAACAGTTGAAAATGAATGTCACAAAAACACAACACCCTACGTTGAATGGTGTGCCTTGGAGAATTGAAGTTGTAAATTATTTTGAGGTGGCTATATTGGCCGTGTACCGGATCAGAAAAATTTGAAAAAAATATTTTTGATTTTCTAAAATAGCCAGGTTTTAAAGCCATTCACTATATTTTGACTTGGTAGCATATTTTGGAAAATAGAAAAACGCGGTCGAATAGCCTTAAAGGTTCCAAAATATCTGCTTTTAATTTTCAACAAAATTAAAATTTTAACTTTTCGAATGATATTCAAATGAAAACGCTTAAAATTCGTTCTCTAGTTTTTGAAAAAAAATCTTGTTCATTCAGTTTTTTGTAAGACAATTTTTTAAATATGACATAGCGAGCAACAGTTCTAAGTGCAATTTAGGAACGTGTTCTACAGAAATCAAGGTAAGGAATAAGGATGCCATTTTTATTATATATTGAATAGATTTTTGTTTTCCTCTTTCGTTGGGACTTGGGATCGCCATCAGATCCCCCATAAAATAATATTGGAAGTTGGAACGTAAGAGGAAAGAAGTCACGTGTGGTTTGTTACGTATGCAATGCAATTCACCAATTATTGGTTATTTTTTTTTCATTTGATATTGTAATTAATTTATCTTTATGACTTAATTTAAATTTTTAACCTTAAATGTCCAAAAGTAAAAATTTGTACATTTACAACTTCCCACGACTTTGCACAAAATATTGTTTTAAAGAACCGGAACCAGAACCGTTAAGAACCGGTTCTTACGAAACCTTTATACATTAGGAACCAGAACCGGAACCGGAACCGTTATAAAATTTGGAAGTGGAACTGGAACCGGAACCGTTATGAATAAAGGTTCCAATCCCTGTTAAAAATTATTTTATTTTACGCTCTTTCGAGAGCAAAGTTCATGATTTTATACTATGGGGGGCCTAGGGGGGGGGGGGGAAGGCTTCCCAGCTAGTGAGGGTTCGGGTCGCACTGCCCCAGAAATTCTTTCGATTCTAAGAGTGTGATTGGAAGATTTTATCGAGTTTTAGGCATGTTTATTATAATTTAAAATGGTGACGATTGTTGTGATTGTAAAATTACTACTGTAATTAGATTATGTACTTAATTGACTTGACATTGGAGTTTCTCATTTGTACCAACAGAATATAATATTATTTATTGTCTCTAACAACAGGTCTTAAACCCACAAGTGTTAGGTATAGTGTATGAACACTATAAAAATTAAGTACCTACTATAAAATTAAGATTTGACAACAAGTACATACAAGAAAAAAATTGAGTAACAAAAGAATATACATAAAAAACGGCTAAAACCCAAGATGAATGAAGAAAATATGAGGTTATAAAATACAAAACTGGTGAAAAGTTGATTAGGTGACAAGAATTTTGTTTTTTGTAAAAAAAATTTGTACTTATACCAATCTTTGCTTATACTTATACCGTACTCTTACAGTGTTTACTCGGAAACTCTTAAGGCTATTGTACCACCTCTGGCCGATAATTTGAAAGTCGAAGAAACATGTCTGAAAAGTTTGCTGAATGAAATAAGGCCTTTAAAATAACAGAAAAAAAATTGTGAATTTTTTTGCACGGGACATAACCTCACTTTTGGAAATTATATTTAGATTTTTGGACAAAAGTGTAATATACCTACAAGACTAGTTCAAAATTACATTTGGAGAATCGGTTTTCTGGACATAGTTTCAAAACACCATTAGCTATAACTTGACTATAGTTAAAATAGTTTTCTGAAAATAACAGTTGGTGTACGAATTTTTTTGTCAAACGGTACAAATACGAGTTTTGTTCAGTTCAGAAAACTATTTTAGCTATAGTCAAGTTATAGCTCATGGTGTTTAGAAACTGTGTCCAGAAAACCGATTCTCAAAATTTAATTTTGAACTAGTCTTGTATATTACACTTTTGTCCAAAATCTAAATATAATTTCCAAAAGTGAGGTTATGTCCCGACCGAAAAAATTCACATTTTTTTCCCTGTTATTTTAAAGGCCTTCTTTCATTCAGCAAACTTTTCAGACATGTTTCTTCGACTTTCAAATTATCGGCCAGAGGTCGTACAATAGCCTTTTAAGTAACTCTACATTTACACTAGCATCCAGCAAATGGGCAAGGAATAGTCGACTACACCCGCGGTAATGGAATTATAATTTAATTTACAGGACATTTTCAAGAGATTTTGAGTAGGCCTACTTGGGACTACAAAATATTAAGTGAAGTTATTTATCGCGCGGAACCTTACCGGTAGGCCTACACCATATAATTCACATACCCTCATGCTGTGGCGTACACAGGAATATACTTCGGGGATCCGGGATGCTCCCCACAATAGCGCCCCAGGCAATTAAAAAATATACGCATGTTTGAAGTGGTTTTTGTGTGTTTTAGCAGATGGGCTTTGCTGAAAGAAAAAAAGAGAAATTTACAGATGATTTTTTTTGTAATCCTAGGCCCTAGATGATTTGCAGAATACAAGAGAAACGCCAAAGTCGTTAAACGAGTGAGTGAGCCATGTGTTGAGTACCCCGTAACATTCCTTATTCTTCCCCCTACCTTAGGCCTCCCTACTCCCTAGCATATCATAGGCTAGAATGGCGCATTATGGCCTTACAGTTGACGCGCCCTTATACCTACTAAACTTAAAAAAAAAACATTATTTATACCAATATAATTATCAAACTTAAATGCAAATTTTCCTGGGTACTCAACACATGACTCGCTCACTCGTCTAACAACGACTTTAGCGTTTCCCTAGTCTAGTTGGCTAAGGCGCCCTTATAGCCGAAATGTGTGAGACGTGGGTTCAATCCCCTGGTCGGGAAAGATTTTGTAATTTCTGGATTGTATTTTAAAAATTATTAGACATGTTTTGAAATGCATATAACGTAGTGTAGTCCATCATTTGTGACAATACTATGGAAAACATAGGCAGTACGAAGTACGAATAAATATTGCAAGGTTTACTCAATCTACGAGCGGAATTTGGGGGTAGGGGTACCTTGACGTGCAACATTCGATAAACCTTGAGCACGGCATTTCACAGCCAGGCAAATGACAAACAAAAAATATATTTTCGAAAACTAAACCATTTTCGTTAAAATAATTCCTACACATTGGCAGCCTATTTTTCAATTTATAATTTCTCTTATGTTTAAACTTTAAATCGCAACGAATATAGCTGATTTCCTTAGCAGTTCTCAGTAAACTCGTATCGGATGTCTTTTTAAAATTTCAGTGCAATCTATTCAGCGATTCGGCTGATTTTTGACGTACAGACCCACAGACTCACAGAATGAGCGCCCCGCAATCGACGAAAATCTTTCGGCTGGCTGGTTGGTTGGTTGGTTGGTGGGGGGGGGGGGGGGGGGGGGGGGGATTCTGCCAGAGAGGAATAAGAGCCTACAGAGAAAACGGTACATCTTAGAACTATGAAACTTGGACCACACTTAGATGTACCTCAGACTCGCATACTTCCGCCAAGAGACAAGCAATATTCCACCCCCAACACCCCCTAAATCATCCCCTAAAATTAAAATAATTCATAGCTCTAACCCAAAATTGAATTTTTAATCAAATTAGTTATTTAAATTATGTTCTAATGTGTTTTAACCCAATCGGCCTATTCTCATTATATAAACCACATTTTGTCAACCCCCATCCCTAATAGTTTATATTATTTTTACCTTGATTTCCAGCATTCACCATGAAGGCACCTTTTGAGTTATCATGAAATTTGACATGATGGTACATAATAATATGAAAAATGATCCGCCGAGAGGCAAGCGATATTCCACCCCCAACACCCCCTAAATTTGGAATAATTTATAGCTCTTACCTAAAATTGATGTTTTTTTAAAATTAGTAACTAAAATAACGTTTTAATGTGTTTTAAACCCAATCGGCCTATTCTCATTTCCTAAACCACATTTTTTCAACCCCCATCCCTAATAGTTTATATTTTTTTAACCTTGATTTCGAGCATTCACCATGAAGGCACCGAATGAGTTATCAGCATGAAATTTGGCATGATTGGATGAGCGTAGCGAGCGAAGCGAAGATTCCATTTCACTACACTGGAGAAAAAAATCCGGAATGTTTTTTTTTCTTTTTCTTTTTTTGTATTTTTGTCTGTTTGTTAGCACGATTCCGGCTGAACCGATACTCCAATTGCGATGAAATTTTCTGGAGATCTTTAGAATCTCTGAACTTAGAACTGCCACGTGCGAAAAAAAAATCGATTGAAAAATTATTTCTCATGAAAATAGCAATTTTACGATTTTTTTCGATTTTCTTGTTTTTTCTGTTTGTATTTTTGTGGGTTTGTTTACACGATTCCAGCTAAACCGATACTCCAATTTCGATGAAATTTTCTGGAGGCCCTTTAAAATCTCTGGACTTAGAACTGCCACGTTTTTGAGCGCAATCGAAAGATTATTTCTCATGAAAATCGCAATTTTACGATTATTTTTCGTTTTTCTAATTTTTTCTGTTTGTATTTTTGTGTGTTTGTTAACATGATTCCAGCTAAACCGATACTCCAATTGCAATGAAATTTTCTAAAGGCATTTGAAATCTTTAAACTTAGAACTGCCACGTTTTTGAGCGCAATCGAAAAATTATTTCTCATTAAAATTGCAATTTTACGATATTTTTGGATTTAAAAAAAAATTCTTCGACTTATAACACCTTCATTCCTTATCCGATTGAAATGATTTTTTCACAGAACCTTAATTTCATGATTTAATATATTTGTGTGAAATTTGAGCGCAATCGAAAAATTATTTCTTATGAAAACCGCAATTTTACGATTTTTAATTTTTTTAAAAACATTCTTCGACAACACTTACATGCTTTATCCAATTGTAATGATATTTTCACAGAACCTTAATTTAATGAATTTATATATTTGTGTGAAATTTGAGCGCAGTAGAAAAATAATTACTCATGAAAATCGCAATTTTACGCTTTTTTCGTTTAAAAAACCATATGCTCATCCAACAACGCGCCTGAAAAAGCGTTTGCGAAGCTTCCTAGTGGTACATAATAATATGAAACATAATAATCCGCCGGGAGGCACCCTCACTGTTCCCTACCACCCTTAACTTTGGGAAAAACGTTAGGTCGTATTTAATACAATTTGAATATTTTAATTGCTGATTAAAATTATGCGTCAATGTGTTATAGTCCGGTCAACAAATCATTCACACAAAAACCCAAGACGACATTAACCATAGGACATTTAATAAAAACATTGTATATTGCCAACTACAGATTGTAAACAAAAACAAAAGATGGTAGTTTTTGTTTCTAGACAATCTGTTTTAAAGGTACTGTATCCACCTTTACACGTATTTCACGTATTTTACGCGTTGATATGAAACAAACAACAAAAAGATGTGATATCCCCCCAAATACAAAAATTTGAAAAAAAACGGCAGCCAAGCTCTCCTTCCAAAGTCTTCGCCTGTGAATACTGTGACTGTGAGATATATAAGTTGAGCCAAGCATTTCATTCTTGAAAAGAAGTAAGATCATTTCGCCTGTTGACGAGCGCCAAGCCAACCATTATCGTGGTAAAAAAAGTAAAAATTTTAAACACATAAACAAAAAAAAAAATCCTTGGCCATTGACTTTTTAGAGTTCTCGTACCAAGTTCATTGGCAAAGTAATTTTATTATGATTTTGAGTATAAAATTTTTGCTTTTTTTACCACGAAAATGGTTGGCTTGGCGCTCGTCAACAGGCGAAATGATCTTACTTCTTTTCAATGCAAGAAAGAATGAAATGCTTGGCTCAACTTCTATATCTCACAGCATTCACAGCCGAAGACTTTGGAAGGAGAGCTTGGCTGCCGTTTTTTTTTTTTTTTTTTTTACAAATTTTTGTATTTGGGGGGGATAGACTATACACCTGACGTCAGAAGGTAAATCAAGGGCTGTGATTGGTATTGTAGATACAATACAACGATACCCCTTGATTTACTTCTGACGCCAGGGGTACATACTACATAGTCTGATTTGGGTGAAGGGACTCTCTTCTTCTTCCAATAATTCCTTGACACTACACCAGAGCCCAGAGTTGGATCAAGGATTTTTGTAAGGGTAGGAGAAGGGGTCCGGGGGGTTATGGCTTTGGTGGTGGGATAGTGTAAAGATTTGCAGAAGTTGCTGGACAAACGAAAATATTTTAAAAGAAATCATAACTGTACCACGTTACATTAGCTTTGACATTAGCGTAGCACGGTCAGTTACTTAAAAAAAAATGATCACAAGATTTTGTCTCCTCCGTTAGTTCTTTCATTCATTTTCGTTCTCATCCTGATCTTCAGCCTTTGGTCCGGTGAAAATGTGGCGTTCTGCTGCCTTCTGCATTTGCCACCTTTGCAAGGGATCTGCATAAGATACTAAACTGAGGAACAAAAAAATAAATCCAAACATGAACACATTTTTATGTACTCACCACAAACATCTCAAGGGGGGGGGGGGGGGGGGCGGGCATCGACCACTCTCCCCCTTGGAACCGCCACTGCACTGCACCACTACACCAAAAAACGTCGTAAAAACGTTGACGGTTGATGTTTGATGGATGTGTGAATGATAATTGATAATTTATAGTAATACGAAGCTTGTACTACATTTTCGGAAAGTTGAGTTTGATTGGTGGTGGTGGCGGGCACGTCCCAGTGAAAAGTCTATAATTATGACGTGCCGGTGCCTTGCCAATGTCTGGGACAAGGGAAGAACGACGTTCCTCGAATTAAATTTCTAAATTTTTTTTCAGACTGTGTGCTTGTGTGTGCTATCTTAGATCGTCTCTCACTCTCAGTCAGTCTCGTAGACTCTAAGCTCAGATAATATATTAATATAATATGTCGGTGTGCTCTAAGCTTTAATGTTCATTACCACTGCGCGCCGGAAGTGCATTTTGGTAGGGGGGGGGGGGGGGGGGGGGGGCAATAAATCAATGAGCAGAGTTGGACAACTTAACGAAGGTAACGCGCTAGTGGTAACGCGTTATATTTTTAGTAACTTTTAGGGTAACGCGTTACTTTTACAAAATCGGTAACTTTCAATAAACGTTAAGTTGAAGGTTACTTTTGTATTGCAGCCTGTACTTCGTCGAAATAAACATCGCATTCATCAAGATAGGCCTATATCTAGCCTCATTTCCGAGAAAATCTCGCATCAGCTGTCCTGTAGGGACCTAGGTAGGGACGGCAAGCCCCCCTTCCCCCCACACGTATTGCGGTAGTGGTATAAGCATTGACGGCCATCCTAGCATCACGTGCGGCAGCGAGATTGCTTATTTTGGTGACATTTTTGTTTCAATTGCAAATTCGCAGCCCGAGTTTCCTCAGCCTCTAGGGTGCATGTAGTGCGTTAAACGCTCGTTATGCCTCAATAATATTCATCGTCATAAAGCGTTGTGCGTTCCATTCAGTGTTTGTAAAAGTTGAATCTAAGAAGCGGAAAGTGGAAATGGCCTGTTTACAGTCAATTTATGTAAATTCACATTTAAAGTTAGAATCATCAATACATTACCGGAATACATTATTGAATTCCATTTCACATTGATTTTAATTTATAATTAATTATGAGTTTCCTAAAGTTTTTTACTTCCGTTCAATTAGCATTTCTGCAACGAACGCCGCAAAACAACTTTTACAAGTTACTTTTTATGGTAACTTAACTTTCCAGTTACCATACTTTATTTTTGGACTAACTTTAACTTGAACTAATTACTTTTAAAGTCCACTAACTTAATTTTAAAAAGTTACTTTTTTAACTTCCCTAACTTAACCAATGAGACATTTTTAGACTGCCCATGAAACGATTGTTGTTGGAATTATGCATCCTGGAACAATTGGGGGGGGGGGGGGGGTGGGGCACACAGGCCCAGAATTTATTTTGTATTCTAACATTGCAAATGCTGACATTTTACTTGATTTTAGCATGCTTTGCTTTCGTCGATAATTTATCAAATAGTGAAGATCCACATATTGCCACTAGCCAGTTCACAAAATCTTCCCACTTCAAAATTTTTAACTACCCAAACAAGACAAAACTGCCCAATTAGGTAATTAGGCCTTGGGGCATTATTTTGAAAGAAGTAATTTGCCCCTTAACAAATAACGTATTTTGTTAGTGTTTTCAAAGAACTATAACAATAATATTATGTGATGTGAAAATAATTATCTTTCACAGTAAAGTTTTTTTATAGTTCGAACTGTTTCAATAATTATCCTTGTTTGGCCTTCTTTGCTCCGGTCGAAAATTACGTTAGCGTGATTCGCGAATGACTGAAGTTTGAACGTTGCACTGTCAGTGCCGGGGAACGAACTACGAACCTTTCATCGTACAATAATTGAACGTAATAAAAAATAAATCGTGTTTTACTTATTTGTTATGTTTTTGTTCACGATCAAAGTCAGAATACAAGTCTCAGAACCTGCTTGGCTGCTTCTCCCCCTCCGCCCATATCTTCTTGATCTTCAGTCTCCCCTGATTTCCCCTACCACCTCCGACGGATCTAAAAAAGAACAATTCCTTCAAGTTCAAGGTCTTCCTGAATATTGGCTGCCACTGCTGATGGGCACGCGGGAGACGAACGGAGATCTAGGTTCATCCGATCGTGCGACTCCTGTTCTTATCCTGTCTTGCTTACTTGCGACGTTGTCGGGATTTGGGTTCGAGACCCAATGATGACATGTAATTCAATTCACCACAATTAGCAATTCAAATTGCTCGGTCTGGACTTGGCGAACACAAGCAACGCAACTGCTCAACGCCGTCCCCGTATGTGTCCCGTCAGACGAAACCCACCACTCACCACCATCACCACTCATCGTTCTAATAGCACGTTAAGCAATATCAAATCAATCAATCAATCAATCAAACATAGTCTTAACATTCATGTTCTCAATGTTTCTTCTGTAGCGAAATTTGTTACGTGAGTTATTCTCAAACGTAAAGCCTCAATCAAAGTGTAGGAAAATGTCATTACTGTTACCGGACATAAAAGTGACAATTGATGTAAGGTTATTTATTTACTCTATATTCATGTGCACAATAGTTTTAAGACATTGAATAATAATAAAAAAAAACATTTAAATACTTTTATAATACCAAAATGTCATGAATGTAATATCGCTTGCCTTTCGGCGGAAGTATATGAGCTGAGGTACATCTAAGTGTGGTCCAAGTTTCAAAGTTCTAAGATGTACCGTTTTCTCTGTAGGCTCTTATTCCTCTCAGTCAGAACAGAATCCCCAGCCAGCCAGCCAGCCAGCTAGCCACCCACTCAGTCACAGCCGGATGGTTTTCGTTGATTTTTACGCACTTTTTTTTTTACACAGAACGGGTTATCGGATCGGGCTGATTTATTTTTGGATGAGCGTAGCGAGCGAAGCGAAGATTCCATTTTTCACTTCACTGGAGAAAAAAATCCGGAATGTTTTTTTCCTTCCTTTCTTTCTTTCTTTCTTTCTTTCTTTCTTTCTTTCTTTTTTTTTTTCTTTTTGTAGTTTTGTCTGTTTGTTAACACGATTCCAGCTAAACCGATACTCCAATTGCGATGAAATTTTCTGGAGGCCTTCGAAATCTCTAAACTTAGAACTGCCACGTTTTTGAGTGCAATCGAAAAACTATTTCTCAATTTTTTTTCGATTTTTAAAAAATTTCTGCGACTTATAACTCCCACATACTTTATCCGATTGTAATGATTTTTTCATAGAAACTTAATTTTATGAATTTACATATTTGTGTGAAATTTGAGAGCAATCGAAAAATAATTTCTCATGAAAATCGCAATTTTACGCTTTTTTCGTTTAAAAAAAACATACGCTCATCCAACAACGCGCCTGAAAAAGCGTTTGCGAAGCTTCCTAGTGGTATGTCACGGACCACATATCAGGTCATATAGGCCTACCGAGTTTCAAGATTGTAAATCTTTCGGGACGGCGTGTGCGGATAGCTGAAAACCCTCCAGCTCGGGTAGGAGTAAACAGGGTCGAGTTATCAATACTAGCAGTCACGTGCGCTTGGCTGCGGGCGAACGACCGTCGCCCTAGATGGTCGTTGAAACGTCGACAGAAAAATATCACACCGCCGCTACAAAATACCCCCCGATAAATAAAAAATGTCATCAACGGGCATTTTCATCAAGATATTTATTTGTATTTAGCGAAAAACCCAAACAGCTAACACTTCTGGTTTTGTGGACAGGGACATAGGTTTTTGCACATTTTGCATTACGTAATAGTGAATTAAAGGTGGGCGTTGTGAGATGGGTGTTAGGCCCTGATAACGAATTAATAGGGAATAATAATGTGATAGGCATGCGGTTTATGGAGCCCACACATTTTCCATATTCAATTACAACACCCTGGATTTACCTCCGTGGGGCCACTCAAGCCACAACTATCATAAAACAAGAGTGGCAAAGTCAAGACGTTTGCTAACTTATTATTTTCAGTTTCTTTTTGGTACGTTTTTTATGATATGGCCGCAAACTTAATTTTTACTATTGCATTTACCTGTATAATGGGTGGGCGTTATCGTAAAAATTATAAGTAATATAACATTTTCAGTATGGTTGGTAGGACTACTTACTTACTTAATTCTGATTTTTTTAACAACCTCGTATCGATATTATTGGATTGTTTATTTCCAGGCGAAAA
Organism: Sweltsa coloradensis; assembly: GCA_024449915.1. Lineage (NCBI taxonomy): Eukaryota > Metazoa > Arthropoda > Insecta > Plecoptera > Chloroperlidae > Sweltsa > Sweltsa coloradensis. The sequence continues at coordinate 72,294 of JAMZAV010000032.1, read as the reverse complement.
ATCGATAAACTTGCGCCTGGGATGAATGAATGTCCGCGCACGCAAGGATAACCGCAGACAGAATGCGCCACTTTACTGAACGACCAAACGAAAAAGGTAAACTAAATTGATTTGATTTCCTTTTCATATCCTACAGTAACCATCTCGCCAGCCTTTGGAAAGTTTCCCAAAATAAGGAACCTCGACAACTTTAAACTGAGAAGCAGCTTATAAGTTGGTCCATCTCGGACTCTAGATGTGCTGCTTGTAAGAGCGAAATCGTTTTTTTTTTGTGGGGGGGGGGGGGAGGATGGGCGATATTGTTCACAATGAACAATTAATTTAAAGCAATTAAGGCCGCTTTGCGAACGTTTTTTTACAGTCGCGTCTTCCGTTGATGAGTGAATTGACCTATATATCACTGCATTCATACATTTAAATTTTGTTTTAAACATTTTTGGATGAGCTGTGAGCAGAGCGAACGAAGCAAATACTTCAATTCGACTAATCCTAAGAAAATAAGCACGGGTGTAGTTTGCTTTGTACAGGTATGTTGTTGTCGGTTGGGTTCGGGTTTCTCATTATGATTTCGTTAGTTCGTTCTCTACCGACCTACGAACGGCTATTACGAATTTACGATAATCCTCGTTCACAAGCGGAAGGCTTAGTCGTAAGAATTGGATTTTTAGCAATTCGTAACAAGATTTGCGAGGAGGGGAGAACGTACCCATTGAAACACTTACTCGGCATTCGGCAATACAAAATATTACGACTTACACCTTACGTCCAACTCACGATGTACTACTACTACTACTTTGTTCTTGTATTGTTGGAAATTTCAGGGAACATTTGTAAATACGATAGTAGGCACCCCCGCCTCCAACCATCTCCGGCCAAAGGAGTTCTTGGAAGACGTTCTTTTTCTTTCCGGGTTGTGCACTCATGCAGTGGCGTATCCAGGAATTCATAAAGGGGGAAATTCAACCAATTAATTCATAGATGTACCCAAGTCGAAGTGGGGCTCCCCGGAAAAATATTCTTCAAGGTCATTTTGGTGAAAACCATCACAATGACCAACTTTTTATCTACTAAAATCCTGTCTTTCCAAAAGTTTTCTCTTTCAAGGTCATTTTGGTGAAAATCTGTTTTAAAATCAAAACCAACTTTGTATATGCCTATATCTACTCAAATCCTCTTTTGGTCACATGGTTATTCTATATTATTCTCCATTGACACCATTGAACGTTAAAGCTCTTAAAGTGCACTTTCACACTTTTTTCGGCAAAAAAGGGGGGGGGGGGGTGTTATCCCCCCTTGGATACGCCAGTGCACTCATGGAACGACCTGCCGCCCGCCCTCAAAGACTGCCCATGGAGCACTTGTGGGAGAACCAAACTAACTACATGTGCAGTGTTAGTTTTGTTCCTCGCTAGCGTCGACACAGTTTCTTGTCGGCGTTGAAGGTAATGACAAGGATAAACAATAAATAGGCCTAAATAGACATGACACATTTTTTATACAATCGATATAATAGCTTAGCTCGATTGAGAACTGTACTTTAGGATGATTTTCGATTTTTCGTTATTTTTTTGTCTGATTATTTACCATCTACCGGCCAAATGGCTACTCCGATTGTAAGAAATTTTTAAGGTGACCTAGGCGGTCTCCATAAAAATAAAGATAGTAGTATAAGTCAGTGGCGGAGTGGCGGATACAGGGGGGGGAGGAGGGTGGACGACCGCCCCCCTCCCCCATGGCCAGAAAATGGAAATTTTGAACAATCATTATTTATTCATCGTTAAAAAGACGTGATATTTCAGTTATTTTAGTTTTTCATTGAAAATGGAGTCGTTACCGAACTTCAGCGCGAAAGCGACCAATTTTGTGTTGACGCCCAAACAAATTGACACACAAACTACATTGTTTCGGTACTGCATTCGGACCACCACTTTTATCTTATACGCACCAAATGCACTCTAAAGACTGGTTTCATACCCTCATACCTCCGTGCTTCTCCTTTTCCCACGGATGTACATGCACGCGCAAATCGCCCCCCCCCCCCCCCCAATATTATGTCCTAAATCCCGCCCCTGGTATAAGTACGTAAATTTATAAGTAATAAGTATTTCGTCGATTGTACCCAAATTTTCAGCAAGTTTGGATTTGCCGTTGTCCGGTAGAATGGGGTCGGACAAAAAATTATAGTAAATAGCAAAAAATTGTAGTAAATAGAAAAAAATCGTAAAAGTACCAGGCTAGCCCGGCTAGGCCCATAGGTCTAAATAATATATATTTTGAATAATAAATAATTCTTTGATTTAACCAAAAAACGTGACAGTTCTAAATATTTTTTTTGAAGTGCTTGAGCGCACAGACAATAAAACAAAAATTGACCCTCAAGAGCTATTTTTCTCATGGTAGGCCTACTCAAATTGAAGACTTCGCCACGCTCACCCAAAAATATTTACCATCAACAGGCACAGCAACACTAAATTGTCCACTTAGATGTTGATTGTGTTCATGGGGACTCGTTGTGTGCAACAGTTCAGTTGTTACGTTCAATTATTAAAACGATTTTTAACCTTGATCTTCAGTCATCTCGCTGCTGCTGGCCACCAAAAACCCTTTTGTCCGAACTTGAATCCGAGCGTGAAAACATTTCCGTCGTTGGTGACCGAAAATAAACCACGTCGAGTGTGTCTTACATAATCTAGTAGTAGCGTAGATTACACAAACAAATCCGTGTGATTTGTCAGCTCATTTGTAAACATTAGCATCATCTATTCTATGCTCTGGAGCCGGTCGGGTCTAGATCCTCATCCACATTGATGTAAGTCATTCAGAGCCGTGATTAAATTGTGGTGGAACCACGTGGTTTGTGAGCTGACGGCGCTGCAGCGAGCAGAGTTGTCTCGGCGTTCCCCTGTGCCTCAGTGACTCAGTAGCCTCCTATAGCAGGGACGGCGATGGCACTGACAGCGCTAGGTACGCAGGTGTTACTTTCTTGAGGTGGTCTCTGTCTGTGCGTGAGTGACTGACGTTATGTAAGATCTTCAATATCTAACATGGATACTTGGATGGAAGATGTGGTGAGTACGAGTCGATCGTGAGCCGATTCAAAACGGGAACGGGTATTGTTGTTTTTGTGGTCAGGTATTTTCTAAAGAGATAACAGGCGAAGTTAATTTATATTTTGTGTGTGCCTACAAAATTTGTCATGTATGCGGATTTTCATGATTATTATACTTTTTGTAGTTTCATGGCCGAAGACGATTGACTCCCCAAAATTGAAACGGTCGCGTTCTCTTCGATTTGAAGTAGAGTAGGTGGCCCTATTTTCTAGAAATCTGCTTGGGATGACAATTTGTAGGCTCATAATGTCCCAACAGTCCAACCAAATAATGTGATCACTGGCTACACTCCACTGACAGCTGTCATATCTACATCATGTTTGTTTCTACATAAGTCAGCTAGCGCCTCGTCCCAGGGTTACGCCCACCCGAACTAAGTTGGCGTTCTCAGGGGCTTAGTTGGGTTGCCAACTTTTACATGTTATGCTAATCCGGAATATCTTCCGAAAACACCGGTGATGGTTGTGGGTGAGGGGGGGGGGGTCGTTCGTGTTGGCTGGTTGGCTCATACGGGTGGGGGCACGTCCGAAAGGAACTTCGCGTCCGTTCAAATGCCCAGGAATACATTTACATTTTCGCAAATTGTCTTTAACCCTCCTATAGACTGAGTATAACGAATAGCATATCATTGCATACTTTGAGCAACATTCAAGTCACTACAAAAACATGGCATTTTATTTGTATGTGTTTTGAACTAGAAGGGGTCACGGTTGGGTGAGGTCTACACAAATTTTAAAATGACCACACCTTTCTCCCCGTCTGGGCTCTGGGTAGGATTGGCCCAGGGCATGGCTCTGCTAATCGTAAAAGGCGAGGAAGGAGATAAATCCATCTCGTAAACATCAGCTATAGTTTGTAAGGGAGTATTTTACTCCTCGAAATTAGAGGCGAGCTCTGGCAATCGTCGTCGGGGCCCATTCCCCCTTCCCTTGACGGCACCGTGTCCTTCCCTTACTCACCCACTACCCAGTGGCGTATCTAGCCCTTGTTCATTGTGTGTGTGTGTGTGTGTGGGGGGGGGCGAATACTTTTGTAGGTAACCTCAGTAAAAGGGGTTCGGGATGATGAATCAAGTGCAAAATAGAAATAATTAACTATCTACATAATATCTCGATAAATACCTGATATCAAATAAATATTATGCCTTCCCTCGCCCCCATCTAACCAAATTGGGGTTGGGGGGGGGGGGGGGTCGTCCCCACTCACCTCCCGCTGGTTCCGACCAGCTTGGGATTTCCTCCCCATATCGCTATCCATATCCCCTAGGGTAGGCTACAGTGGCGCATGCTCCCTTAATCCATTTTTTTTTTTAAGTTTGGTTCCCATTATTACAAGTTATAATTGGACGAGCGTAGCGAAGATTCCATTCTACTACACTGGATTACTCGCACTGTTTGTATTATTGTGTGTTTGTTAACACGATTCCGGCTAAACCGATACCCTAATTGCGATGAAATTTTATCGAGGTCCTCGAAATCTCTGAACTTAAAACTGCCACGTTTTTGAGCGCAATCAAAAAATTATTTCTCATAAAAATCGCAATTTTACGATTTTTTAACGATTTAAAAAAAATTTCTTCGACTTGTACACCTACATGCTTTATCCGATTGTAATGATTTTTCACAGAACCTTAATTTTATGAATAAATATATTCGCGTGAAATTTGAGCGCAATCGAAAATTACGCGCCTGCAAAAGCGTTTGCGAAGGTACCGAGTTTATAAAAATCAATTTTTTTTCACACCCAATATGTTAATTTGTTATGTTCGCCACAAAAAATACAATTGCTTGCCACTGTCCTCCCTTGAAAATCAGTTTCTGTACGAGAAAAATAATGAGCAATAATTAAAATAGGCTAAACTATTTCATATGTCGCAAGTCGCATCCTTCTGCCACGGGTTTACAAACCACTCGCATCTTTCGCCCAACAATTGCATAAGAATGTTTTCCCGCTGGTAACTTTTCAGGGAGAATTTCAGAGTATTTTTTAAGGTGTACCCCTACTTTAGGCTCGGCATTTTTCGTTTCGCTTAGATACATTTCAGTTCATGTTTTTATTGTAAATAGATCACATTTTGTACACAATAAAAGTACCGTACCATTTTTCATGATAAATTTAAAATAGTTGGATGAGCGTAGCGAGCGAAGCGAAGACTTCAATTTCACTGACCCCTCTAAAAATTTAGCTCCAATGTTTTTTTTGTTTGTTTTTTTGTTTGTTTTTTTGTCTGTTTGTTCGCACGATTCCGGGCAAACGGCATATGCGATCTTCATGAAAATTGAAGGGGACCTTCGAAATCTCTGAACTTAGACGTGCCACGTTTTTGGATTTTGGGTACAATCGAAGAAATATTTCTCACGAATATCGTACTTTTACGATTTTTTTCGAATTTAAGTGCGATATATTTTCGACTCATTTGGGCCGATTTTGACCAAACGGGTGGGGCTTACGAAGTTCATATTTTACATAGACATTAAGGTTATGGTGATGTAGTAGCTTGTGAAAAAAAGTTGAAAAAGGTAACCAGAAACCCATAAAATAAACGTACTTGTATGATTTTTTTCGATTTTTAGTGCGATATTTTCGTGACATTTGATTTGATATTTGATATTTGATATTTATTGGCTTAAAGGCGTGCTACATAGGGCTATGGAGCCCCTTTAATTGTAGCCAACCTCTATAATATACATACATAGTACAAATATGGTTACATATGAAATTTTACAATTTGATATTATAAGTTATGCGTAAGAGTATACTAAATCTAATACAAATATTTTCTCCATGCCAGTACTTAATTATATATTATATTCTTATACTAATAGTGATTCTAAAACCAGAATTATCAACATTATCACTTAACTGCTAAAACTAATGCAATATTTACAGTGAAACAATGTTTATTTTATACCGAAGCATAGTGTTAATTAGGAATAATATTAGGAATAAAAATAGTAATAATTAGTCTTAAAATAAAATACCTGTTACTAATTTATAAATAGAGCGTACATATTCTGACTCTAGTACTGTGAAAACTGATAATATGTTTGCAGGATACCCTTTTTGTTGGTTTTTATTGGTAAGTAAAAAGTAGAGTATGGGGGATTTTCCCCGAGCATGGGGTGAATTTTTGGAATAGGTTTGCAGTGATTTTTGTTCCAGAGGGGGTTTTGGTTTAGATAAATGATTTGTTGCATTTCACCGTACGTTTTTTTGGTTTTTGAAGTTTTTGCTGTATGTCTGTTTGTGCGTTTATGGATACTCTCCAACGTTTTAAAGGGACTTGTAAGGTAATGGGGGCATTGCGACTTCATTTTTTTTTAAAATAAGTTGAAATTGATAGGTACCCCCTATCGACGAGTTTACCCACTTGTTTTTTAAAATAATAGGTTTGATATCTGTCGCGTCTCACATCAGCAATATCGGACACATGCATTTTGTACTCGCTGTAATTTAATGTTTGTGTAACTGAAAATCATTATGACTACGGATGTATCTATAATGGGAATATAAGAGACGAATGAAAACTTTACGTCTGAGAAGGGGAGAAACGGAAAATTTTTCGTTTCAGTTGGTCATCTTATATGACTTTCCTTGTTAATTTTGTTTACATAGGAGCCCCAAGAGAGGTTTCGTCTACTTCGAGTCCTATTTTGTTAACTATTGCTATGGGGTTTACATAGTATTTTTTATTGTGATCGGGGAATATTGCTTTATCTAATTTGCTAAGTAGTTTTTAAAACCAAGTAATTTTAGCTGCGTTTTCGATACTTTGAAGTAAAGTTGTGGCATTTGCATAATTTTACTAAGTTAATATGTCCGTTTGTGCAGTCAAGGGCGCTAGCATCCCGGAAAAAAAGTGAATATACACGTAATCATTGCTACATATGGGGGTTTTGAATGTTCAAATTTTATAGATTTTTCTTGATAATATTGAGAAATTAGGGGCCCCAAGGACTGATCCTTGAGGGACGGGGATGATATTGAGACCCAAGTGGGGGCACTGTTGTCATACACTACTTTTGACACCGATTGGATAGATAAGAAGCAAACCAAAAAATTGCTGCACCGCCACGCCATATTGGCAAGTTTAGAAAGGAGAAAACTGTATGCACGAAATCAAATGCCTTGCTGAAGTCAAACAATGTTAAGAAGTCTTTTTTTCCCTGTCCATTCAAAGCGAATTCATGGGTGATTTAATTAATGCTGTTGGTATTATCCCCCTTTTCTAAAACCAGATTGGAAATCTCAAAACGTTTATTTGGGGAATGGTTTGAAGCTTTTTCGTGGACAATTTTTTCAAATTTTACTTACACGAGAGAAGGCTTAGGGGCTGAAGTCACTGCATGATGGGGGTTTTTGACATTTTTGGATGGGTTTAATTTGTGCCTTTTCCCTGCGTTGGAAAAACACCAGACGAAGAAAAAATTAAATATGCAAAGCGGGGAAAAAATAATGTATATCTTTTCTGTTTTAAAAAGTAATTGAAATATTGTCGGGGCCCTTGGTTTTCGATTTGATTTGTTTTGCGCTTTAATTACATTTTTTTGGGTAACGTGTAAAAAAGTGAAGCTTCACGATCAGGTCGGGGTTTGTGACTTATAGGGTTTTGATTACAGATTGTTTTCTATCGGGATCCGTGACTCTAGCAAGGGACGAAAAGTGAACTTTTTAGAGCTTCGGCCGTTACTGACCATCGGGTGTTAGTGTACTTTGTTTTCCAAATCCCAAAAAGATCTTTGGCTTTCCAAAGGGTAGAAGGGGATTTCGAAGTTTTAAAATAAATTGTGTGTGTACTTTTTTTTTGCGTTTTGGAGGGCTTGCTTTGTTTTATTACAAGAAACAAAAAATCTCAAAATCGTCCCGTTTTTAGTTTTTATATGCGTCTCCTGCAGAGTCTCGGTTTTTTTTATAACCCTTTAATGTCCCGAGTCACCCGGGGCTGGGGATGCTTACCCGTACTGTTTTTAAGGGAGCAGTTTGTCATACATCCCCGTGAGTAAGAAAAAGAAAGATCAAACCTTTTCGTCAAATTATTACTGCGATTTCATGCCACTTTTTTCATGGCATCCGCAAAAAAAACTCCGAGTCAAATTTAGAAAAGTCCCCGTAGTTATTAATTAGGGTGTGATTTAGGAGGTTTAGAGAAAAAAAAGCGTAAAAGAGGGCGTGGTTTGAAAAAACCCCGAAGCAGGGGCCTGCCCGAACGTTTGAAAAAGACTGTGACAATTTTTTAGGCTAAAACGTTAATTACTTTCTGACGTTGCAGTGTGAAATGTGTTTTTGTAGGAATACGATGGGTTACACATGTTCAGTACATCACTGATATTTTCACTTTTAAAAGCATTGGAGCCGAAACGGCGTTCAATCTCCAGCTACGATGACTATTTATAATTAAAAAAAAACTATACATGTCATTAAAAACAGATCCATAAAACCTATTTTTGGAGCTCTGATATACAGAAAAAGCAACCCAGTGCTAAGGAAAAATATATCCAATATAAGATACTCGGGGGGAAAAACATACATGTGGGCAGGTTTTTGGGGAGCGCAGGGCAGTATTTTACATTTTTAAAACCCCCTTTAATAAACAGCTACCCACCTCCTCGTTTACATTACGGTCTTTTTTTAAACAGAGTAGCCGGGGAGCTCAAAATAGAGTAGGTATAGAAGATTTCAGAAAAACTCACTTATTTCTATAATGTCAAATTTTTGGGAAACTCCAAAAAAGTTATAAAAATTTAGAAAAAAGGGGCCAGTCGACTAATGATTGTGCATTTTTGGGCAATCTTTTAGGCTCGCAGGTATTGTTTGGAAATATTAATGAACTTTTTATTGGGAAACTCATCTTTTATTTTTTTTTTTTTTTTTTTTTAACTAAACTTTTTAGTGCAGGCAATCCCTAAGTAAAAAAAAAACAAAAACTAACAAACAAAGAAAAAAATATTAGAGTGCAAAAAAATTTTTAAAAACAGGTTAAATTAAAATATAGGGCCCATTTAATAAAATTTAATAAATTCTGGAAGACACAAAAAGAAAAAGAAAGGTACTTTGGGCCCAAAGTCCAGAAAAAGTAGAAAAATTTTTTGGGTGTAAGGGGTTTGTAAATAGTTACGCCAAATTTTCTATCCGATGGTAAGGCTAGGGTTTTGAGATGGCGCAGGTAGGAGAGTCGGGTAAGCGGTGTCGTTCATCCCGTCTTGTACATTACGACGCCGTCTTGGGTCCAGACGTTGTTGACGCCAATCTATCCACAGCGACCCCGAAGCACATGCAGACGCGACGCGGTGAGGTCCTCCCTCACGGTGGTCCCTGAACCCTTTAGGGGACGCTTCGCCCCGAATAGCATGTGTCCTTTTTGATATGACAAAATTGGGCCCCATTCTGACCAAACGGGGGGGGCTACAACGTTATATTTCACATAGACATTTAAATTTTTTTTGGGGTGGTACCTTTTTTAAAGAAAAAAATTGAAAAAGTTTGTCGGAAACCATAGAAAAGGCCAAAGTTTTTTATATGAGTTTTTTTGGGTTTATAAAATTAAAAGTAAAATTAAAACTCGTCAACAATCGCCTACAATGCATTCCCCAAAGACTTGCAAGGAAAAGTGGGCCACGCAAACTAAAAACTTACAAAAACGCTCATCCATCAACGCGGCGGGACTTTAGCGTTTTCCTAGTAATTCTACATTCAACTGTAGTATATAAGATGCCAAGTATAAAAATTCCATCAATAAAAACAAGACTTACCTACATATAGATTTACTTTAAATTTAAAATAAAAAAATCTTGCCATCAATATACATTCAGCTAACAGAATGGATTTAACTTTACAACGAAATAGTTTGCCATCAAGTGTATTTACATATATTTTCTGGGAGATAATTGTAAAACTTTAATCCTATAATGAACACACTTTTCAAATAAAACAAAACAATCTTATGAACAGGTATGGCTAGTTTGTTATGATATCTTGTATAACGTTAGTGCGTGTGGTCAGTGGCGTATCCAGGAATTCATAAAGGGGGGGTTCAATCAATTTTTTCATAGATGTCCGAAGGCTGAGTGGGGGGTCAAGCCCCCAGGAAAAAAATTCTCCTTCAAGGTAATTTTGGTGAAAATCTGTGCGTTTTAAAGCATCACAATGACCAACTTTTTATCTACTAAAATTCTGTTTTTAATCTAAAAGTTTTCTCTTTCAAGGTCATTTTGGTGAAAATCTGTGCGTTTTAAAGCATCAAAATAATCAACTTTGTATCTACCAAAATCCTCCTTCAGTTAGATGGTAATTTGTAGTTATTTTATTTTCTTCTGTACACTTTTTTTCAAAAGGGGGGGGGGGTTCTCCCCCCTCTCACCCCCCTTGGATACGCCACTGCGTGTGGTTATCTGAATTAGTATTGTAGGCCTATACATACTTTTATTTAAAAACGTGCATACCGTATGTGCTGTGCCCTTGAACAACACACATCAGGTCTCGCTGCCTTCGCCTTGACGATTCTACCCATTTATTAGATTTTTTATTAGGAAATTCTGTATCTGTGTACCCGCATGCAGTACCCGGGTAGTACAGTAGGCATATTATCATATAATTGCTTATTATTGTCATGTCTGGAGACAGTGGGGTAACTTGCCCTTGTTTTGTTTTTGTTTTTTGGGGGGGGGTTGGGGGCGAACATTTTTGTCACCTCAAAATAAATTTATGGGTATACGCTCTTTCCTGGGTAAAGTATATGATTGTAAACAATGGGTGGGTGGTCTAGGGGGAAGGCATCCGGGGTGCGGCAGCCCGGAAAATGGTTCAATTCTAAGAGTGTGATTAGAGTATTTGACGATTTTTTTTTGACAAAAACCGTATAAAAGATGCATGAAAAATTGCAAAATAAGAAAAATATCTCAATATCTAGAGGCCTTTAATAATATCTTAATAACTTATCCATCATGTGAAATAAAAATTGCCCCCCTCACCGCCCCCTCCCTTCCCGTAGTTACGCCACTGTCTGGAGACGCTAACGGATTCGCAACTCGCCGAAGCGATTATTACGCTTCATCTTCATTAGATATATAAGAGAAATTAGCACAGATCGAAGCCCGAATGCAAAAGCCTCACACTGTTGCCGCGAAGGGGTTAAATTTAGTTTAGAGCGGCCAGTAGGCTTACTTTTTACGCTAGTATTTATTTTTCACATCTAGGATATTCTATTCACTTAAAAACTGATTTCCTTAATTACTTTTCTATAAGTTATTTCTAGGAATGTCTGAATGAGAAATGAAAAAAAAACACGAAATTGCGTTACTGTTATATTTCAACAATCAATAGGACCTACATTTTCTGAAAAAATATAGGCCTGCAGCTGAAAATGTCGACAACACTTACTAGGATTAAGACAAGGGTGGGTGGAATCGTGGCTGTCACATGTGACACTGACACGTACGTATCCCCTCTTCTCACCGTCACTTATTGTCACAATTTGACGACCTCCCTCCCCTCCACATCATGGATACGTCATTGTCTTGTTGTCATTTTATGGACAGCCTTTAGTGGCCTTGAAATGATATAATGTTTGTTATATCATCCACAACCTTTGCGCGTTCGTGTGACAAAAAAGCTTTTTATTTATAACTTGCTCGTTCGTATCTAATATTGGACAATCTCTTTTGTGACTGGTCTGGCGGTGGGGGTTTACACCTTTGTCATGCCTGATAACTGCTAGCTAGGCATTTTCACGGACTCTCATTTAGAGTAAATGGCAGCCGTTTGTTATTTAGGAAATGGGGAGGGGGGTAAATCTGATCTGATTTTAGACAAAACTATAGGACTCTAAATGCAAAAAAGTACAGGCAGGTTGTTGAGCTAGGAATCGAACCAGAACCAGAAAAGTGAGAAAACCCTCCTGAATAATTAAAAACTAAATTTGAATACAAAATCTCATGTTTTTTATTTATTATTTTAATACATACAAAAACGCATTTCTTTGTTTTCGCGTTGCGAGGTGATCCTCGACTGTAGCTATTTCTAATTCGTAATAATATGATATGATATTTATTAGTATTGTCATAGATATTTACATAATTCATGCAGATAATTAGACCCAATTTAAACAAGATACATATTACTAATGCATTTTTAAGTAACATAAAAATAGCACTTGCAAGTCAATTTAAATACATAATGGTTTGTCACCCATATAACATGCTTTCTAAATAATGAATATTTACAATGTGCAATCATCATCTATCTTGTTCATTGAGCATTTTGTGTTGCAAAACACGCTCGGTTTTCTTTGCTTACCCGGCGTAATTGAAGCGTGAGAATGATTCGTGCGGAGTGCTGAGTGCTAAGTTACCTAGACCTCTATATAGACTTAAGTAATCTAAGTAAAGATAAATAAAGTCTTTATTTAAAAGTTACCTAGACCTCTATATAGGATAGCACCATGATAGCACAGGTTGTTAAAGCCCATTCCTAAAAAGTAAATCCTTGAAAACAGAAGGTGTAAGATAATAGTTTCGTAAATTGTAATAAAGTTTGGGTGCTGCCTGCCGTAGGCCGTCGAGTTTGGCCTATGTGTGACCAAGTGGCGCGTACTTACAGATTGAGTTGAGACAAACTGTACTCAACAACCTTTAGTAAAGCAGGAAATAAAAAGTAAAACTTATTTCAGGGTAAGCCAGGGAAATAAATTAATGTGGGGTTGGGTCTAGTGTTAACTTATAACAAAACCAAACAGTGGTATTCGAGAAACGAAAAAGTCGACTGAGGTGTGACAGGTGTGGAGGACAACGAATTACAAATAAATGATAGCCTCTACGCCAACTGAAATTAATTTCAAATCTATTTATTACCAGTTTACTTCTTTGTTAGTAGGGACTGTAGCATGGCGGCGAAAAATGACATAATTTTATTATTCTCCCCGTAGGGGCCCGGGTTGGAATTGACCCAGGATATTCCTCTGCCGACGTCGAGAAAAGAGGCAAAGTACATCTGGCAAACACCAGCTAGCTTTACTCTCCGAAATTAGAGGCGAGCTCTGGCCGTCGACGTGAGGTTTATTTGCAAATGTTGTTGGCGGGTGTTGCTCACTTACAGTTTGTCTCATCTTAAGTAGAGCCCGGCGTTTTAGGGTTCAAAGAAACTAGGATGTCGCCTGCTCTATTATGAAAGGTTGTAAATCCGTCCGAATTTGACGGGAAGGATGGGCCTCTCCGTAATAAAAAAGTACAATCACATCCGATGCAAGTTGGTTGCAACCTCCCGAGTATCGAAAACCACTTGTAAGTGTGCCTGGGTTTAGTGGTTTACTCTTCTTGCTGTGCCTACATTACTATAATGCCGCGCAAGATCAACGTTTCAATTACACTCGCTCAATCAATATCATCCCCATACAGGATATAGGGCCAAGGTCGCACTGGATGTGACTGTACTTTACTGCTCTGCGGAGTCCACTTCAGCTGTCAAACTGTGATAGGTTTACAACCTGCCCACCACTGTCTGCGCTCTCTGAACCACAAAACGCCGGGCTCTAGTTAAGATGAGACAAACTGTAGTAAGAGTCACCCTACAAGAATTTAGAAGAGCTTGTCTCAGAATCTCAGTGGCGTTACACCAAGCTGGTACCTCCCTATGGTTGGGGCGTTGCTTTGGTCATAGCCTTGTATGACGTATCATGCATGCACTGTTACCTTGCCGTTCTCTAACGCAATCACGCGACAGGCTTCGCTAGCGATCTTGCACTCTGAGCACAAATCAATATTGTTGCTATGTGTGCTGTACTTTCAGTTTTTCAAGCCTATATCCACTATATCAGTTTCACGAGCCTGTAAGGCCTATCACGATTACGACGTCGACGTCTACCCGATACCAGTCTTGTAGTTGTACCCGCCATTAAAGTTACCCACAACACAACAGCGTGACAAGCTTCTGTCTGTCTGTCTATCTGTCTGTCTGTACGTATTTTATGACCGTCCGTGTGTATCGTCTCATGTTAATCCGATTGAGATGTGTTTTATGTTGATTGTTTTGCGGGTCCATCAAAATGCGAGGCTTGATCAACCCGGCACCTCCACCAAAAAGGATTGGAATGCCCGAGGAAATTCTAAGTATCTTCCTCCTACAATATGAGTGAGAATATTATAGCTTCCTATTTACTTGTGTGCTTGTTTTATTTTATTTTAATTTGTTTAATTTAATTTTGTCGTGGTATTGTGTAGGCCTACCTGATGTTTTTACTTCTTATGATAGTTCTTCTAACTTGGATGTGGTATGATATGATAGGTTTGAAATGTAGGCCTACCATCTAAAATCATTGAAAATATCGTGTGGGACTATGCCTATAAATAAATTTAAAAAATCGTATTTAGAGTCCACCCATCCCACTCAGTCACATAACTGATTTTCAGTGGGTCGTGGTGAGGGGGGGGGGGGAGAGGACCGGGAGACATTCAATTTTTAAGCAGACCAAGCCAACCAACCCTGCAGGCGCCGACACATTATATAATATGCATGCTATGCCGTGTACGGGGGTTCGTATCCTCAGTTTTGGGCGCCAATCTGATCTGAAGCTCTTAGCTTATCATGCACAAGGAAGTTGGTTCGAATCCCGTATAAGAATTGTGCTTTCCGAAAATTCCTTCATTTAATAAATAAATATTATGTTTTTCGAAGAGTATAATTGCGAGAGAGATGAAATGTACGGGTACGTTTGGAAAGAAAGTGTCTCACTTTCGGTTTCCTCTGCTTCTTTGCGATCGAGATGATGAGAGTTTGAAGCGGGCAGAGCTAGTTTCTGTGAGGCTGGTTAGTTCCTTCGTTCGTTCGTTCGCTTCGTTTGCTCGTGCTCGTTCTGCTGGTTTATTTACGGGAATGAGCAGCTCAAGCGAGTTGGGCTGGTTGGCTGGCTGTGCGTGACGTTGATCATTACGACATGGCAGATACGGCCTTGACTGCCATTGCTGTTGTTCAGTCAAGTTCAAGGTTAACCAACACATACAGCCATAGAAGGAAAGTGATGCCGCTCGCTGCTACTCAGTTGCACTCGGGATTGTCGCTCGATTATGGTAATAGACTTATTTTATTGCGGTTTGATTCACAACAGTGAAGTCGAACTCAAAGCTACCGGTAATGTTAAAAAGTCTGGCGTTCCTTAGGACTTAATCCTAGTTCGGTAATTCCTAATGTACAAGTGAGAAGACGTCTTGACGAAAATTGTTCCCTTTTGTAATTGATATGTATTTATTTGTTTACTTTTGTTGAGTCCAATTTAAAAATGTTTTCTGTGTAGGCTTATTTCAACTGTACTATCAATATCAACATGAAACATGCTCTTAGGGTATGTAGCAAAGCAACCTTATAACAAACCTGGGTAGGTAGCACCTGCACTGTAAGCAATGTAGCCCAGGTCCAGGCTAATAGGTAGGCCTACATTCTGCTCGCGCTCAGAAGTTTGGTTTGGTTTCTTTCGAATATGATTCTAAAAATATAGTTTGTATAGCCGAGTGTTTTACTGTCAAAAATATTTGTTTGAATGAATTGGTTTGCACTTTGCATATTGAATAGCCCTATCTTGAACAACATGAGTTTTACCCATATGCGCCCTTGTGACAAATTACTATTATCTGTGCTATTACCACAGACAACAAATTCAAACCAGTGTTTACCAGTCCAGTACCAACGCTAGTACTTTATTACTATAATTCTTGCCCTCGAAGGGGGGTGGGGTCTATCGTTGCCCTGTGGGGAATTACTTCATGCGTTTCTTTACAAATTCTAAACAAATTAGGTGACCTATCCATGAACACGAAAGTAAGTAGCCTAATTGATGAGACATTAATTAAGTGATCACAGGCGCGTAGGAAGGGGGGGGGAATGGGGGGGATTGACCCCCCACTTTTCACTCTGACCCCCCACTTCTGTAGTAAATATGCACATACACTTATACAATTCGACAGTCACATTCGGCAAACGAATATGTTTGCCTGTATGCTTCGTCATTACATACAAAATTAGGTTGAAATTTACTAAAATGGTCCACTTCACGTTCATTTTTTTTAGTTTTTATATCTACCGATAGTTGCTGTACGAAATAACTGTAGTATGGTGAATTTTTTTCGCCTTTGGCTAAAGGGTCCCCGGCGGCTGGCTGCGGCGGAGCCAGCTACCGCCCTCAAAACCGGCTGATGGATTTACCCCTCCAACTTTCAAGTTTCAATACGTTCCTACGCTATCAAGTACGTGATCAAGTAATTTTACAAGTTAGGAAAGAACTACGTTAGTGTATTGAAACTATTTTATTGGTGAATGCGCCGTATGCGGCCTGGCGCCTTGCAGACGCTTTTTACTATCGGCGTTGATAGAATGCTTTTGTAATTCTGTTTTGCTCTTGTTATAGCACCATGTAGATGTATTTTTTGAAAGTGTGTGTTAATCTCTATGGACACACGGTGCTGTGCATCAAGATACAATACAAGGATTTGTAAATTTTCGACACGAGTTTCTGTTTTGAGATCATTGTTTTAATTTCCTTATCAGCGAAATCGTTTAGACAACATAAAATTAAAATACACTGTTAAAAGCAATTCAATTTTACTCCAAAACGCTACTTCTTTCTATAAGCTAAGGTTAGATATTTTGAAGGTTCAGGGGCGGATCCAGGACCTGGGCTTCTGTAAGGGGGTGGCTATCGAGTTGGCGTAACGCAACGCTGGGGGGGGGGGGGGGGGGCTCCCCATATCATTGTACTTTGGGGTGCTCCCAGCTTAGCCCCGCAGGGAAGTTTCGTCAAAAACGTGTTCAAATGGCTTTAGAAAGGGTATATTTCTATAAGTTTTGATTGCGGATTGTTATAATAATAAAATGTCCCTTTTTAAGAATCAAGGGGGGGGGGGATCGTCCCTACCGCCCCCACCTGGATCCGCCACTAAGATAGGAGAATAGCACAGCAGTTGTAGCCGATAGAGAGCAAAGGATTGTTTGTAAAAAAAAAGTTTAGGTCTACATCAAGAACGTGGCAGGTCTGGTCAGCGGTCTCTAAGAGATTTCGGAGGTTCTCTGGATATTTTGTCGTGATCGGAGTAGGCGTTCGTCGGCCCAAATTGACTGAAGAAATACAAACAAAATAAGATTGCAAAAATTGATTATTCGTTTGTTAGCCTTCATTTACACCCAATGGTTAATGCACATTGACGACTTACTTGACGTATCCTTAATTATGCAACAACACTAATCGTGACGATGGATGAATGGGTGATATTTGCAAATTAAAATTGGCCCCTACAGGATACCAAATAAATAAAAATAGATACATTTATTTTTTTTTATATATATATATTTATTTATGTAATCGTGACGATGGTTGAATGGGTGATATTTGCATATTGAAATTGGCCCCTACTGGACACAAGGAAATTTTACCGCAAAATGCTGTTTCCGACAGTACCTAGTGGCAATCCTGCAATAATCAACCATAACAAGCGTGCTACTTTAGCATTGTGGGACGATCTGTGTTTTTACTTTGGGACTTTCGTTAACACTATTGTTATGTTTATTGTTTTGTTTACCTCTACCTCGACATTCATAGTAGGGTTTAGCGCAAAGCCCAAAGTAAAATGGGAGTAAATAATGACATACTAACTACTAAAGTTTCCCAAAAAGTGAACTTTAGTTTTGTAGACCCGCTAAGCCGTATCCTTGTTTTGCTAGCTTCCCGCGTGCCGCAACTGCAAGTATAAATGCAGAACTTCCGATTATGCAAGGACCGGCCGGAGTCCTAGACCTTGAATGTTACGTTGCATGAGCCGAGGCGGTAGCAAAAACACGGGAAATGGTTGACTGCAGAGATAATAATAATTATCGTCTCTTCGTGTGGGATGGGTTAACCTAGACCTTCGTCGGAAAGAGAGAAATAGACCTACGATTTCATGTTGTACCGTACTGCTTATTTGCTCCACAAGAGTACGACTACGAGTTGCCTTGTTTTACGTTACCAAACTGTGCTTGTACTGTATGTGGAATGTGGGTAGAGGATTTGTGATTGAATTGCGAGAGAAACATACTTTACTTCATTTCATATTTACCAGTGGCGGGAATCGAACCTAAGTCTAAAGTCTAAGAGTCAATAAAGCACTAGCACTTCGATGGGCATTGAGCTAGCAATTTATAAGGGGAACAAATTAAACAAACATGTAGGCCTACCGTGAAACTTGAAATGAGTATCAATACGAGAAAAAAAATACATAGGCCTAGGCCTGAAGATGATACAATATTGCACATACAATTAGTCCAGTCGTGAGAAGTAAGTCCGTGTGTTTTTGTGAGAGGGAAACTTTTTTATGAATTATGATTGAAATGCATTACCAGGATGTTATGGATGCAATTTAACGTGGACCCATTTTTCTAATTCTGGCATTTGGTCGGCATCTTGAAAAATGTCCGCCGCTTAGTGTTTGTCATTGTCTGGTGTCTGTGTTTGGTATAAATCCAAGATGGCTGGAGAGACATAAAGTTTAAATTGCGAAAATATTCACCATTCAATTCCCTAAACCAAGGTTGAACAATACATAATAATAATAAATTCTAATCTTTATTGCAATTTTATATGCTAGAGGCTAACTTTTTAAAATTTGCACTTGCACGTTTAAAATGTTCGTTAATTCTATGCTACATGATCAGTACCTACTGGGCATATATTGCAAATTATCACGATATATATTATTAAACGAGTGAGCACAGCGAACGGAGTGATCTCCATTCAACTCAACTCAAACGGATCTCATTCTGTTAGTCTGCGTGTGTGTACATCGAAAATCAGCCGAATCGCTGAACAGATTGCGTTGAAATTTTAAACAGACATCCGGTACGAGTTTACTGAGAACTGCTAACAAAATCAGCTAGATCCATTGCGATTTAAACCCACAAGAAATAATAAATTGAAAAATAGGCTTCCAATGTTTAGAAATTATTTTAACGACAATGCTTTAGATTTTGAAAATATATTTTTTGTTTGTTATTCGCCTGGCCGTGATATGCCGTGCCCATGCAAGGTCTATCAAATGTTGCACGTCAAGGTACCCCCAAATTCCGCTCGTAGATTGAGTAAACCTTGCAATATTTTCACGTATTTCGTATACTGGCTATGTTTACCATAGTAGGCCCTATTGCCACAGATGATGGACTACACTGCGTTATATGCATTTCAAAACATGTTTAATAATTTTTTAAATTCAGTCCAGAAATTACAAAATCTTTCCCGACCAGGGGATTGAACCCATGTCTCACTCTCCCACATTTCGGCTATAAGGGCGCTTTAGCCAACTAGACTAGGGAAACGCCAAAGTCGTTGTTAGACGATTGAGCGAGTCTGTGTTGATTGAGTACCCGGGAACATTTGCATTTAAGTTTGATAATTAGGGGGTATATTCGTATAAATAATAGGGTATTTAAGTTTAGGCCATAGTTTAGGCCATAATGCTCCACTGTAGCCTATGATAGGCTAGGGAGGCATAAGGTAGGGGGAAGAAAAGGAATGTTACCGGGTACTCAACACATGGCTCACTCACTCGTCTTACAACGACTTTGGCGTTTCCCTAGTATTAGGCCCACTTTAAATTTTATCTACAAGAGTTTGAAGGCAGCAGGCCAGCTGTACCCTGTTTTTTAAAAAACGTTAATTTAGTATGCCAAAAATATTGATGTTTAATTATTGACGCTATCCAGTATCCACTTGAGGCCTAAACATTCCATCTATTACTATTGGTAGGTCTACTTCCAAATAACATAATTCCAAATTTGTTATTTGTGACCAGTGTCTCAGATAGAAAATCCCAGGTCTGTTAACTGTTAGGCGAATGAAATGCGAAGCATTATTTGAACAGTTTGATTAGTAATTAAATTCATCCTATAACTTATGCACAGCATTTTATAGCTTATTTTAATCAACAGATAAATAATGTTATTCACTAGCCTGCATTGGGCAGTCTGCCACTTGGGCAAGAGGAGCAGTCTCCTTTTATTTTGGTGATTTCTTTTGGCACTGGGACAATGCAGATCACATGATATGTATTATATGAATGCACAGGATTTCACTGCTGGTTATGAGACAATATAGTACAGAGCTAATTGAAATCTCTTCTTCTGCTGAAATAACAAAATGAAATGCTGGAGATATTTAATAACCCATTAATTTGAAAAAGAGGCTAAATAAATAAATAAAATAAATACATATATTCGTATTTAGAGTCTACCTAATGCAATTTATTTTAAAAATCATCCTTTTTGACCAGGAAAGGTAGGCCGAAACACTTAGGCATGTTCAGTTAAAGTTCATGTAAATTCGCCATAAATATGGTATAGCATGAGATATTCAATTTATTTATTTATTTATTATCAAGGGGACAATGTAATGTACATGACAATGTAATGTAGGCTCGTTGTCAACAATGCAAATTTAAATAAACTATTTTAAAACGTTAACATACACTAAGGAAAACGCTTTAGTCCCGCCGCGTTGATGGATGAGCTTTTTTGTAAGTTTTTAGTTTGCGCGGGACCACTTTTCGTTTGCAAGTGCTTTTTGAATGCATTGTAGGTGATTGTTGTCAAGTTTCTATTGTTACTTGTTAATTGTTATTATAAACCTAAAAAAACTCATATTAAAACCTTTATTCTATGGATTCTTGCAAACTTTTACAACTTTTTCTTTAAAAAAGCAATACATCACCATTACCTTAATGTCCATGTAAAATATGAACATTGTAACCCCACCCGTTTGGTCAGAATCGACCCAAATGTCACGAAAATATCGCACTAAAAATCGAAAAAAAATCCTAAAAGAAGGATATTCATGAGAAATATTTCTTCGATTGTACCCAAAAACGTGGCAGGTCTAAGTTCAGATATGTTGAAGGTCCCCTCCAATTTTCATCAAGGTCGCAAATGCCGTTTGCCCGGTATTGTGCGAACAGACAGAGAGAAAAAAAAAACATCAGGGCTAAATTTTTTGAGGGGTCAGTGAAATTGAAGTCTTCGCTTTGCTCATCCAATCACACAAAAAATAATTCATTGTTGCGAACTTTTGAAGTGCGAATTTTTTCCCATCTTGATGGTCGCCTGATACATGGCCACTGGCCAATAAAAAGTGTAAATCTATTTTCGAAATTAATTATAGTAAGTAATTCCTTATGCTTGTGGCTACGGTATTTGAGAAAATTAAAAAGATGTTGGTTGATGTCTTGGTAAAAAAATAAAACAATGTTTTTGGCAAGCCTACTTCTGTGGATGTTTTAGAAATAAGACAGAGGTGAATGCTAGGGGAGATATATATTTCTAGTTCTGATATCATGTGAAATGATTATGTTGTTTTGTAGGGCCCAGTGAATAAGGGAAATGGAATTAAGTTTGCCTTGCTACTGACATGTCATTATATGGACATCTGTCAACACAGCTTCGATCAAGGAAATCAGCAATTCTAATACCTAGCAACCTTGGAACTGTAGGCATTGGCATAGCACTGGGTTTTAAAATTGGATGAGATCTAAACTAAGGAACATATCTTAGTCATGAAATGGCTGAAATTATGTTGCCTAGATAGATTACACATTACATAGAGAACTGATTTTACAGTCCCATTCCAGGTTTAGTATAAACTGAAAATGTACCCCCTCATGCACAAAGATTTACTGGCGCAAAGTTGCGTCTCGTTTAAAATGGCAAGTTATATCATATGGCTATAAAATCGGTATGATAAAGATAGTTGCGTTAGCAGACTTTTGTCTCAAGTTGCTAGATGGTCAGTAAAGTTGTGCAGTCTGGCGTAAGTTATTTTAAAAATGTTAAGTTACTTGCCTTTAAAAGTGACTTTTAAATGTTTAAAAGTTCCTTCTAAAAAAGTAACTGAAAGTTGCTTAAAAAGTTACTGTAAAAGTAACATTTTTGGTTGAGCGTAGCGAAGATTCCATTCTACTACACTGGAGAAAAAAATACGGAATGTTTTTTTTTCTTTCTTTTTTTTTGTATTTTTGTCTGTTTGTTAGCACGATTCCGGCTAAACCGATACACCAATTGCGATGAAATTTTCTGGAGACCTTTTAAATCTCTGAACTTAGAACTACACGGGGCAAAAAATCGATCAAAAATTTATTTCTCATGAAAATAACAATTTTACGAATTTTTTTTCCGTTTTTTCTTGTTTTTTCATTTTGTATTTTTGTGTGTTTGTTAACACGATTCCGGCTAAACCGATACTCCAATTGCGATGAAATTTTCTAGAGGCCTTTGAAATCTCTGAACTTAGAACTGTCACCTTTTTGGGCGCGATCGAAAACTTATTTCTCATGAAAATCGCAATTTTACGATTTTTTTCGTTTTTATTTTTTGTTTTTGTTTGTATTTTTGTGTGTTTGTTAACACGATTCCGGCTAAACCGATACTCCAATTGCGATGAAATTTTATGGAGGCCTTTGAAATCTCTGAACTTAAACCTGCCACGTTTTTGGGTACAATCGAAGAAATATTTCTCATGAATATCGTTCTTTTATGATTTTTTAAAATGTTTAGTGCAATATTTTCGTAACGTTTGGGCCGATTCTGACCAGACGGGTGGGGCTACAATGTTCATATTTTACATGAACATTAAGGTTATGGTGATGTATTGCTTTCTGAAAGAAAAATTTGAAAAGATAGCTAGAATCCATGGAATAAAGGTTTTAAATTTAATATGAGTTTTTTTAGGTTTATAATAACAATTAACAAGTAACAATAGAAACTTGACATCAATCACCTACAATGCATTTAAAAAGCACTTGCCAAGGAAAAGTGGTCCTACGCAAACTAAAAACTGACAAAAACGCTCATCCATCAACGCGGCGGGACTTAAGCGTTTTCCTAGTGGAACTCACATCACAAGGTTTGATTCAACCAACCAATCCTTGCTGGCGGTTGACGTATCGTTATGGGTTCTAGGAATTCACCACTGTAAGAAAGGGCAGGGTAGTTTTAGTGAGGATTGTAAGTGACAGTGCACAGACCTAGTGTAATCACATCCAATTGTTGCAGGTGTCTATGATGTCAGGGGAGGTGCCCAGCTCACAGATGATGCCAGTTTCAATGCCTCACATTAAGAAAGAGGATTCCTCCAGCTTCCAGGCATGCTCGCCATCTAACTCCAGCATGTACTCGCCCACCACAACAGTCGTGCACAATGACGTAAGTACCTTGATGCAAATGTAGTGCATTAAATGAAATACTTCAATTACCATAGGCCTACCTACCAACGTTATATTTTCCAGATGGAGTTCTGCGAGAGTCAGGATTCTGTACGCTATGAGGTGTCACAATCCCAGGTTCAGTCTCCAGGCAGCCCTGATCGACAGTACTGCTCATCTACAACACAATCTTTGGGAGACACCATTGGGGGCAGTTTAGAGGTAGATATACCCACACATACATTCATCCTTTTGACAATTATTTCAAACCATCGAGTATACACCCTATGATGCCTAGTATGTTACAGATCTATCGAGTATATGCCGAGCACATTACAGATCTAGCACCAGTGGCTGTTTGTCTAAGGTGTCATACTGGCCAACGTACATTAGTACGCTACTATAATGAAATTGCAAAGCATGAGCTTGGCTGCCATTGTTATGTCTCTTTTATTACACAGTGTATGATTTAATTCAATTGATGTGATACCCTTTGCAACCAGGAATACTATTTCCGCATTTCACATGATAAGCAAATGGGAGGATTTGCTCAATACCCCACGCACTGTCGCATATCTAGGGCTATTTAAAAAAATAGTCTAAACAATGATATTAATAATTTGCACTGTTTAAAAAAAAAATGGAAATGAAATTTTGTCTTGAAATTTTCTATAAAATGAAAGGTGGGCCTACCTAATATCTGACTGGAGTGGAAATAGATTTGTAATGAGAATAGATTTTTGCTATTTTGCTATTATGATATTGTATTTTTCCAATGATTTCTTTTTGTGCCTAATTAATTAGTATTTAGTATTTTTAATCATTATAGCATTACTAGGCCTACATTGCATATTGCATAATATAGGGAACATACACAAAGTCCAAATATTGACTTGGGTATATAGAATGAATAGAAAACCACTTAACAACACCATTGCCGCAACCACGCCAATCCCAAGTAAACCATTTCAATTGAAATTTTGTCTTGAAATTTTCTATAAAATGAAAGGTGGGCCTACCTAATATCTGACTGGAGTGGAAATAGATTTGTAATGAGAATAGATTTTTGCTATTTTGTTATTATGATATTGTATTTTTCCAATGATTTCTTTTTGTACCTAATTAATTAGTATTTAGTATTTTTAATCAATTTAGCATTACTAGGCCTACATTGCATATTGCATAATAGGGAACATACACAAAGTCCAAATATTGACTTGGGTATATAGAATGAATAGAAAACCACTTAACAACACCATTGCCGCAATGTAAACCAATCCCAAGTAAACCATTTCAATTTTATTGCGGTACAAAGTTGTCGTCTTCCTCTTTTCATATGCCCCCAATCGGCCTACTCGGCCATCATGTGTTGTTGTGTTATCCAATAGAGACTGGATTCCCTTTGTACATGTGTCATGCCATCTGGCATCGCGTCAAGTTCAGACTTAGTCCTTTCACAACCGAAAGTGGCGTCGATTCTGTTCTTCCTTACCGCACAAGCTGCATAGGCTTGAATCTGCCATTCCTACTTTGTGCAAATGTTGACCCAACAGGTCATGCCCTGTGTCAAGACTGAACTGGGCAGATGAGACCTTTCTGTTCTTAAATCTGGGTGGTTTTGTCTTTCTTGGTACTACTATACTTTGTCTGTTTGCCATGGCTTGTCCTTTGCATCCTCCTCCCACTTCTTCTGCACCGAATTATTAGCAGCAGACGTTAGTTGAGACTTAACTGCCTTATAAGACAGTGCCTTTTCAAGCAAAGTTGTACATTTATTATTTCCCGCCTTTATTATTTCAAACGGCATGTTATGTCACTATCCAGGTCGTCGCCAATGAATTTAGATAAGAAAACCTATCTACTAGGTTCTTGTATCTAAGTTCTTTGGTCCCCACATGGTTCATGCATGGGCTTATACTAGTAACCCCCTTGTAAATCCATGGTGTATGAATGAAATTTACAACCGCCTTCTAGATAACACATCTAAATTTCCTGCATGGTCGCTAAATAGCGCGTGTTGCTATAACAACGATTGTTGTCACTTTATTTTGTTTTATGATTAGGCCTACTGGTATTCGTTATGTGATTGGTTGATTGGTGATTCCAGATTATGATTTATGCACCCGTTTTTTCCGCCAAAATTTTGGTGCAACTTTCAGCTAACTTTTATGAATGAAAATATTATCTAAATAAAAATAGATATCGATTGATGTATCCAGAAACAAGTCCTTATTGTAGTAAAATGATAAAATCAAGTCACGAGTATTTCCTATTGAATGATGAATTCTAAATGAACACTTGTTCTAGCTACTACTTAATGTAACTTTAGAACAATCTTTTAGACTAATTTTGACATTTGACATAGCATGCAGAGTCTTAAAGTAAATTGACTTGTGCTTTATTATTATTATTATTATTATTATTATTACTACTAGAAAAATGCCAAAGACATTGTAAAGCAGTGAGTGAGCCATGTGTTGAGTACCCAGTATCATTCCCTTTTCTCCCCCTATACCTAAGACAGGATCTACACAGCGTTGGTCTTTCCTCCCTAGTCTATCATAGACTAGAGTTGCGCGCATTATGGCCTTACAGTTGACGTGCCCTTATAACAAATAAACTCAAAAAGTCAAAATCCTATCATTTATACCTTATTTATATGTCAATCAATTTAATGCTAATGTTCCAGGGTACTCAACACATGACTCACTCACCCATCTAACAACGACTTTGGTGTTTTCCTAGTCTAGACTCTAGTTAGCTAAGGCGGCTTTATACCGGGATGTTTGAGACCCGGGTTTATACAACGGTCGGGCTAGATTTTGTAATTTCTGGATTGTATTACAAAACTATAGAACAAGTTTTGAAATGCATATTTAGTGCTATGGAAAACATAGCCAGTACGAAATACATGTAAAGATTGCAAGGTTTACTCAATCTTCCAACGGAATGTTGGGAACCTTGAGCATGTAAGATTCGATACACCTTAGTCACTGCATGCACTCACCGCCTGACAAACATGATTCAATAAAAATACAATGTCACTTTCAGTATCACCATTAAATTCTAATGACTTTTTATACACAAATTCGGCTGCCACCATCACTTCTCGAAGGTAAGCTGTTGGATCCTATCCCACACCCAATAATTAAATATTTTGTGCTGGTTGTTGCAGGAAGGATTAAAAGAAGACTTGCCTCGGAGGCTCTGTCTTGTCTGTGGAGATGTAGCTTCAGGCTTTCATTATGGGGTTGCCTCTTGTGAAGCATGTAAAGCCTTCTTCAAGAGAACTATCCAAGGTACTTTGTCTAATAGTAATCCTAATCCATGTTATTACTTGAGCATAGGCTACTCTACTTTGAGTTGGGAAATAACCCTATATGGATTGTTGCCATTTTTATTTTTTATTTATTTATTTATTTATTTATTTATTTATTTATTTATTTATTTAACGTCTATCCTATTCAGTTAAAAAACTGATTTACAAAGGAGGACAACTATATAAATCTACTTAGGCCTACATAGATACAGATACAGCAATAAACTAATAGTTAAGACAAATTTGAAATACTAATATTACAACGACAATGTATTAAAACAATGATTTTGGTAACAAATTCAAAAAGGATATTAAATTTGAATAATTAATGAATGTGGAATGAAAAGAAAAGAAAAAAAAGAAAGAAGAAAAAAAATAGAAAAGAAAGAAAGAAATAAAAAATAAAATACAAACATCAAAAAAGGAAAATGAAAAGAAAAAAAAAACGATTTTACATTTAAAACGTACAAAAATGGTTATCAACATAGGCGTATCTTGTGTCTTAAAATTTTTGTTAATTTTTATAGCCATCTAGTACTAATTACAATTCACTTCACAATTTTAGCATGATTATTCAAACAGTAGAATTGGAGAAATAGATGTGTAAACAATGGTTTTTAAGTACATACTTTCTTAAGTTACTACTTTCTAACTATGTATCAATGTTGCTCACAAAATCACCAAAAGTGGTAGTCTTGTTTGGGTGTAAAAACATAAGTCTCACCACAATCGCATTATAATTTGTGATGAGATTAGAGTGTGATGTGTTGCGATGTGATGCAAATAAAATACCACATCACAAATACCTAATGTGATGCCTGGCCTACATAATTTTGTATTTTTTTTTGTGTGTGTGTGTGGGGAGGGGGTATGCTAGTTACTACCAGTGCATACATTCCTTATTTTTGGTTATTGATACATTTATCTCCTTATTTATTTTAAAATACATTATTTTATTACCAGTAGGCCTACTTGGACTCAATTTAAAGTCTCAGTTAGGCAAGGTCCTCTAGCAGACTTTCAGGGGAGCCTCAAAGTTGTAATTGCATCCATTTCCGCATTGTTAAAAATTCCATGTTTAGTGATGTAAAATGCTCAAACATTTTCACTTTGAGAATATTATCGGAAATACCTATTCTCGAGCACAAGCATTTTCCAAGCAGATTGTAAAAACTTTATATTTGCATAAACTGTCTTTATTTGCACAATAATTCACTTTTCAATTTATTTGAAATTGCAATATATGTCATGTTACTCTTTAACCTAGGCCTATAAATTTTACCATAATCTGATTGAAAAATTGAGAATTTTGTATAGGCTACTGTTTGGGAATTACAAGTTTCTCATAATATTCTCGACTCACATCTCTACCCATGTTATTCGAATGAAAATTCATTGATCAAAACAAATACGTAAAATGAACTGTCAACAAAACTATAAAGTGAGCCAAAAGCCATGTCAGTTTGTTTGGTACTACTTAAACAATTGCATTTGTTGTGTGAGCGTTTCATAAGATACATATTCACCTTGACAGGAACATGATACACAAGTGTGACTCTTAAATAGAAGGTGAATACATAGTGCTTGTGAACTTAGACATAGATTTATTTTTCCTGTAGGACGTACATGACAGTACCCACTTAGTCACAGTACTGCCATTGTACCATTGTTTTGAATACAATTTCAGGAAACATTGAGTACACCTGTCCATCTGCAAATGACTGTGAGATCAACAAGAGACGGCGGAAAGCATGTCAGGCATGCCGGTTCCAGAAGTGCTTGCGGATGGGAATGTTGAAAGAAGGCGTCAGACTGGACAGAGTGCGTGGTGGACGGCAGAAATATCGACGGAATGCAGAAGTACCTTACCAAATGTTGCACATACCTCACGTCAAAGCGACTCCATCATTACAAGGTCACTGTTCTACTGGTCTCTGCACTTTTTTTTTTATCTTAACCCAAATATATTCTTTCAAATACTAGGCCTTCGTCTTGCTTATTCTCTGTTATTTTGTTTTTAATAATTTATACTTCAAGAAAGTGTACAGGGTTTTTGTCCTTTCACTCAAATTATGTTAGATAGTATTGTAGATTATAGAATTGATTATTCATTCAGTTCTTTGTTCTCTAGGCATTGAACAATTCTAGTTTTACCATGATAGTTTGTGAACTTGAGAAACAAATCTTGGAGCACTGTGTCAAGCATTTTGACTGAAGTTTGAAAGAGTCCAAGCACCATCAAAGTGTTTTGGAATGCACTCTTTATATTATGTGACATAAATGTCTGCATATCATGCTCATAATTTGTTTGTTCTATACATTATTATAAATTTAGGTTTGTCTGTGTAATTATTTTTTATAATATGAATTTACAATCTATAAGATATATGTACAATATCTCAGAACACAATATGAATTTAATTTAACACAGGCTCATTCATTATTGGATGAGCGTAGCGAAGATTCCATTCTACTACACTGAAGAAAAAAATCCGGATTGTTTTTTTCTTTTTTTCCTTTCTGTATTTTTGTGTGTTTGTCCACACGATTCCGGCTAAACCGATACTCCAATTGCGATGAAATTTTCTGGAGGCCTTCGGAATCTCTAAACTAAAACTGCCACGTTTTTGAGCGCAATCGGAAAATTATTTCTTATGAAAATCGCAATTTTACGATTTTTTATCATTTTTTTTTATTTTTAAAAAAATTCTTGGACTTAAAACACGTACATGCTTTATCCGATTGTAATGATGTTTTCACAGAACCTTAATTTTATGAATTAAGAGGCTTGGGTGCGATTTAAATACCACTCCGATCGTGCCATGTGCAGTACTTTCGTACTTTTCAAACTACGGACTGGGTAATCATTATATTTTCATTCTGTTTTTTTCCTCTGATAGATAACTAAATTCTGATTTCTCGTACATAGCCCTTTTGTTCGTTTAAGTCATAACATTTCCCCCACGAGTCCGCAAAGTCCATAGAAAATGTTCATTTCCGGTCAAAGTTTACTGCTCTTGTGTGACCAAAGGGGAGTAAATTTGTGAAATCAGGCCATGTACGTACAATAACAGTTCATTTCTGAGTAAAATAAAAAAAACATATTAGAAATCGGACGAAAAATGTAGACGTAGTTTGAAAAGTACGAACGCCTTGCAAAGCACACTTTTGTCTCCATTTGGTGGCGCTCTCTAGTGAAATTCGATCGTGTCTGCTTCGAAACAAGTAGGGGAGGTAATGTGGGCGGGATCTGGACACCGGATGTGCTTGTCATCAGATTACATAATCACAATCTGCTATTTTGAGGTTTGCTTACAGCTTTTTACATCGCTGTCGTGAGAATTCTATAATATTCGCTATCAGAAATTAATTATGATTATTGTTGTTCAACGTCACTTTTATTACCATTAGCTATTTGGACTAAGAGTGGTGATAGACGAGAGTGAAGAACAATTATTACAGATAAGATAACCTACCGTATGCCTTGTGCGGGATTCGAATCCGCGTCCTCCTAGTGTAATTCGCCAGCGTCCCTATACTATTACAATATGTGCGACCACGGACGGTATCAGAATTTGAAACTGCATAAATATTATGTTTATCGCGTTCTTTAATTAGTAGATTATAATTTTGATTCTCCGCAATGCAAGGTTTGTGATGCTCCCATTCAACCAATCTTCATAATTACCCGCGTTGAAAGAACTAAGCAAATATTGTTTACGATAAGTCTATGTTATTATATTATATCTAAACCTTTATTCTATTTTTAGATAGCGCTAGAGCGTTCTTTCAGCACGATAAAGAAAATAACATCGTTTGCTAACGCACGGTAGGCGGGCCTTTCTACAGGTCATATCCATAGGACAGATATCACCCATGCACTACCTAATGGTTGAATTATTATTATTATTTACTACAATTCAGAAATTAAAAAAGTCCGCCCCAACCGGGAATCGAACCACGGATCTCCCGCATTCCAGACAGGCGTCTTAACCTATTATTACAGAATATTTCATTTCATTAATCTGCATGGGGGCAAGCAAGTCTGCTAAGTGGTAATGTTTGTGTCTTGTTTGTCTAAAGATAGCGTCCCCGCTTCCATATAGCAGAAGGTCGCTGGTTCGATTCCCGACTTGAATCAACCCATAATCTATAGGCAGGGTATCGCATTACATCCACTGCACTGAGAGTGTGGCTTTGAAACCGGCTTAGCAACGAAGCACACAACAAGTTGTAAATGGTTGTGTCCGAAGTAGTTGTATCTACGCTGACTCATCCGCGAATGAATCGCGGACATCTGTGAACTACTATTTCAAATGTCCGATTATTTCGTCAATCGATGGCGTCGTCGGTTCTTCACTGAAATGAGATCTTTGACTGTGTGGGAAGACTTTCGTTGTTTGCAATTATGATTTGTATATTTTTTAAATCCGGCATTGTAACAATTGTTTTGATTACCAGTACGATAATGATATCATGCATAGGTGCTTGGTCGCGATTAAACACCACGCTGAGCGTCTCAATTGCAGTTCTTCCGTACTTTACGAACTACAGGGAGAAACATCCGAATATAATTTATTGTATTGTTTTTTCTGATATAATTTAATTCTTATTTCTCGTACACAGCCCATTTTCCCCTGACAGTGGGAGGCATATTATAATATCACATGGTCACTTATGAACCTTGATGTTTCCAAGAATTGTTCAGATCATTTAAAAAAAAAATACGTTTTAATATTGTTCTGGGTAAAGTATCCTAATCATTGCTTGGGTAAGGAAGTTAAAATGTATTGAGTTTTTATGATTACTAAAAATTTGCCTTAATTCCCTGCACCGTAGGGTTTGTTATTCTTCCAATGTACCAATCATCTCGATTTACCTTGAAACCTTATAGTACTTCGAATTAGTGATTTCCATTTTCCTTTAATTTGCCAAAAGCTGTTCATGCAATTGTGCCCGGAATTGATCAACCCACAATTCGAAAAAAGACTGTCGAAGGAAGATATGTAGGGATGTGCGGGTACCCGAAAAACGGGTAATTTTCGGGTAGGTAAAATTACCCGACCTCGGGTCGGGCCGTCAATTCCTACCCGAAAAAGTCGGGTCGGGTAGAAGTAATAAAGAAACACGCCAATCTGCTCCTTTTAAACCTCCCGCTCAGACGCCAAACGAACAGCTGACGTCGGAGCGGACCAATCGCTACGACGTGGGCGCGGCTATGCTATGATGCTGTGTCCTTGGCTCTTCCCGTCTTCCGGCGCTGTCCCCGCTGGAGTAATAGGCCCTAGGCCCCTACTGACCGTCATTACTCGTCTTCTGGTTATTCAACGCTAATAACGGCATAAAGCAAGTTGAATATTACGTACGTAGGCGAATGGTGAAAAAGAAACAACGCTAATAAACATCGTCTAATGCCTAGGCGGCAGGCCTAGAAGTCCGATCTAGTGCGCATCGTTGCGCGCAGCAGAGCGTTGGGCGGAGTCAGACCGAAAGGCTGGTGCAAACGCGCGATTTCGTCAGATGCATGGCTGGTACAAACGCATGATTTCGTCGGCCGGAAGAGAAAAATACGCGATCGCATCGGTTTTTCTTGGGGTTTTCATAACGGAAATATTAGAAAACAATCGTTACGATATTATTTCCGAGAATAACGAACGATTGATGCAGGAAAACGATAATAGCGGGGTTTCACTGTACTAGGCCTAGGCCTAGGCCTACTCAAGCAAAAGTTCATAAGACGCCGATTTGGAAGTACTTCGTGTCAACACAGCCCAGAGTGGCTACCTGCAACCGATGCAAAACTGTTTTGTAGGATTTTTTTTTTAAATGAATTCACAAATAAAAAAAAATTCACTACCCGAGCCCGACCCGAGGGTACTTCAATTACCCGACCTGTGCCCGACCTGAGTTCAAAAACCACTACCCGCACATCCCTACATCTAAGTAAAAAACCTACAACGTAGTTTTGCAATGCAGTTCATCTCTTCATTGCGTGTGAATTCCACTTGCAAAGTGTGGCCCAAGAATTCAAGAAACAAAACAAATGAAACTTGAACATGATCACATTTACCTTTTAGTTTTCCCCCGTTTTTTTAATATATCATTATTGGGACCTGCGTTTATTTGTTATAGTAGACACTTAGAGGCGAGCGTGTAAAGTATGTCACACATCACATTACTAACGTATTTCGTCGCGAGTGTACGTGAATGTGCATATAGTTGAACTCAATGTACCTCATTCTATGTGTGCACATGTGTAAAATAAGAATTCTCTAATGTAAATAATGTGTAAAAATCCTAACTCACGAGTGTAGCACATGCCTATATGCGTGACGCATTTCTAAACTAAGAGTTATATTCGTGGTTTTGTTTGCGATATTTGCAATGTATTTTAGCCTATATGTATCTGGAGTCTCAAATGACCACTAATTTTTTTTATTGATTGTTATCTTGTGTATCCGGTATAATTTATTGACAATTAATATTTCTGTTGAACGTGGAAATCCTTATGTGAAAAAACGTTCTATTTATCTTTGTTGTGTGTAAAAATTAGCTTTGTTTACTAGGAATAACATTCTGAGGTAGGCCTATATATTTTGCATGGACGTGAGCGCGTAGCATAAAGCAAATAATAACTTACACATTTGAGTGTGAGTGCCTTGCTCTAAAGTAATTAAATTCACTTCATATCTGAATACGATAGACATTATATATAATTACATGATCAAAAAAAGATGTTTAGACCGCAAGATATATTAAATAAAAAACACTCCCAAAAAGTGATTATGCCTCCTTTTTTTTAAAGTGGCTCTCTTCCTCAGACGCGGGGATATTTTTGATGCGTTATGTATGGCTGTGCTGTGTTTACTGGTTATTGTCCAACTCGTAGATGTTTTATAAGTAGGCTACTTTACCTATCCATGCTAATTACGAGTGTATCATGAATACAACAACCTCATATACATACTTTTAAGAAAACGTGTCACGATCGCGAAGCCGCAGTTGCTACCTCGTAAATCGGGAAATAATGGACATGGACGGTATTCAAAAAACGTCTCTGAGAACTGGGCCGCATGTGGCTGCACCCTCTGCCTTTTATATCCCAAAGAGTGATTGTGTAAATAATAGATAACGCAATGTTAGCGTTTAATTGAATTAAAGTGAAACATTTGAATGAACAACAAACACTAGGGTTCGAACAGAGAACCTCCGCCTCTGTATGTAATAAATAGATGCGATAGAACACTGTATACAACAAAGAATACTCATGTCTGGGTTTATGACCTTATAGCTTATGGAACTAGAGTCATAAGTTTGAATTGCAAATGGGATTAGTGGAGTATTTCCCTCAGTATTGTATTGAGATGATTAGTGTTTAGAACATAGAGTTGATATTTTTATAACGATACTTATATTGATTGTGTTGTATATTGCATCACTTGTACATGTAACCATTATTCAACTGTCAATCCTAATAAAATTAAGTATTTCATTGTCACGGGAGAAAAACAAATTTTGGTAGCGTTCTGTGTAAAATATACAATCATAAATTATAACAATGTTAATCATTTCCATACACCAGAAAAAACTTTTGGATAGTAATTACAACTGGATTGATATTTATCTTCGCATGCATCCACTATAACGTTGCCGGCAATGTAACTTGACCTTGACAGAGCTATCGTCGACGGAGTTGAGTTGGGCACGCAATAAATCAGATAAGGCGCTGTTTGTCGGTGCGTTACCCCTCTTCGGCTCCATGTTCAGTTGCGGTGGGGATGACTAGTTGTTCACGCCTATCTCCCTCCCTTCCCGCTCCCCGCAAGAGCGTAACTATCCAGAAAAGGGCGGGAAAAGTTAGCACTATACCTCTTAAGATATTCGTGTGAAATTTGGGCGCAATCGAAAAATTCTTATGAAAATCCCAATTTTACGATTTTTTTCTTTTTTTAAAATTACGATTAATTAAAAAAAAATTAAAATTCAAGTGATTTTTAATTTAATTTAATTTAATTAAAACAATTTCTTCGACTGAGTGATGATTTTTTCACAGAACAACAAAAAATTCGCATAACACATGGCAGCTCAATTCCTCAATTACGCTCATCCAACAACGCGCCTGAAAAAGCGTTTGCGAAGCTTCCTAGTTAATTAATGCATACTAAATAGCCATAAAGTCCCCACTTAAGTAAATGTGTCCAGAGTATATTTTATATTACAGTATTTACTATTTAATAGGGGTGTGCGAATATTCGAAATTTTCGAAGTATTCGAGAATAATTTACTATTCGTATTCGATTCGAAACTCGAATAGTAACTATTCGAATTTCCGAAGTATTCGAATTCCCGAAGTATTCGATTTGAAATTCCCGCCAGTATGCAGGAAACTACATTACCGATCGACGCACCCTATCGTCAACTCCGCGCAACGTGTTTCAGCGGTCGTACCAACCAAACCAAGCTGTACCAACTTCGACAAACAACAGCATCTGATGTCACCGTTGTCACGACCTATGGTCACGACGTCGTTGAACGTAAGAAATTACTCCGAAAACGTGATGCAAACCTCATCTTTCTTGCGAAAAAGTTCTAAACATAGTCTTTTTTCGGGTAAATGCTCATGTAAAAACCCGCATAGGGCTCTCGTGCTTACAGATTACGAAGAAGAAGCGGGCCTTGAGCCCGAAACGGGCCTAGGCCTAGCTTAGCCCTACCCGCTTCAAAGTCTAGGCCCTAGCCTAGCCTACGGCAAAAAAGTGCGATTTGGTACTTTTTCAACCCAAAAAAGAACGAAGCCGAATGTATGCATTGCAAAAAAAAATTAAAAACCCCCACAGGTCAGAACAACGAACATTGTTTTTAATTCCCTGTGCTTTGCACAATGCTAGGCATAGGGCCTAGGCCCCTAGCCTACCTAGGCCCTAGGCTAGCCTACCTAGACCTAGGACCTAGGCCTAGGCCCTAGGCTAGCCTCCTAGGCCCTAGGCTAGCCTAGTGCTAGGGGCTAGCCATTGAATTTTGCCAAGGCTAGCCTAGGGTAGACCTAGGCCCTAGGACCAAAGATCCTATTATTAATTAATAATATTAATATTAATAGCCATAATAAATAAAACTTAAAAACAACTAAATGTTTATTTTTATGTGTGCGCACTGTTTTGACAACTATTCGATATTCGACTTCGATATTCGACTTTTTTACTGTGTACTATTCGATATTCGTATTCGAACTCAAAAATCACTATTCGCACACCCTACTATTTAATATTTGCTATTGCCCTCAAGACCTCTGATAACTATAGTTACCTTTCGTCCCGGCTTTTCCGGGGCAGTACTAGTTTAATGGGTCCTGTCCCTAAAATCGGGACACCAAAATGTCTTGGATATACAAATAAATAGTCGAGAAAGGTGTTAATGAAATTGATCTATTTGAAGAATATGGGCATGACTGAATACCAAGGGCAGATTTCAACATTGGGATGCATGTGTGATAAAGTGGCAAATGGATTGAGAAATAAATAACCGTTTTACTATGTATCGGTAATAGATAAAGGTTAATGTTTTTAATTGTCGAATTTGCCAACTCTCTGAAGGGAAAATGATGCATATTCTATTGAACTTGTATTACCTATTCTAAGCTGTGGTATGTAATCCAGAAATTACTAAATGCTCATGCAATGAGCTGATGAAAAACATACTAGGCCTACTTGAAATATATGTTGTAAAGGATAACTTGTGATGAATAAATCTATTATTATATTATTATTTTACACAAAAATGAAACTTTCCTGCCAACATCCCGCAGTCTTGAGTGGCGCATTTTTACTGGCGGTTGACATGCCCTTAAATCAAATACATAAACAAAAAAATAACATTTAGTAATTTTATATAAATAAATTCATTTCCTTTCGATATTGCTATCATCTGTGTTACTGTATTTTCTCCGGTAAGGTGTAATCGATGAATTAATTTAGCAATACGCGTAGTGAATCTCGCAGATTGATTTCTTATTAACGGTTGTGTGAAATATGGTACCGGTGTTATTAACCTTTTACCCTGAAAAACAAGAAAGGTGTGAGCGTTTAAACTTGTCTCTGCGCCAGCCTTAGCAACTCCTCTTAATACCTAGGGCTTATAATATGTATTGTTTGTAATGAATGAATATTGTATGCCCGGTATATGAAACAAATTAAATGAAATGAAATGAAATTGAGAAAATTGAATTGGCGTAAAGCTTTGTTTTCACGTAGGTGAGAGCGAATACAAATGATTAGGTTTCTGGACCAATCATGCAACCAATGAACATAGCGTCCAAAGTTAAGACCATTTTAACATAACATATAGTTGCTCACGCAGCACCATTCACTTGTTGACAAAAACTAGGCTTTAGTCTACTCCATGGTTGCCACTTTTAAGGATTTCTCAGGATTTTTAAAGTATCTTTCAAGTATAAAAATATTTACTTGGTGGCAACCCTGGTCTACTCTACTAATGTTGGGTGAGTGAATGTGAAGCTTATGGTACTTCTACTATTTAAACATTTGTTTTCTCTTTTTGACAACAAATGTTTTTTTACTTTTTTGGCATTAAAATTCCTGGTATTACTTAGTCTTTATAGCTTGTGATTGTGGTAGTACAGGCTTACTAGATATTAACTTTGCATACATTGTATAGTAGTACTAGTAGTATTTGATTCGTGTACTTCTTCAAGAATTTATCTGTTCGTATATACGTACTTATATGCCAAGCAAATTCATTAATTTCTTGATTTATGTGTAATCTTTTTTCGTAGCTCTTTATCAATAAATTTGTTAAATCTGCTGAAACATTAAAAGCACGTGATGCACAATATCAGTATGTTGGCTTATTGTGTTTTCTTGTTTGGGCAGACAATAAGATTTTGGAGACATTGGTGTCCTGCGAGCCAGACATGTTATCCTCAATGCTCGACAGCTCAACGGACCCCCTACATCGAACAGTAAGCACGCTTAGTGACCTGTATGATCGAGAGCTCGTCAGCATTATCGGCTGGGCAAAACAAATTCCTGGTGAGTATAAACTACCGGTCAAATTAAGTCTTGGGTGGAAATTTGCACATGGAATGGATGCCTTATTTCTTCTGTTCCTTTTCTTGATTAAAAAATCTAAATTTTGGGGCCAAGAGGCTGTAGTTGTGTAGGCCTCAGGCCTAAGTCTTTTAGTCTATACTATTATATTTCTAAGTCGAGCCCACATATTAAGAAAAGGCAAAACAAAGTTCTGCATTTAACAAAGTAATTTTAAATAGGGTTGCCGTTTGATAATCAATATATCGATCGATGCGTTTATTTCCCGAAACGATCGATAATCGATTCAGTCTTCCAGAATCGATTATCGATATATCGATAATCGAATAGCTCGCCTACCCGAAATTTTGTAATTTACCGCCCGCTCTGCAGAACTTCATAAAATAGTACCAGTCAAGACATTAATCGCTTTATTCCGTGAAAAATGCGTCCACTGCGAGATCTACAACACGCGTAAGGCGTGAAGTACGAAGCGCCTGCACTGCTGCAGTAGGCTACTAGCATGAGGTGTGTGTGTTACGGGCCGGCTCGGGCGGCTGCACTCCCGCGCCGAGATTGCTCAACCTCTGCGCATCACACTCACAGCCAATATTAATCAATATAGATTGTCGAAGAAGAACAGTACACATAAAATCTTACCGAACATTGAAATCTCTTGGTGGAAGCGCTGAGTAAACAAACAGAAATGCCCTCTTAAAAAAATGCTTTGCCAAAAACATTCTGTATCATCCTTGTTGAAGGGCAACGTTATCAAAAATTTTGAATGACAATCTCGAGTCCATGTCCAGTTTCTATCATGATTCATAATTCATGAGACGTGACTTAAACTGACTTGCGGAAAAGCGATGCATATAGACTATAGGGAAGCTTCGTTCCCTTTTAATTGGGGATTTTGGATGTCAATAAGTAATTACCCTTTACCAGCGCACACGGCGCACCCAACTTTCAATACTCTTGATTCTTGACCCGTTCTGTTACGTTGTCCAAGATGAAATAATCTCATCATTACATTATTTCAGGCATTAACACTGAACCCCTTTGTTGCCGCAGTAAGTGGCCTTCACGTTGGTTTAACGACAATTGGTCAGGAAATAATCGTTTGAAGTATCACTATGTTATTTTGATACACCACCTGTAATTGTTCATATAAATTTGAGAACTTCTGCTCTAGTGGTTGGCTCATTTGTTTACAAATTATTAGAGATTTGTAATAAAATGAATATGACAATAGTAAGTTAACTATTTAACAAATAATTCATGTTCTGTTATCAGGTTTTACGGAGCTATCACTAAACGATCAAATGAGGCTCCTTCAAAGTACATGGGCAGAAATACTGACCCTTAGCTTAACATACCGCTCGCTTACATCAATGGGCAAGTTAAGGTTTGCCTCAGACTTTGTACTTGATGAAAAACAGGCAAGAGAGTGTGGCACCTATGAACTCTACCAACAGGTAAATCAAAACATTTAAATGTTTAGGGGTGAACAGCAACTTTGTCACTAAGCATAGGCCTTAGTAGGCCTTTCATTTAAGTGAAGTGTATGATTACTTAGTGATTATGACCTACTGTGTTTAAATGAAATGTTATTACAATATGTTAAGAAACTGGAAATTAAATACCCTCTTGTCTGTATTTAAAGACTACTTTTAATTGTTTACAGTGTATTCAAATTGTGGAGCGATTTGAGCGTCTTAGCATTGCCAAGGAAGAGTACTTGCTACTTAAAGCTCTTGTTTTGGCTAATTCTGATGTGCACATGGATGAATGTGTCTCTCTAAAAAAGTTCAGGGACAGCATTCTAGCTGCCCTCTCCGACTGTATCTCTGTTATTCGGTAAGTCTACGTACAGTACTTGTTTCAACTTTAGATCATATTTCTCAATTTCATTAATTGGGAAACACTCCCGTCCCGGAGGTGAATTGATTGTATAGAAAGAAATCAATCCAAAGAGCATAATTCTCCTACCCCAATAAGCTCAATCACTCAGTTAAACATACCGGTAGTTGCATTTTTCAATCATTTCAATAAATAGGCCTTATAAATTAATAATACAAGTTTTTGCAAAATTATTAAATGTTATAAAAACAGTAGCTCTAATGTCCTACTATTAGAAATGTGTAATGTGTACAAATGCATAGAAAAGTGATGGACATAGGTCATAGAGCTTTAGATCTATCTCTCCTGATTGGTATTTTGTCTAAAGAACTGCTGCAGTCAAGTTACATAATATCAAAAAATAACTATTAAAAGTTAAAATAGTTTCTGGGATTCCTCAAGTAACTTTGCCTTCACATTAAAAACTGATCATTAGGGATATTATAACACTGGTTCCTCGATGGCCCATGGGTAACCGAAAAGGTATAATGTTTAAAAAGGGTTCTTTTAAAACATTGGGCCCCTGGGGACAAAGGTAGATAATGGTAAGGGAGGTGGTATATGACGTGAACTAAAACATTATTATTTAAATTTAGAAAATGACAGTAGATTATAGAATACTGGCACGGTTACATTTTGAATCTCGAATCTAGACTGTTGTCGACGCAAGGCAGTTAGGACCAGGTGTCATATACCAGCCTCGTCTTGAAGGCGACTCAGTCTCTCCTCCTCCTCAGCCAGGCGGTGTTCCAGGCCCGCGTACAGTCTCAGCTCGCAGGTCACACAGCCTGGGGTGCTGAGCTTGCTAAGAGTTGTAACTTGTCGGAAACTCGTAGCCGCGGGAAAATGGCGCGGGAAAATGCTTGTTGAAAATGTAAAGTATGAAATAAAAACTAAGCTGGGGCTGTATTACAATAGTATAACGAAATTATTGTTATAAAAAGAACGGTAATACCGTATTTTAGTCGCCTGGAGTTTGTTTTAATGCAAATCTAGGGCTACCTTAATATTAATGACTGTAGGCCTACAATAATATGCTGTAGGTATATGTAGTAGTATAGGCCTAAATATATTCTACACATTAGGTTATAATGAATGATGATGGATGGGGAATTCTAGAGACCAATGGCAAATACTATGCCTATACTAGGAATTACCATCAGCTGCATAATAACTATTAATTAGTGTTAGGTGTAGTTCTCTGTTATACACTGCTAGAAGTCTGTTTATCTGTGAATCTTAATTGATATTTTTTGTTTTTTGTTCGATTTTGCTGTAGCAGGCTAAAGAATGTTAATTTCTAAATGGGGTTTAATCCTAACCTATGTTGTCCTACTTCAAAATTTGCTTGACAATTTAATGCTAAGAACTGGAGTATCTATTTGGCCCTACTCTTCACCACAAACTTTGTCCTGTGGTTTATCAACAGGCCCAACACGTCATCGTATCACATGCACCAGCTTCTTCTATGTCTGCCAGCTCTGAGGCAGGCCGATCATGTGATTCGACGCTACTGGGCATCTGTACACCGAGAAGGCAATGTCCCGATGAACAAACTCTTTGTCGAGATGCTCGAAGCATGCTATCGGTAAAAACTCTGTGCTCGACAATTGTTCTCGACCTGGTGAAAATAGGTTATCAAGTTTCTCATGCTAGCCTTATTATGATTTGTCATCATATTAGGCAATACTGGATGTACCAGTTAAGATATTGCATTGCGATTCTACTCCACGACGGGCTATGGGTGTCTTAACTTGTCAATTGCATTTATCACGTGATTTATGGTCACTTAATTTTGTCACTTGGGCTTCATGTCATTGGTGTTCAGTATTGACTGATCAGTGTTCAGTACAAAATGACCAGATATCAGATTAAGCCTTTACTATTAGTACTACCGTACACTTTCATCATAATCACGGCACAATAGTAGAGGCAAACTGTGATGGTGAGTGTAATTTGTGTACCGAAATAGTTTGGAGCACATAAAGTATACCAGTAAACATCTTCAAAAGATTCAGGCAAGTAAAATAAGCCCCCAAAACAAACAAAAATACGTTTTACTAACTTGCTGTAGCATGACACATTGATGCAAAGTTTTAAATGTACTCTATTTCAAAGTATAGTACTACCTACATATTATGAAGTGTACAAAATGATCTGAAGTGTTAATGTCAGCCTAATAAATCTAGGCATTTATGCACAACGATGAAAAAGAACCCGATTACCACATAATTTTTGTTTATAATTTTGCTTATTGATTGGTATAGAAATAAGATACCAACAATACATAGGTAGGCGGTAGGCCTATTCAAGTGAGTTTGACAAAAAGC
Organism: Sweltsa coloradensis; assembly: GCA_024449915.1. NCBI lineage: Eukaryota > Metazoa > Arthropoda > Insecta > Plecoptera > Chloroperlidae > Sweltsa > Sweltsa coloradensis. The sequence continues at coordinate 30,399 of JAMZAV010000032.1, read as the reverse complement.
TTATAAAAAAAGGTTCAAAATTGAGGTGGTGGAAGAGTTTGCGGGCTGGAAAATATGAGCTAACAAAAGCGGAAAGTATTGGCAAGGCTGGAGAGACAGCACAATATGACTTTGTAGTGTTTTTTCCTGTTGATTTTATGATTTTGACAGGTAAGGGATACAGCACCTTTAAGGTGTAGGTATAAATTAATTGAGACTGACAGAAAGCCAACTAACTAGGTTCTAAATTATGAGTGAATTTTTGTATGTTGGGAAAAATAGATGAGTGAACAAAAATGCAAATGGTTTGGAGGTATAGAGAGCGGGTGATAGGGCAGCTTATTTGAGTCATGGATTTAGGCAACTTGATTTGATATGATTTTATCATTATTTACCTGTCCCATGGCAGGACCGGTCGGCTGGTGTAGGGTTATGGACATGTTCATACCCTCTTAGCCTAGCCCTAGCCTACATGGTTTAACAGTGATAAAGGCCTAGGAGTAAATGGGTGTGGTTTTACCATGAATCTTTAATATCAGGCCTTGAAGCTGTCCTAGCGACAAAGCACATGATAAATTGAATATTTCCTCCGAATTAGCCTGGTTGATTCTGGCATTGCCTGCGGGTGGAATTGTGTCCAATCACTTAATTGCCATTTTCCTATTTCAAATACTTACTGATATTTGGAACTGATTATCATTTGTGTTTGCTTTAAATTCAAGTCCTCCACTGAAAATCAGTTACGTTTGTGACTTGAGTCTGTAACTCAAAAATAAGAAGGTATTTATTTATTTTTGCTTAGGAAAGTACGTGTAACTGAGTTATAGCCTACATGATCGTTTAGCAGTTCTTAGGAAAATGAGTGAAGTCCTGAATTTTTTAATTTTCTAGTGTCTTACTTTTGGCTCAAATTAGGTGGGTAGTCTCGTAATTTGAGTAATGTTTGTAACTCTTCTCGAAGTAAGAAATCAAGACTTTAAGTTTAGCCTTAATTATTTTCCATCCAGTGAACTCTTTTTCAACTAAACGGTAACATTAATGCAGTACGTAATAACAAATCAATAAATGCCATGAAGGGTGAGTAAGTAACTATTGTGACATTGAGCGTGTACTGTACAAGATAACTGCCTTGCAATCATAATCAAATAGAAGAGTAGGTAACACTACCTACTAGGGATGACATTGGATAGTAAAATTCGGTATCTGTGCCAACCCTTCTGGTATTCTGGTAACCCGAATCTCTGCAACAGTACTTTTGATGAATACGAATGCGGTGGGCCATTATTCTCTTCTTTTCATTCTGCAGTAATACTGTAAAAAATAGAAAATGGTCCAATTTAGGAAAATCATTGATAGGCCTAAGTAATTTAGCTAAAGTAATCTGGATCCATTCAATGTTAAAAACTTAAAATAATCTCAATGGATGCACAGGTCTTTTTTCAATTGAATAATGAAATTAATGGAATAAAAAATTAATGCTCGTATCACAAGATCCTTGAATATTTACCACATGAAATAACGACCCATACAATTTTCATTTTTACATACATATAAAACAGACCTGAAAGAAGAACCTTATCTTAATAATTTATCTGGGTAATTTTTAGGATTTGGGTACCCGTGTACTTGATCTCATCCCATATACATATCGTAAACTTATTTACTTCATTTCACACAAGACTGGGTCACTACAAATCACCACTGCACGCAATGCCCGTTTCTAATACTCTTAGACGTTGAAAGCCGTCCTCGATGGCACATACAATTAGGCCGTTGGTCCAAAGCATATGGCTCTAGGAGAACGTGGGTTCGAATCCCGCATAAGGCATGTTTTTTTGTAATTTATCGTCGTCTTATCACCACTCCTCATCTCGAATAGCCTTGATTAGTGCATTACTATGAGATATTTAGTCTGTTGAACTTGAAAATTTAAATTGCAGTGTAGTGTGCATAAGTGCATTTAGGTATGGACTGAGCTTGTGAGGCTGGAGAGTCATTTCTTTTCCAAGTGTTCAAAACAAAAATTTAAGTACCGGTATGGTATTGTTGAATTAATTTATTAATTATTTGTAATTGTTTCAAATTACATGTGACAGAAAACGTAAAACATCGAAATGCCCTACGTATGTCTGCACAAAAGATCATCCCTAAATACATTTTCACTCGGTGAAGGAGATCACATGGTTCAAGCTTCTAAGTCTCCTATTCAATCTTTTGTTGAATAAAGTTTTGTGGATTGGAATAGACTTTGTAAAATTCTAGTTCATCTTTGAGTAGGACTTCATGGAACTGTGATTCCAAATTTCATGTCAGATTTAATTTAGTGTAAGTAATTCATTATTTATTATTACCAAGGTATTTAAATAATCTTCAAAAGTCAGCAAAGATTGAGCCAAACATTTACAGACACATCCTCATATGTTACAATAGGTAAGACGGTCATTCTTCAGTTGGCACCAAAGTTGATGGGACATGACAGATCTGTGTCCTGGTCGTACAATGCTTTTGTTTATGCTTCATCCAAGTATAGTTGGATAATATAAATAAAATTTGAAGCAATCCTCATGTGTAATATAATATAATATAATATTATATTATTGTATGTCAAATACGTAACTACAATATGTATTGGTATTTGGTAGGCTTTACTTTATCATTGCAATTGAATAATATATCTTGTCCGCACACCAGCACTAAAGAACACACAACATTGCTAAAGAGTAAAATGTAAATGTGAAATGTTTTATATAGTGATGACTATGGGCATCCACAGGATTTTTCACAAGGGGGGGGGGGGGGCAAAAGACGAAGCCAAGTAGTAGGCCTTAACCTTACAAATTGCTTTCAACAGCTTTTGGGAAATAAAAGCAAAACAATATAGGATGCATGCTCTCATCGTCACAAATAACATGACGCATACAATTTTGTGTAAAGTGCTGAAGATGCCTAATCTGTGGCCACATTAATTGTCTGAAGGCTATAATATGCGGAGTGCTAATAATAACCTACTTTAATTGTGTGTATTAAGGTAGGATTTGCACATGCTTATTGCAAATTAATTTAATGTTACAATTTTTCTTTTTAGTTATGTCAAGGTCTGTTATTGCCCAAGACGAAATTTCTGCAAATTTCCAGCTGAAAGCTATTCATGTTGAATAAGCTAAAATTTCGTAATACTTCAGAGCCGATTACTTACTATTTTCTTGTGAAAAATATTTTCATTTTGTAATTTTCAGTTTTGGGAAAAATATTGAATCTACATAGTCTTGCATAGTCATCTACCTCTGGCCAGATGCCGCCCCCTTGTACTTTGCTGCCCTAGGCAATAATATATAGTGGAAAATGGCAATGGTGAGTGAAGGCTTTGCAAGGGGGGGGGGGCAGCTGTCCCCCCCCCTGCATATGGATATGACTAATACTAATAGAATTTGGAACTTATAATAATTTTACAAAGACGTGCTGGCTGGACAAACAATTGTTTGCAATAGTGAGACAATAATGGGGTTTAGGAACTGAAGACTCTATGGATCGTTATACCTCAGTGAAAAACCTTTTAACACAAATAATACTATGAATTTACATTTACTTAATTTAGCTAGTTTCATGGCAGTCATTGGATGGATCGTAAGAGATTGCAACTTTTCAATCTCGAAATAACTAATAACTACTCAACGACGTATTACACATTTTATGGCATAGTGATTGCAAAGTTGCTAGGTCACGTGAGATGTTAATAAATGAGTAAAATGACCACCCTGATTTCAAAACATATACATTTTAAAGTGGTTCTTCCATGTATGTTCTTAATATCCATACATATTATTATGTTTGGACATAGGAATGAATTGTGTTTTTGTATTTAATAATACGTACTGTGAGATGCCCGTTCATGGTAAGATCCGATATGCATGCAATAACCTGGAAGAGTGAGAATAAGAAATATCATCAATGTAGTCATTGTGATTGGAGACTAATTGAGATAAATGCTCCTGCAATTGGCTGAACTATCTATCTACTTAGGGTATGTACAACATTGGCATGCCTAGATATTCATATTATGCAACCAAATAAATGTTAATGTTGGGATAGGTAATAACTTGAAAATAGTAATGCATCTCTGTAGCAAGTTAGTGCAGCTAAAATGTGGTGATGGGACATGTTAGAAAGAATATGTAGGTTGCAGGATAGACAATGAAGGTTTTTAATGTGCTGTATATTACAAAAAGTGTTCATGTTGTATAGATCAAACAAGTCTCAACATCTAGGTCATATGCCATAATTGGCTCTTTTAGTTACCTTGTTTAGTTGGATGAGATACTGCAACCCAAACATTCATACAAATTATGTCCATTCAGATGTATAATGCAACTACAATTCAGAGATTAAAATGTACCCGTCCTGATAGTCTAGTGGTTAAGACGCTCGCCTGGAATGCGGGAGACCCGTGGTTCGAATCCCGGTTGGGGCGGACTGTTTTAATTTCTGAATTGTAGTAAATAATAAAAATTATGTAAGCTTTGCAGAAAGTTTCTAACGTCTAAGTCTAACCTATAATTTATTTGACTTATTAAGTAGGCCTACTTAGCCTTTAACAGTACAAATGGAAAATGTTCAGTCCAGTTTTAAATACGTATGTGTTCATACCAGAGATATGGGAAAATTATGTTGGAAACTAAAAATTGGTGAAAACCACAATTCTATTGGAAATGTAACAAAGTACAATTTTGATCCAGGACAGCCGTCAATACGTACATACTACTAAGTTACACAACTTGCTGAAAGTTACTTTATTAGGTAATACTGATTTATCAACGTGCACAAGATAGAAAGAATGTTCTCACATGTTGTAGTACATGTGGTTTTACCTGTACCTATAATTAAGGTAAGCACTTTGGCTACGGTTTCTAATTTTAAATAAAGAACCGGGACACAAAATTCAAATTTAATTGTGTAAATAAACTTTGTAATTTGCATATAGTGGGTAAGAAGATTTTCAAAACTCAAACAAATATCATGCTTCAAAGTTCAAACGGTAACAGCTTTGCAAATGACTACATTGTTCCAAAAGTAATGGCACCACTTGAGATACTTATTTTTTCTAAAAGTAGGGATGTGCACTAAATACGTACGTTTCCTTACCTCTCGAGTTGTGCTCTTTATTTGTAACCTGTGGCTCTCTGGGGACTCCTCAAGTCTGGCCCGCAATTGTCTCTGAGAAGTTATTTGATCGTTCAGTATTGGAAGTGAATATTGTTGGCAAAGTTTGTCAATAATTTTGTCTATCTTGCTTCGATAAGCCTATTAATTTTTCTATGGTTTTTACTTTTTAAGAGTCGCCTGAATGATTTCCCGTTTCCTACAAGGTATGGGTTCATATTAAGTGTAAGCTGAACGTCTCGACTCGGGATATAACGTGTATTCACTTCAAGACCTACAAATTACGTTGACGCCATCTAAACACATGTTAAAAGGGTGAATTTTATTGAAGATTCCTTAAAGTTGTATACCATTTGGCAATTCAAACCAATCGAATATGTATTCTATTAGTGTCTGTTATTAACGTTTTAGCAAAGAAACAATGGAAATCGAAGCTCATTTTTTTTCAAAAACAATTAAAGCTAGAACCGTGTAAAAGCAGGTCCAAGGGCTATGCCAGCTGGCCGCTTTCGAAATAGATCTACCGTTTCGTGGCTCAATCAGTGTAGGCGATGAAAAATACGTGATTTCTTCCTATCCACCTATCATAGATATTAGAGGTGGTCCCGTGATCAATTTTTCACTCACGTCACGTAATGTCACGTAAATTGATTTTCTGTTCACGCACAGTCACGCACGAATAATATAATTTTTATTTAACTCGCGCATGATCACATAATATTTGTCCAGTAGCCATACTCGCTCACGCTCGAAAACTAGCGTTATCAAGCAATCGCATGCACTCACGCGCACTCACGATTACTCAATTGTTGGTATTTTGAGGAGCATTTAGCACACACCCTTCTAATCCGATCGCCACCAACCTGGTCATGTTCGCATTGTCAGATGGCAGACATCCTGTCGTCACTTGCTCCTTTTGAGAGAGCGGTGAACAAATAATTAACTAGAGATGAATGCAAGTGATTGGCAGACAATCAAGAGATTGTTGGTTTATTACTCTCTCGTCTGCGTATTCATGGCTGGATTTTAAAGCAGCGTGCGACTCAAGGCAAGCTAAGAGGAGGGTAGCCTGGCCTTGCGGATGAGAAGGGCTCGTACCGCGCTGGAGCACGAGGAAAGTCGTGAGTGTGACTCGCTTCACCAGACCACCTCTAAGCCATGTTAAAATTGCATTCTTTGTCTGCGACGGCCCAATGTTAGTAGAAGCCCAAAGCCTTCCTGAAACTCTTGTATACTACACACATTTACTTGGTCTTAGGAATAATGTTTTGTTGTCTTAAGTTAGGCTAGATCTAGTATTTAGATGGTTTGACTTACAGTAGCTGTTAGCATGCAGCGGAGATCTGAGATGGACATTGAGTTGACAAACCTTTCAAAGACAACAACAGTTACTATTGTAGTAATTAGTTTCTTACCAAATGATTGCTCATGACAGTAACACTTGGAAGAATCACTTATTAGTTATTAAGACTGGCCTAAACAATATCACATTCACAGGCTTGTAAGTTCTTTTGTCTTTTAACACGTTCTATCTTACAGCAACATTTACGGACTAACTGTACTTATTTTACTCTTTTTTACTAGTGCACAAATCTAGATACACAAAATTTAATCAATGGTATATTACTAGAGTATTCACATGGAATTTTTCTTTCAGCACTAAACATCTGCAAATTATAATTTTGTTTGCACATAATACAGAAGTATATAAGTATGTATGTATTTATGTACTGCAAGTTTTGAAACTTAGTTTTATTGAAAATAAAATCTCCATAAAAATTCAGGGGGGGGGGGGTTGTAAAGTGTTCATTGAAGTATGTAGTACATATGGTATTTGGTACTGTAAGTCAAAGTGATACAGAACCTTGCCCATGTATTTTTTTTTAAACCAGTCGAGAAACCATTTGTATGATAAGGCCTGTACTGGTAGCTTGAAAAGTTAAAATTTATTTATGTTCATATTTGGAAATGGTAGCATGACCCAAACAAAAAGTTGTTGGGTTTTATTTGTTAAACAAACTGACTGGCTTATCAAATACTGTAATAATAGAATGATACAGGAACTTAAATAAGAGCAAGGTGACATAAATTTATCACATTGTTCTCTAAAAAAGTATTTACATATTGTTTAAGGTAAACTGCAATACTGCGCACAAGTGCACTAATGCTGAATACTAAATCAATAATCCACTTCCTATATTTGAAATCTTACACTTAGACAATGCCATGCAGGAGCATAGTTCTTGGGTTTGTGATTATCTATTAATATTTTACTTTTGTTGAATAAAGACTGATAGAGGAGGTTGCATCAAAAGGAAATTGGTGTAAGTAAAGTTGATGATGACATAGTTTATAAGCCTTGTTTCTATGAGAAATAAAATATAATGTTATTTCTGTTTTAAAGACTGTTATGTTGTATACAATATATAATTATATGTTTGCTCGAAATATATCTAGGTTCTTATCTTCGATGATTTTGAATTGTGATAGTTCCGTTATTTCAATCGCTCTTGTCTAATAAGTAAAAATGTGTGCAACAATTTACGATTGCCATGGGACAGTGCACTCCCCATATGTAGGTATTTTTATTGAGCATGTGTTGTCCTTCAAAATGCATAATTTTAGTTTCTCTCTTTAAGCCAAACCTGTGTCATTGGAGCTTTGCAGGTTTGTGAAAATTTTTGTATCACATTTATTTACAGTTGATCTTAAAACTCCCATGCTAATAATGCCCAATTTTATTTAGTAGCAATGTAGACCCGGCACTTCTACTTGATCATTTGTGTAACATGTTCAAGCAAAGCTAAAGCCTCAAACACAATTGTCACAATGGACTTGACTCGAACTTTAAAATTTGCTGCTCAAATATGAGAAACAAAAATCAAATTGGTGTTCTTTTTAATTTAAATTTTACTTTTGGAGCCTACTCTGACCAACATCAATCAATAACATTGTTTAAATTATATTTGTATGTTTGATTTTTCTTCAAAAAATGTAAATGTTAATGTAAAGCTTGATACTGGAACTCAAATTTAACTCGATACTTGTGGAAACTTAGTGCTTGGACTCAGACTCGACCCACCCAAAAAATCAGGACTTGCAACCCCCTTTTTTGTTTAGATTTTTAGATTCTTAATGGTTCACGGATTAAATCTAGTACAAGAGTTTGCATTACTATATTGATACTTAAAACCTTTATACCTTCATGTTATGTGGAATATGCTATGGGGAGTGTTTGACCATGGCCATAATGAAATACTTGTATGCTGCTTCATGTCGTAAATTAATTTAAACTAAACCTACTTTTTATTTTACCGTAAATTTTTTATAACTACCTTTGGTTAGTTATCCTTATCTTATTAATTATGTAAATTTACCGATAAAAGGGATACGTACTTTCAAAGATGATTTTGTTTGAAGTGCCGATTCAGAGCAGCTGGTTTTGCAAGGTATTAATATGCTACCTGGCTTGAATGGAGCATGCACCTCTGAACAGTTGTTTACTTCTTACAGTATCGCAGTTATGTTACTGGCTGATTTATACACAAGTTTGTTGATATGTCTGAATTATTCATTTACAAATAGTATAGCACATAGAATGATGTTATTTTGTTAATACTTGTAGTAGTTGAAACGAGTTCTGTTTAAATTCATTTCCTTATGTTGCTCTTATGGTACATGTCGTAGTTTTGTCTTAAACAAGGAACTAGCTAGGTTCCTATTTATAGCATTTTGACCATGTTAGGGTCAAGATATATAATATTAACCACTTGTAGCAGAAGGTGTTAGTAAACAAAACAATACTATAACTATGAACTCTTCCTAGAAGAAGTAGAATATATGTAAATGTGTATTGCCTCAATGCTATATACTCGTTCATATAGTATGCAATAGGATGTTCACAAAATGATGTGTTGTTGGAAGATATTTCCCTGTGTACCTACCTACATATTTTCATATATAGATTGTACCATCAAACGCCTAGTAGTAGAATATAAAGAAATATGATTACAGTAACGGGAATCTTGTGTTCATTGAAACGTTTGGGTCACTTGCAAGTTCTAAGACAAATTGTGGTACTTCACCAGAACCAAGAATCACTGCTGTATTATTATTATTATTACATTATTCCAAATTAGAAACCTAGGTAAGAGTAAATCCTGCTGGTTGTACTATTGCACAGTCAAATTGTTCACAACTCTTCATATTACTGTTCTCATTCATACTATTGTAACCCATAGTATGTATTGAAATTCTTGTAAAATAAAATAGTTGTTTGTAGTAATTGGTTAAGGGAAATTATTAACTAGAACCAAAATGCTAATGTGAAGTATTTTCTCACTCGAATGCAAGTTAGGAAATGTTTGGATCTGAACATCTAGATACACAAGTATATTTATATATCAACTATACTATGGTAATGTAAGACACATAGTATTAGTATATTGAATGTTATTATTATATAGTAGTTGAATGTAATGTTATTTGGTGTAAGACTGATAGTAGGTGCCTTCTGTTAAGAAATACACAATAAAGTTTTGATTTGGCATTTAACTAACAAGCAATCGCTATATACACGTTTTGGGTGCTTCTGTAATGCATGTGATTTTTTTTTTTAGCAAAATGGGTTATTTATCAGATAGAAATATGCAACAGTCTTTGGGTATGTGTGAATGAATTAAGCTCATTTGTTGATAAATGAAAACCAAGAATTATTCACTTATTCATAATCATGTAACTGTTGACTAGATGACTTTATTTTCAATAGTTTATAGCAAGCAAAACTGCTGTAATCTAACTGTTATTGTCCAGGATTAAAAGTGTTATTCATTGTACTGTGAATAAATATATTTTTGTTTTAGTAATTTGTGTCCTTATTTTCTGATACCTAGTTTGAATCATTTGAAGTATTCCTACCAAGGGTTAGGTACCACACATAATATTACTTGTTAACATCACCATGACATACAAATATATTAGGGCTAGGACTATGACGTCTACCCTGAACTAGGGACTGAAACAAAAGACAGACTATATTATCATTGGATACGAGTACATCATCGTGTTTATAATTTTGTCATTAGATTTGTTAGTTCATTATGTTTTTTTGCTATATGCTGTATTTAACACGATTATTGACCTCCATTGAGTAATAGCTGCATCCCTACTTTGAGCACTAAATAAAAAAATAAAAAAAACGTGTTTATATTTTGTTGTTTGATAGTTAAAAAATAAAAAGGCAAGGTCCAATTCAGTATGATTGCACATTCATCTAAATAAGTGATACATAAAATTAACAATCTAGCCAAGGTTTATAATTTTTTAACACAAATTTAGCTGAGTTCTACAATACAAGCCTAGCACACAACTCTGCTACATTTTAATAGCAGCAGCCTTCTATAAGGACTGTTAGGTTCCATTTGAATGTTTGTAGAGTTGTACCCACTATACTTATTATTTTCCTAGGAAAAGCATTAAATCCTATTACTGTTAATAATTAAGTTATAAATACTATTATAATAATATGGAAATTGTATCTCGTTGTAACTTTAATTTTGTTGCAGAAAATATTAGTTGATTTAAATGCGAGAGAGAAAACGAATTTATTGACTGCTGACCAACCATTGATGGGTGGCCACAATGATCCAGCTTAATAATATAAACGAAAAATACATATAAAAAATAATAAGAAGAAGAAATTGAGGGAGAGAAGAAAGAAGAATAAAAATACAACATATGGGTAAAACGTCTGTCATAGCTAGCCGACTTCGAAACATTCGGGGGGGGGGGGGGGGGGGGAGGAGTGTCCAAGAGTGGTATGAATATGATACTCCCACCCCCTACCCAATTCCATTGTTGAATTATATTTTTATTATTATTATTATTATTATTATTATTATTATTATTATTATTATTATTATTATTTTATGTTATCTATGTGCATATATGTAGTATTTAAAAAAGTACTTTTTAAGTACTGTTAGTTACTAAACATTTAGATGTGTGCTGTGCATTCTCGTGCACACTCCTCCAAATAGAAGTCATGCTGTTGCTTTGATTCACCCGGTGTTTACGATAAACCAGTGAACCAAATACACCAGGAACTAAACTCGATTTCTAGTAGAGTCTGCACCCAGGTATACGGCCAGTCTACCCCCACTACCGGACCTCGGCCCTGCAGTCGGAAGGGAGGACAAGCAATGGACTTGAATAGAACTTGAAAGGGTGGTTTGAATTCATAATTCACCTGTCATTGTTTACTATCGCGTGTACCTAAAACATATTAATATGAGGGAAATTGTTACATTTTCTGAAAAAATCGAACACAATATTGTAAATACGATTGAAATTGGCTTTTGAATGAAAATTTTCAGGCAAAATCAGACTATTTGTCATATATACAAACCCCATGCTACCTACCCTAAAAAATGTACGACAATACCGAAGAAAAATGTTGCTATAAACTATCAATCTACAACATAACATAACACAACATAGTTTTAGTTTTCAGAAACACGGTGCATTAGGGCCTATTATTCACAGTAAAAACACAGTACAACCTATCACTCACTCACTCACTGTATACGTACTCTTCAAAGTTCTAACCCACACTGAACTTGCAATGGTCAGAGAGACAGGAAGGGTTGTGCGTTTGATGTTGACATCTGGATTCCAAATGGATAAACTAATTCTTGGAATTCAAGATAAAATCGTGTTTGTTGGAAGTCGAAGCTTTTCGAAATCGTTCATGCGGGATAATTGTAAGTTATTGGGTATACACGGGGGGGGGGGGGGGCTATTACACGAGACGCACGTTGAGACGGACCTCATTGTCAGCACCACGGTCCCGTTTTGTCCCAACCGCCTCCTGACCCGCCGGAATAACGAGAAGAATTTATGTCTCCAGATTTTATACCGGCGTAAGCGACAGTACACATACAAGACTAAAATATGTGTTATAAATCGATTCTAATATTTGGCAATATATGTCATTCATTTCACGCGATGTTGATCGCCCTCTCAAGAACAGACGGCACGGCAGCATCCCTACTTAGAAACGAATACGGAGCTAATGACAGTAGGCAAGGCTAATTACTTCTGATGAAAAGAGGTAATTGTAAGGTTCTCATTAATGTCTTGTTGTTCATAATAAAATTGTATTACGCACTCCGCATTCGTTTTATTAATTGTATTATTGTAGGCTTATTATCAAGTTGTTATTACAATTTTCATATCTAATTGCTAATATTGGATGCAACGTTGTTGTGGTTGTGTGTTTCTCTCCTGGACATCACGCAACATGTGTATATTTAAAGGGAAACACACATGGGGTTTGTATATGACAAATATTCTAATTTTGCCTGAAAATTTTCATTCAAAAGCCAATTTCAATCGTATTTACAATATTGTGTTCGATTTTTTCGGAAAATGTAACAATTTCCCTCATATTAATATGTTTTAAGTACACGCGATAGTAAACAATGACAGGTAAATTATGAATTCAAACCACCCTTTCAAGTTCTATTCAACTCTATTGAATGTCCTCCCTTCGGACCGCAGGGCCGAGGTCCGGTAGTGGGGGTACACTGGCCGTATACCTGGGTGCAGACTCTACTAGAAATCGAGTTTAGGAATAATTACCTACTACGCTCTACGCTCTTCGATCGCGCCTACAGGCATGCACCATATAGACTCGATTTCTAGTAGAGTCTGCACCCAGGTATACGGCCAGTCTACCCCCACTACCGGACCTCGGCCCTGCAGTCGGAAGGGAGGACAAGCAATGGACTTGAATAGAACTTGAAAGGGTGGTTTGAATTCATAATTCACCTGTCATTGTTTACTATCGCGTGTACCTAAAACATATTAATATGAGGGAAATTGTTACATTTTCTGAAAAAATCGAACACAATATTGTAAATACGATTGAAATTGGCTTTTGAATGAAAATTTTCAGGCAAAATCAGACTATTTGTCATATATACAAACCCCATGCTACCTACCCTAAAAAATGTACGACAATACCGAAGAAAAATGTTGCTATAAACTATCAATCTACAACATAACATAACACAACATAGTTTTAGTTTTCAGAAACACGGTGCATTAGGGCCTATTATTCACAGTAAAAACACAGTACAACCTATCACTCACTCACTCACTGTATACGTACTCTTCAAAGTTCTAACCCACACTGAACTTGCAAAAGTCAGAAAGACAGGAAGGGTTGTGCGTATATTGTAGAACACAAAAATGTTGACATCTTGACTCCAAATGGATTAACTAATTCTTGGAATTCAAGATAAAATCGTGTTTGTTGGAAGTCGAAGCTTTTCGAAATCGTTCATGCGGGATAATTGTAAGTTATTGGGTATACACGGGGGGGGGGGGGGCTATTACACGAGACGCACGTTGAGACGGACCTCATTGTCAGCACCACGGTCCCGTTTTGTCCCAACCGCCTCCTGACCCGCCGGAATAACGAGAGTAATTTATGTCTCCAGATTTTATACCGGCGTAAGCGACAGTACACATACAAGACTAAAATATGTGTTATAAATCGATTCTAATATTTGGCAATATATGTCATTCATTTCACGCGATGTTGATCGCCCTCTCAAGAACAGACGGCACGGCAGCATCCCTACTTAGAAACGAATACGGAGCTAATGACAGTAGGCAAGGCTAATTACTTCTGATGAAAAGAGGTAATTGTAAGGTTCTCATTCATGTCTTGTTGTTCATAATGAAATTGTATTACGCACTCCGCATTCGTTTTATTAATTGTATTATTGTAGGCTTATTATCAAGTTGTTATTACAATTTTCATATCTAATTGCTAATATTGGATGCAACGTTGTTGTGGTTGTGTGTTTCTCTCCTGGACATCACGCAACATGTGTATATTTAAAGGGAAACACACATGGGGTTTGTATATGACACATAGTCTAATTTTGCCTGAAAATTTTCATTCAAAAGCCAATTTCAATCGTATTTACAATATTGTGTTCGATTTTTTCGGAAAATGTAACAATTTCCCTCATATTAATATGTTTTAAGTACACGCGATAGTAAACAATGACAGGTAAATTATGAATTCAAACCACCCTTTCAAGTTCTATTCAACTCTATTGAATGTCCTCCCTTCGGACCGCAGGGCCGAGGTCCGGTAGTGGGGGTACACTGGCCGTATACCTGGGTGCAGACTCTACTAGAAATCGAGTTTAGAGGAGACAGGATATTGGGGGGGGGGGGGGGGGGGGCTGTCTTTGACGCGTGAGGACGACACGACCGTATGCCATTAGGCCTATAAGAGGCACTCAAAGAATCTAAAGATTTTATTATTTTGCTACCAGATAGATTTGTGCCAATTTTGGACAATATTAGTACCTTATTCCGTTATACATCTAAAAAGAAAAAGTATGGGATTTGTAGTCAAATATTATATTCACACTAGCTGTGAAGTTATTTAGTCGACAAATATTTACCACCGGTTGAAGAACTAGCCTACATACCTACATGGCAACGGAAAACCATCTTCTCTCGGTTTTAGCATCGCTTGGAAAAGCTAATTTTGGACTCCTCTGCTCGAATTAGGCTCGTTGCCAAACTGAAAGGTGTTTTACCACGCGCCCTAAGAGAAGCTATTTGTCCGACTGTGACTTGGATATCCGTGGAATCTGAAATAAATCTTTATCACCATCGTTTCCTTCGTTACATGTAGACTAGTATCTAGTCGTCATTAAGGACATCTCCTACCTTCACTGCAGCGTTAGGTTGGTCGCACAAGTAGAGCAAGTTATACACATAACTGTAATGATTCGACTCGTTAGTGACATTATTAGTCGTAGTTTAATGTAGTTTTCTTGTCTCTTGTCGGGACAGGCAGGCGAGTGTAGGGTTACTTAATCAGCTAGGCAAGTGAAAGTGTACATACTACTCTAGGAAATATAGGACACACTTTTGTCCCATTTTCAATCATTGTAAAAAAACAAACAATTTGTATCGTTTGCATGGGAAGTAAAATGTAAACTTAAGCTACACAAACAATGGCATATCCAATTTAATTACCTCAACCTCAAAGATCGACTTATGATTGCAGATGGCAACCAACCTATTGCGAAAAATACGATGTAACTTCGACCCGGCACCTCCACCAAAACTAGAAATCACCACGAAAAATATTCCAACTTAAAGTGCTAGAATGCTATTTTATAATTTTTAATTCTGAATGTAGCTTACTTAATTAAAACGGTTTTGTATTTGGTTCAAAATTCAAAACGCCCTTTCCTGCGGGTACTTAATAATAATGTTATAATCTACTGGCATAGGTGTGTGTGCATATCATTATTAAACATGCACTTAATGTTTTATTTCAGACTTGCTTACTGGACGAGGAAAATGCGCTAACTGCCACATGTCTACATCTGCATCTCGAGAAGAAAGATGGTGCAACAAATACTACTTTTAAAATAACCAATACTCAACCAAAATAAAATATAAAATAACCAATAAGTGACCAAAATAAAATACCCAATAAGATAGTGAGGTGAAGTGAGATGGATCGGTTCATAAATGAAATACTTATTCCAGAGGTTCTTATTCGATATCCACCACCTTCAATCCTGGGTGAAGGTTTCCGGGTTCGAATCCCGTTTCAGAAGAATTCTAGCTTTTGAAATTGATCTAAATCCATAATTTCCTAGGTTGGGTTTCGTGTAAATGGTTACTTTGGAGCCATCCTAGGTACTAAGCAATATAATACAATAATATTCATCTTGCTGATAATTGTATAAATAATACAACAGTACAAGACAAGTAAAAAATTGCTAGGTTCAATATTTCAATATCATTCTTACACCTAACCAGTCATACACAACAATATAATTTTATTTAATGTGCCTGCTGGTACATTATACTATGAACTATTCTTAAAAAAACGAGGCTGCTTACTTCGCCTGGGGTGGGTCGAGCCCAGCCATTTGGTCGCCATTACTATTTTCAAATACCGAGCTCTGGATGTTTTTATTCAATTGTTCGTTCGTCGATGTAGTCTGTACCGTTTTGGTTGACCCAGTCCACTAAAATAATTAAAGTATCCCACTGAAAATAAGTTCTGTGACTGGAGGTGAACATAGAAATACGAATGAAAACTTATTTATTTACTTCGATTACTTTCACAATCTCAATTCTATAGAAATATGTAACGGAAAAACAACATTATAACTATCTATAGTTTTTCGTTCATCGAGATTCTATCACAACATCCGGTATGGTGATCAGGTACACTCCAAACACATATTCGATTAGTTATTCATAATCACTCATAACATTTTCACTAGTTTAGTATTTTATAACCTTAGATTTTTTGTTTTCATTCATGTGACATTTTCAGTAGATTTCTTTAAAAAAAAAATACTTGTTCGAGTATTCAATGATTTGTGTAACGTATTTGTATGATTTTAAATAATTGTGATGAATGTGTATTTTTAATTGTTTAGTTTTAGTTACCTGACACTATAGTGGGTTAGTATAACCTGTGGTTCGAGGCCAATAAATATAAATATAATAATAATAATGACTCGTTGTCGTCATCGTCGTCGTCGGGAACCCTGTTGTTGTTGTTGTTGTTGTTGTTGTTATGTTGGTTATTAGTTTGGAATGGAATATCTTTTGCATGGTATTGTACCGGGGAGTATTGAAACCCTTTACACACTAATTGAAGCTTACCTCTTGAACACAAGTGGATCAAAATGTTCAAGTTATCTTCGCATTAGAATCTAAACTGCGTGCACTGTTTACTGTTTCGAGTTTCAAGGGTTCCCAGAAGACTGCGCTAAAGCACACTCCGAAAACATAATGTGGGATTTCGAGCCGCTCATACGTATCGCAATGTGGCATTGTCTTTTAGACGATCTACGCACCTTTACCAGTTAATTGGGATTTAAGTGACTGCAAATTATTGTTCAGATAATATTATCATCCTCACAGTATAAATTAATACCGATGATAATGTGCTTTAGTTTACCATAGACGACTTACACAAAATCTTGATAGCGTTTTGAACTTTTACTTGTAGTTGATCCTGCTTAAAGAGGAAGCTTCCAGACGGGGATTGGTTTATACATTTACTTTATAATGTATTGTTTATTTATAATTCGAGCCACAAACAATTTGGAGTTAAGCAATTACTGCCATCACGATTATATTTTCGTATATGGAATAGCTTTGCAATGGACACTCCGTAGCAATAAACATTTCTAATATAATGTTTAAAAAAAACATCTAAGTGCAATCTCACAATTGAGAATGAAATGATAAAAGTAAATGTAATATACGCTTGTGGAAACATTGTTTTTAGTGTAAAATTGCAGCTCTGTACTGATTCCAAATATTCATTAAGATTTGTGAAAGCGTGTGTAAAACTTGGCAAAAGTACCTTTATACATAACACTTAAAAAAAGTATTCACCGACTCTCTTTACGGATAATATATTAATTTCTCACTCATTGCCCCATCTCATGATCGAATGTAAGTACTCTCCCCAAGCCTCCCCTCTTATCCCTTAGGCCTTTTCTGGATCCTCTGGCTAACTGGGGTGCTAGATTATTTGGATTGCCTGTGGTTCAGTCTGCATAGGTCAAGACATTTAATGTCTTGCGCACCGTAAGTCCATTGCACATTTAACTACCAACTGTTATCAGCTATCATCGCTCAACGCCTGACCCCAATATATATAGCTTTAGATATTTTGGATGCTCCTTTACATGTGTTGTTACACTTTCTCATAGGACAAGTAAGGCTATTTCCCAACCCCTTCAACCCAACTCCTTATCATTTTAAACAGGCTAATGTCTATACGTTGGTTGTCTATTTGTTCATATCAGTTTTTTCATAATATATTTGCATAATGTCGGTAATGTCCTTTTGTGCTTTTATTTTTCTGCTATTGTAATAGTTTTGCTAATGTTTGCTATTATATATTTATTTTTTATTTTATTTATAAATAATAAATAAATAAATAAATTTTATTTAGAGTCTACCCACTCAGTTGTATAACTGATTTTCAGTGGGGGACTTTAAATCAAAGCGACCAAGCAACCCTGCAGGCCCCGACGCAATCGACGAGTGAGCGATAACCAACCAAAGATCGATATTTTTTTTTAATAGGGAATATAGCAATCAGTGGTATGGACCATGGATGGAACAGTGCGAACACCCGCGGATTATCGCCAGAATCAACAAGGCCGATTCAGAACAACTCTGAAATTTATTATGTGCTTCGTTGCTAGGACGGCTCCAAAGTCACCGTTTACAAACTCTTAAGACAAGAACTGATGGACTGAAGTCCAAATCAGAAGTTAAAAAACTTCTGACTATAGCGGGAATCGAATCCTGGACCTTCTGCATTGGAAGCAGATACGCTAACCACAAGGCCAACGAGCCACACTTTACACATACTTTTGGCACTCACCAAGTGTGTTTGGAGTTCAGCTCTTTTTGACAACTTCTTGGCACATAGTAGATTACTTAAATACTTAAAATAATAAATAGTCTGCTCAGCGTTCAGATCAGCCTCGTTGTTGTCTGTGATTAGATCGGTCATACATCTCACCCCATAAACGAACAATAGCAGTTACTAAAACCTTAATGTTTCTCGGGATTTTTTGCCGCCTCACAATGCAAATAATATAATAATAATACGCATCGACGCAATAAAAAAATCCCAATCCCAATCGTCGATGCAGTTAGTTGTTGTTGCTTTGATTTAACAAAAATCTAAAACTAATGAAATCTAGTAAAACAAAGTAATTATAATTATCCAATACATGATTAATTTGATACATAATTTTTTATTAGTACAATAAATGCGAAATACAATTTTGTTTATTCGATTGTTGGAAGATGGTTATTGATAGATTAATTGTGTATATTTAACGGAAGTTGGGGAATCCAATAGGCGAATGTGTGTTTATATAACTTCAATTACTTTATTAACGGGATAACTACCGCTATTTATTGGAAGTTCAATACATAACGTAATGTATCCAGTGCAACGCGCAATTCAACGCAATTCAACGGTATGCTCTGGCTGGTCTTCACGTTTAGTTTACGTATACTCTACAGGTGTTTTTTTGTGTTACAATACAAGAAATACTTGTCGTAAATATGGTTTGAAACATCTTACCCCATTTATAATGTGTTAAGTGGAATAGAAGCACCACTCTTTTTAAAATATCGTGACAAGCGTTTTCAACTCATTTTCAGATCACTAAAGTAACATATTGCGAACACGCTCTGAAATAATATCATCAGGCTATAATTTGTAACGCGATACTCAAATTAAGCAGGTCTACGTTAGATTCCATCTACCGGTAATCCTAACTGAAAGTTGTTCCGAGTATAACTGAGTTATTCCATTCTATTTGAGTACCTTAATTGGATGAGCGTAGCGAGCGAAGCGAAGATTCCATTTCACTACACTGGAGAAAAAAATCCGGAATGTTTTTTTTTCTGTTTGTATTATTTTGTGTCTGTTAGCACGATTCCGGCTAAACCGGTACTCCAATTGCGATGAAATTTTATGGAGGCCTTCAAAATCTCTGAACCAAGAACTGCCACGTTTTTGAGCGCAATCGAAAAATTATTTCTCATTAAAATCGCAATTTTACGAATTTTTACGATTTTTAAAAATTTCTTCAGCTTTTAACACCTACATGCTTTATCCTATTTTAATGATATTTTCACAGAACCTTAACTTTATGAATTAATATTCGTGTTAAATTTGTGCGCAATCGAATAATTATTTCTTATGAAAATTTCAATATTACGATTTTTTCCTTTTTTAAAATTACGATTAATAAAAAAAAAAATTTAAGTTCATTTTTTATTTAAGTTAACAACAAAAACCAAAATCTTCAACCTTAGTATGACTTTTTTCACAGAATAGTCAGCAGAAACTGTATGCATAACAATTGAACATTCAATTGCCACAATTACTACTACTCACAACACGCTACTTAAGCGTTTCTACTTATATATCAGTCACTACTAACACTCTACTGACATTACAACTAAATAATACTAAGTTCACATTGCCCTACTACTACTACTACTATTTACTATCTCACACACATTTATCTAATTACCTCAAAAATTGAAAAGCAATTACTCGTAGCAGGCAAGTGTTAGTACTCGCAAAGCCAGGAATTGATGTCTCCGAAGACGCGCCTAGCCAAGTAAGGGAGAGTAAAGCTCCTGAGCGCGGAGATTAAAACTAGGGCGGCCGGCGCGGAGCCAATGGCACTCACCATACAAGCTCGTACTTTCCGGGCGATGGAGCACGCGGAATTACCGTGTCAAATAAGATCTCAAAAGGAGCCATAATTACTGTCGGAATAGCTCTCGTTGGCTTTTCATTTCGTTTTACAACCTTTTGAAGTGTTTCCATCACTCTGGCCCTTTCTTAGCAAACAAAGCCATTGCTCAGTACATGGGAGTCTGTAGGCGGCTACTAACTAAAGATCAGGGTAGGTGGCATCTGGGCACAGTTTCCATGGTAGCAAAATTAAGTTTAGAAGCTCTCTCGGAAGAATGCATCTTTAAAATTGACTACTATTGAGTTGAGCGAAGGAAGATGTTCCAACTTATGCAATAGAGTTTCATTAAAAATTAATTACTTTTCTGTAGAATTTTCTAGTGATTGACATGAACCTTCTTAAAAGCTCTTGATGCTTATACCGCGTCTCATAAGAAGAAAGCGGCAACTTTAATTTGTCAGACAAAGATAAAAGGGTTTTATCTTTCTTTTCCTTATCAAGGCCAACGCAAATTAGAGAGTGGTTTCTTCTTGTGTTTATTCAGGGTAGTCAAAAAGCACGTAAAATGATAAATAGAATGGATTTATAAAATTAAGAGTTAAACTGGTTAAACTATTTATCTTCTTTTGATATGCTGTTTTTAGCGTTCGTGACAATATTGGTATTTTGTTAATTCTCGATTTTTTGTTATGAAATATGTTTCACAATTACATCGGAACTTTTTATTTTGTAATCATCACTGATTTATTATGACTATATCGTGATACATGGAAGTTAGTAATTACTTTCACCATACTCATCTATCTAACCAGTACCACCAGTAAACAACGCATGTTTATCATGTAATTTTGAAGAAAACGTAGTTAGACCAGAAGATTTCATGAAATATTCAATTTTTTTAGCATTATAAGGTGAAAAAGCTCCCCTACAAGGCTGTTTTTTTTTAGAAAGCAAAAGGACATGTACAATGTATACATATATGGCATACAAATATTAATGTAGCCATATTATTATAACAAATAATGTAACAATTACAAGTTTTCAATGTTAATAATAATCAGTATTTTAAGACAGTTTGTGAATCAAGAGGAGGTAAAATGATGAAAATTTTCAAGAAGTGTGAAGATATTAGGAAATGGGATTTCACTTAGTGAATTTGATTGATGCTGGTAATTTATTAAATATTGTACTTCATAAATAAAATATATAAATACATTCTTATTTAGAGTCTACCCACTCAGTCATATAACCGATTTTCAGTGGTGGATATTAAACCAAAGCGAACCCTGTAAGCCAACCCTGTAAGCCCCGACGCAATCGACGAGTGATCGATAACCAACCAAAGATTGATATTTTTTAATATGAAATATAGCAATCAGTGGTATGGACAGTGCGAACACCCGCGGATTAAAGCCAGACTCAACAAGGCCGATTCAGAACAACCTTGAATTTATTAAGTGCCTTGTTGCTATAACGGCTCTAAAGTCACCGTTTACAAATTCCTAAGACAAGAACTGATGGATTTAAGTCCAAATCAGAAGTTTTACTTTAGCAGGAATCGAACACGGGACCTTCTACTATAGAAGCAGGTAGGCTTACCACTACTCTAACGAGCCACGACTTAAAAATAAAACTGAACATAACCTCTGATTGACGTGCATGTTTTGTCGTTGCACCTCAACAACAAGGATGTTAGAGAATGTTGCCGTTCGCGGTGGTACATACGATTAGGGTGCATGTATGGACGTACGAGGACGTGGGTTCGAATCCCGTAAGAGACATGGATTTTTTGTAATCGTCCTTCATCTTCATCTATCACCACTCATCGTCTTGAATAGCCTTTGTACGTTATATTACAAATAATAATATTTAAGTGATATTTGTTTTTATTGAAACAGTACATCTCACAGTAAATGTCATATACAATTTCAAAACATTCAGTGCTTTACCAACTCTCACTGGGATTGGTAGCTACCTTCATATATACAGGACTTGCAATTCAGTATAATATAAAATCAGTATAGAGTCCTTGCTTGTATATGAGCTCATCCCATACGCATAATTGCGTGACACATACGTCAAGCCACAAAAATCATCATAATCATCATAATCATAGAAAATGTTTTTGGCGTTTCACGAGGACAGGAGAACGGGCGGGGCTAGCCTTACTCAAAGTGGTAAGAAAGATATTTCTTCGGAACCGGCACCTCCACCAAAAAATCAATAATTCACGTTATTGTATTTGCATATACTTTTTCGACAATCTGTTGATCATAGCTACACTCCCTATTTCGGGTACAACCATATACCGTTGCTTGTCCATCAATCTTACCATGTATTCTTGACTGGCAAGTAATTATGTTTTATTTTTTGCAGGAACGCCCTCTGTGGGGTATACATCGGTTTATACGTAATTTGGCTATTTTGAATTGTTGGAAAAGAATATCTAAGATTCTAAGGTATGTTGGGAGGATTCAATCACAGCATTTACCTATGATTGTGAGAACTCTTGGATACAGGATTGCCGCGGCTTGGATTGGTCCGGCTATTTCTATCGATGCGCACGATTCGATTGACTGACAATCAATGCCAAGACCTGAAGAGGACTGATTGGTGATAGTCGGCGTTTTTCGAGGAGAAGAGTTTTAATATATGAGAATAAAGAAGACGACTCATGCGGGATTCGAACCCTTGCCTTTCGGAGTCACATGCTTCCGACGTGCGCCACCACAACATTTACAACGGGAAATGCAAATTGCGAATCGATTGTGTATCACTGAGAATTTATCAAACAAGCAAAGATACGGGCCCTTGTAAAAGAAGGAGCGAAGCTACTTAACTAACAGATCGTCGAAGAAAAACACAATAGAATATAATTCGCCATTCGTTATTAAATACACTTAAATTCGTATTTCGAGTCTACCCACTCAGTCTCGCATTCAGTAATGGTGGGGAGGTGTAATGGTCAGAGTATAACGTCTGGGTCATGAATTTACAAACTTTCTGGGGCGGGTAGGGGGGGGATAGTTTATGTGCCTTTATTCCAAAAACAAAAACACAAGATAATCGGACGTCGTGAGAGGTTTTTATCGTGGGAGGTGACACGCACTCACAGACGAACATACATCATAGATACAATCAACAATGTACACAATAAAAAATATAATACAAAACAACGATACAATACTATAAAATGAATATAGAGTAATACAATAAAACAGTACAAAAACACACTGGTGACTAAAATTACTGGAATAAATGTATTCGCATTGAAGCTACAAGCAACGCTACAAGAGGATATTATATGAGATACGGTTGAGGCAAATTCTTTTCGCTCAGCCGTAAGCAGTTTAGCACAGGTTTTACGAAATTTGAAATGAAAAACCTATTTTGCATTTTTTCTGTTTAAAATTTTAAACGTAGTTTTTAAAAAAAAAAATACTATTTTGGTTTTTGTAATAAGTCTAAAAACAAACCGTTTTGTGATTTGTTTATGCTGTTTTTACATTTATTTTCTTGTAGGGTACCTATACGACTTATAAATCGGATGTATCCTAGCCGAACAAATTTGCGATGTGCCATATGTGTCCTTTTCACAGATAACATTTTAACATAACAAATTCATTCTACCTTTCAACGATTTTGTTCACGTTGTCAACGGCAGTGGAATGGTAATACTTATCTTTATTTCGTCTTCGAACTTGACTTGGAACGAGCTCCCCTTCTTGTTCCCTTATTATTATATGGACTGCGCACGACCATTCTTTTCGCCTGTATTGATGCATCCATGATTCATCAATACATCTCGTCGCTGACATCCGCAGTACTAAATGAACACATTTCTATGTATTCTGTCTATGTCCATAACATTTCGGGAAAGCCTGCGTCACAGAACAGATGATGAAAAAATCGCAAGTTGTAGCAACCAGATGTCTACTCTTTCATAAAGTACCCGGCGCGAGTATCTATTATATGGGTTGTTGAAATGAGATAGAAGCTCACAAAGAGTGGGTGTGGGGATGTGAAGTGAATGGGATAAGAGAGGCAGAGGCAGAGGGAAGAGGGATGGAAATTGGAGAGGTTTGGTGAGTTTTGATATCTCAATCCCATATTTCGTTGCCTCGATGTATAATTCAAACGAGTCCTCAACTTCACTTGAACTCTGCGAACGAAGATGAAGATTCCACACTCCAGCTCACACCCCTCTCGCCCTCGAACAAGCTTCTAACTCCGAGTCGTTGTGGCTGCTACAACCAAGAGATCACAGGGAAACATGCAATGAGGCCAACTTCAGAGAACGAACTACCTAAAACAAATCCAAATCTCTTAAAGTACGACTAACCGCCAACAGAGTCGGATGTAATTTAATATCACTAATTAATGAAAGTTAATTGTGGTGTTAATTTTAATTAATAACACTCTGGGACTCTCAACTTGCTCGACGTCGCTAAGTCGGGGTTACACGTTTAGCTAGTTATTATATGGGCCGTGTAAATTATTCACTGCCTTATTGTTTATTGATGCGTGAACTAAGTGAGCGAAACTTATGCTTAAGAACTAATATGCTATACCAAATACATTGCACCATCGAAACTGTATTCGGTTGTAGACATTTTTCGGAAAAGCACCAAAATACACCAAGGACCCGGGACCAAAATGGGTAAAAAAAATCATGTACTGTGTAACACTCATCAATAAAGAACTCATTTAGAACAGAGTAACGTTCTTTACCATAGTTCTGTTATTGTTATTTTATTGTAATGTACTCAAGTGTACACATTCTGCAAACTCTTATTGATTGAAATTATTGACCTTTGTATGAAAAATAAATATATTTTAGTAAAACATAATTTTTTATATTTAATCTTTCTTATTTTATTTGCATTGGTGTCTTAAGTACATAGGGTTTTAATTTGTTAATAAAATACTACTATATAGATCAGTGATTCTCAACCGGTATATGATGTGAAAGTGTAGGTGATGTGCTGCGAGAAATTAACAACGTTTAATTAAGTTTATTTTTTTTCAGGGATACAATAAAATGTTTTGAAGTCTTTATAAACCTTAAACACCGTGGACTGAAAATGAAACATTTGATATTGTAATGTTCCTCCCTCCTACAAACATGGAGTGTTGATCACAAATCCCTCAGGTAAATAAGTTCTTAACAATATTATTTCCTCCTACTATCTGGGTTATGGGCCCCCTGTTTTAACTATATGCTCAATCGGGTTAGTGAAGTTTCAGTAGTTTAAAAAAAAAAATAAATAAAATTGTATTTGAGTCTACCCCTCAGTTATTGGATGAGCGAAGCGAAGATTCCATTTCACTACACTGGAAAAAAAATCCGGAATGTTTTTTTTTTTTTTTCTTTCTTTCTTTCTTTCTTTCTTTCTTTTTTTTTTTGTATTTTTTTCTTTTGTTAAAACGTTCCGGCTAAACCGAATCCGATTGCGATGAAATTTTATGGGGGCCTTCGAAATTCTAAGTAAGAACTGCCCGTTTTTTTAGGCAATCGAAAAAAATTTTTTCCATTGAAAATCGAATTTTTTCGATTTTTTTTTGTTTTTTTAAAAAAATTTTTTGACTTAAACACCACATGTTCATTTGATTGTAATGATTTTTTCACAGAACCTTAATTTTATGAATTTATATATTCGTGTGAAATTTTAGCGTAATCAAAAATTTCTAGAAAATCGCAATTTTTGATTTTTTTTAAAATTTTTTCTGTTATAAACCTAAGCTTTATCCGATAAATGATTTTTTTACAGAACCCTTTAATCTTAAAAATTTTATATTGTGTAAAAATTTTTGCGTAAACGATAATTATTTCTTATAAAATTTTAATATTACGATTTTTTCCTTTTTAAAATTTCGATTAATAAAAAAAAGTTATTTTTTTTTTAATTTTATTTAATTTAAAAAAATTTCAACAAAGTTCTGATTTTTTCACAGAACAACAGAAAATCCGCAAAACACATGGAGCTAAATTTACCAATTCGCTATCCAACAACGCGGCGGGACTTAAGCGTTTTCCTAGTATAACTGTTTTTTAGTGGGGGGCAGTAAAATCAAAAGGCTAAGCCAACCCTGAGGCCCGACGCAATCGACGAGTGAGCTATAACCAACCAAGATCGATATTTTTTTAAAAATAAATATAGCAACAGTGGTAGGACAGTGCGGACACCCGCGGATCAAAGCCGAATCAACAAAAGGCCCCTTCAGAAAAACTCTGAATTTATTGTGCTTTGTTTAGGACGGTCCAAAAACACAGTTTAAAAACTCCTAAGACAAGAATGATGGGCTTTAGCCAAATCAGAAGTTAAAAACTTCTGACTTTGGCGGTAATCGAACCCTGGACCTTCTGCATTGGAAGCAGATACGCTAACAACAAGACCAACGAGCCAAACAAGTTGTGCCAAACACCAGCCTCAGATTTCTCAATCGTTAAAATATATTCACCGGCGCCTTGCTTGTTAAAATATTTTGAGTAGGACCTTGCTGGTAGTGGTTTTGACAGTCGGGTCGGGCTCGGATTTGTGTATTTAATTCAGGTTTACGAGTCGATTAGAGAGATACTAGATGTTCAAATGGATTATGAATTTTAATTGTCAAGAATCTACTACTACTATTATTGTCTCCAAATTCATTTTCTATCGTCTGGATTTGAAATGAATTGCATTATGTATGTGCTTAAATTTGAAATTGTCTGGACCGGCACCTCCACCAATATAGAATGCAATTTTGATTACATTGTACGCATAAAAAATAATGCTATCGTTTATTACTTTTTGATAATGAACTTCACCTGGGAATTTTGGTATGATCGGGCCATGCATAACGGAGACATTCCTGTTCAGATCCAGATATATTCAACTTCAAATTCCAGACACTACGACTCTGAAAATGGGTATCCAATCTTATCCCACATTTTTAAAAAATGATATTTTTTTTTGAATTTCTTATACCTTTTAAACCGGCAAAACATACGAAAAAAATTAGTACATTACTTTATCCCAGTACCTCCATCAATATTACCTTATTTACGTATTTGTTGTTATTTACGTAGAGCTTAACGTAACATATGTTTGCGTTTGTGCTTATCTGGACGATGATGAATGAGATGTGATGTGAACGATGATGAACCAAGCGTAGGGAAAAGTTGGATGATCGGAGGAGCCACACAACGGAACAGGTTTTTTCGGGACGGACCAGACCCCCTATAAGAAAATTGGCACCTTTTTCTTTTAAAAAATCCCATTCGTCTTAAACCTGTTACATGATGTATGTCTCGTTGGTCTTGTGGTTTGCGTGTCTGCTCTCTGGTCCAGGGTTCGATTCCCGCTCTAAAGTCTATCCATCCATGAAGTACAAAGTGACCATCGACGGACGCATCAGGTATCGGTCGCCCCCCTCAATAGAGAGGGGTATAAGGCAGCTGCTACGGGTTGTCGCGTGTAGTCGTAAAATAGACTATCTTAGAAGCGGAGGGTTTTCACCTGCGTATTCTTCCCGTTCTATTTTTCTATTTATTTTTTGGTATTTTTTTTTTTTTTGCAAATATTTAAAAACGTTGTTAAAAATTAAGGGTGCGTCAGAATTTCATTTTTTGGGGGAGATTCTACTATAAAAACGACTGGTTTGGGTTTGGGTAAAGCTTCTATAATATATTTTTAAAAATTTTAAATTTTTAAAGTAATAATATTTTATTTTTAGGGCAGTTTGATCGTAGCACTTTGGAAAAAAAAAAGCATTCAAAAATTTTAAGTTACACTTTGAACCCGTTATAAAAAATTTGCAATTTTCAAAAAAATATTTTGCGAAAAATTATTTTTATCACAAGAGATTTGAAATGGGGGAAGACGGTAGAAAAAAAAACCCTTTCGCTCCCAAGTTCGGGCGAAGTGGAAAGGGAAAAATGCAGGACGACCGATCCCGGTCTCGTCCGTCAATGGTCACTTTGTACCTCAAGGATGGATAGACTTTACGCAGAAGTTTTTAAACTTCTTATTTTGGACTTCAGTCCATGTTAGTCAATGTCAATAATAATAATAATAATAATAATAATAATAATAATAATAATAATAAAAAAATAAAAAATAATAATAATTAAAAATAATAATAAAAATAATAAAAATAATAATAATAAAAATAAACCCCCAAAATTTATTTGGGCGGGGGCATTTCGCCGCGTCGAATTTTGCTTTAATTGCTTTTGACGTTTTAGCCCAACGGTGGGCTACCTCAAAAAACAAGATATTAATTTTAAAAAAAATCAAAAAAAAAAGCCCGAAAAGGGGTTACATAGAAAAACAAAAAACACAAAACAAACGTTACCCTGACCAGGCCCCCCCCTTCTAAAACAGCGTTAATCTTATGAAGACCAAAATATCCATTTGCGAGTTTCTGGTACGTATACGATCACTTCGTCGGACTCCACTTTCTTGGGGCTGATCCAGTTCTGGGACAGGGAGGACGAGAAGGTCTGTATTCGAAACCGGAAGTAAGATGTCGGGGATAATGCAACTATTTTTGATACGGCCAGCGTTGGAGTTGTCTTGAATCCTTTTCAATATAGGCGCCCACGACCCGCTCAGCTTAAACCCAACATCACCATTAAAATTGTTTGGTGTTTTAGCAATTTCAATGGACTCTCTAACCAATCTTGGAAGTAAACGAGGCTCTTTGCAAACTATTGTGGCACTCTCAAACAGAATTTCATGTCTTGGATTGTTAACATTTTCACAAGCATGTTTAGCCACCGCTGACTGTTCTTCTCGAGCATGCCTACAATGAGCTTTATGTTCTTTAAGTCTTGTTCCCACTGTCCTGCATGTTTGGCCTATATAAACAAACCCACACTTGCAAGGAATTTGGTAAACACCACTCTCTTGCAGTGGAATGATATCTTTGACTGCTTCATCAAATTGGCTACCTTTTTCCATGGAGTATAAACAGTTTTGATCTCTTTTTTAGCTAAAATGCGACCGATTCTGTCCGTCGTGTACTTCACGTAAGGCAGGAAGGCTCTCGTGATGTTACCGGTAGCCTCATCTTCAACTATCGCTCTGTTATCTTGTCTATGTGGCCTGTTCAAAGCCCTGTTGATGGTTGCATTACTGTAGCCATTGTTTAATAATGCTTCTCTGAGTACACCCTTTTGTGTGTGTGATGATGTTTGTGAATGTGATATTTTGGTCTTCATAAGAATGTAACGCATGTTTATAGAAGGCGGGGCCTGGTCATGGTAACTGTTTGTTTTGTGATTTTGTTTTTCTATGTAACGCCTTGTCTGGGCTTTTATTTTTGTAAGTTTTTAGAATTAATATCTTGTTTTTCTTAGGATAGCCCACACAGTTGGGCTGAAACGTCAAAAGCAATTAAAGCAGATTCGACGCGGCGAAATGTCCCGACCAATAAATTGTGTTAATTATTTACCGGGCCGCGAAAGCCTTAAATTTGAAATAATAATAATAATAAATAATAAATAATAATAAACTTTCAGTGACGACATTTGTATGGAATTTGGAATCGAGAAGTGCAAGAAAGCGACATTCAAAAGAGGGAAGATTGTCTCAAGTGAAAACATCCAACTTGACGAGCATATCACTATTGAGGACATTGGTCAAGAATCAACTTATAAATATCTTGGAGTAGAAGAAGGTAACGGTGTTCACTACATTAATGAAAGATAAATTGAGCAAAGAATACAAACGACGCCTAAGATAATACTTGAAAGTGAATTGAACGGACGAAATAAAACTATTGCAATTGGTCAATTTGCTGTCCCAGTATTATCTTATAGCTTTGGGATATTAATTGGAGCATTGAAGAACTTAAGAGATTAGATCGAAAAACAAGAAAACTGTTGACAATAAACGGAATGCACCATCCACGAGCACGTAAGATGAATGCAGGCGAGAAAATGAGGGCATAAACTATG